>CM054115.1:43730441-44104687 GCA_028673005.1 Tanypteryx hageni | reverse complement strand
TCTTGTATAAACAAAAGGCCGCATAGGTTGTGTGGCTCCCAAGTATTTTGAAACGAGACAAAAAACACAAAAAATGGCTCTTTTGCTTGGAAAAGTTCCCTCCCCTTGATATAGGCCATCTCACAACCCAAAAAAGAGTGACATATATTAAGGGCATTACCTAGCAGTTAAATGAAATCGATGGAGTTGTTCAACGTTCACCGTGGGAAACCACAACCTGATCGCCTTAAAATGCAATACGCGATCGCTTCAATGACATTACTGCTGTAAATTAGGTCCTGAGAGGCTTATAGTGTTTAGGTTCTAACGAAATGGGAACGAAGAGTTTTGTGATCAAAAAGAATGCTTTTGCAAAAAGGGCTCCCTGTAATTTGCATCGTTTAGCCGTATAATGTCTCTACGTAAATCCTCAGGATTGACCTGGAAGATAAAGTTATACCGATCCCATGTATAAAATTTGAATTACGCTAATTCAAATAACTATAAACATTTCGTAAAGTTTATTTCGTAGTAACAAGAGACCATTAATATTTTCTGAAAATTATATTTTTTAATCGGAACCAGATAATCAATAACTATTTAAAGCAGCTGAATAAAAATCCAGAAATGAAAGCCTATTTTGACATGTATTTGAAAGGATTAGGGCTAGGGGCTGAAATTTAATTAGAAGCAACTCCTTATGAATAAAATCCAAATCAATACATGCCCAGCATTAGTCCAGATATATTGGAAACCAATATTTAATTTGTATTCCTTTCAACGCTTTCTGGTAAATAAATTTTTTTCGATTCACAAATACTTTTTCAAAAACCTAAGCAATCACGACTGGCTTAAATAATTATCACTTCATGTCGCGCGCGAATTCGGACGTCCTTCGCGAAAGAAACGACCCTCGAATGGACCGCTCCTGAATACACACCGCACGTAACGGTAGCCGATCGAACAGACCACAATCCCTTGACCATGGGTTCAAATGCTGTTTTCCCACATGGTTCTCGAGTGCTTGCGGTCCTCGTGTCCATTCAGATATGCAAGCTTAACCACCAGACCACGGCTATAGTGATCGATTCGTTATAGCGAAATGACACCGAACGCAAATAAATTCTCGTAGAGTTAAACGAAAGGTTAAAAGGAATGAAAAAAGCAGCAGCATTTTTCAACCGTCAAAAAAAAAACAGTTTGACGCAAAACGTTGACTCTCCGACAACCAATTATCTCACAAAATGTCTAGGTATCTAACAAAAAAGTTTTATCGCGATTTTATTTTAGCCATTAAACGTCGGGGGGTACCTAGTAATCGCTGATTAAATTCTGGTGCAGGAATATTCATTCGGAGCTTCATAACTAGAGTAGATCATGAGATAGATTGTAAGACGGAGCGATATCGAGGGTTGCTTTTTCCTAGAATAATCACGGATCCTAATAGACTGACAAAAACTTGTGTATTAAATTGTCAGGAATGTATGGTATATTGCACTTACTGGTATATTGCACTTACACTCACGCACCACTTTGATAAATGGCGGGGTAATCTATGAATGAAGATCAACGGTTCCCGAACGGTTGCCGCACCTAATTTTTAGGGGGTGTCGCGACAGACTTTGTTCAGCAAACAAATCAACGATTTAGATGGGTTGATAGTTAATTCGGGAGACAATTTTTCCATTACAAACTGATTATCGTGTAGTACCAAGAAATGGAAGCGTCCAAAGGATGTAATACCAGCACGTAAAAATATGAAAACTTAGTTTCAAGATTGGACACCGCGAAATTGTATTTGAAATGGTCCCGCACCTACAATAAATTAGAGAGCCACTGAGGTAGATATTTAAATTTATATATTTTTTATTTAATTCGCGCAAATTACGTAATTTTAATTCAACCCCTTAACGCGTAAACTATGTTATGCACGTCACCTCACGCATGAAGCCGCTCCCGCTATTACGTACGGCGCACGGCATCCCGCGCCCAAGGGATTACGACTCGAGTTTTTAATTCGTTCTCTCCAACTCCCGAGCGGAAATGATTTATTACTACTGCGTTTATCCCATCCACAAGGCCCGCGATAAATTTAAAATTTCAATCCCCTGAGCAAAATATGCAGGGTGGTCATTAAGTCTTTGAACAAATTAAACAAAGTAAAACAATAACAATCAATAGCAGAGATACGCATTTTGATTTATTTGATGGACCCATTTCAAAAAGTTTGTTACAAAATATCGATGCAGTTCAATGTGCGCGCCTTTTGTTGCACGAATAACATCTACCCGATACTCCACCCATGTCCGCGCCAACATATTATCTTCGTCAACTGATGTGATGGCTTCCCCAATATGCCTATCAAGCTCAGCAATGCCCTACATCTTCGACTTGAATAAAATGTCCTCGACATATTCCCAAAAGAAGAAGAGCTGTTTACCGCCAAGCTGACGTACAACTACTGCAGAGCGAGTATGGTAACTGCGTAATGAAAATGTGTCCATTGTTGTCACATCGCTCAGACGCTATAGCAGCGACCGCCTCCCCGTCGCCATCAAACGATAATTATAAAGCATTTAACTTTTTGAGATGTTCAATCTAACGAAATAAAGCACCTGTCTCTGCTATGGATAGTTAGTCTTTAGCCTACTTTCCAAAATGGATATAGGCTTATAGTTTTGTAGTTGGGTGTCTCTGTCTGTCCGTCCCCCATATTAACTTTTGAACCAATAGATCGATTTTCATGAAACTTGGTGGAAATCTCTTGCTACATGGACCGAGCTCCCGAGGATAGGTTTTGTTGCGAAGATTCAAGTCTCGGGTTCGATTCCAGGAACTATCCTTCCCACTTGATTTGCATGGGAAATCTGAAATCCATCGTGCAGGGTAATTTTCTCTTGCACATTAAAATATCTTAGAATTGTAATATCGGAGCGAGTTTTGTACTATTCTCTGAGGAAATAAATGAAGATTCTAATTTTTATCGTAGAAATTTGCTTATCGATTGCATTTCTTAGAATTTCGCGAAAATACTGGCGATTTTGCAGTTTTTATCGCTCATTAGGAGTTTTGCCATAGTAACAACTATTTTTGGACTCGGATTTGGTATAGTCTAATACAGTGGTCGGCAACCTATGACCCACGGATCAGTGAGTGACCCGCCATCACGATTTGAGTGATCCACAAAGGTAATCATGATCAGAAGGGTTTACGTTTTGAAAATAAAAGAGTAATTCAATTGCTAAATATAGCTTATATAAACATCCAGGTTTGATTTTTCTTTTCAGTCAAATTTTTTAATAGACCCATCCCATTTCCCCAAAACATTTAATTGACCCGCCATCAAAAAAGGTTGCCGACCACTGGTCTAATACATACTTTTTTCCGCACAAATACGCGTGATCAATTTAATATTCCGTTTTAATGTATTTGTAATATTTTATATCGCTAAATTATTAACATTGGAGAAGACAAAGAGCAACCTATCCGCGGTGATTTTAATGCTATTAAAGCCATATAAGTATTAAAAGATATGATTAAAGGGAAAGTAGGCATCATAAGTTCCGCTTGGATCATCTTGTTTATTTTACTTTTAATTCGCTCAGACTTAAACGTATGCGGACGTTCACGGTCGGCCGACGTAAATCGGAGTAACGATCCGTAATGGGCAATTAACGCAACATAAACCACGCTGGAAAAATAATTACGAAGTTGTTTTTCGAAGCTTCCATAGTCCGCCGAAAATTCTAGCGCGTAATCAAACGGCTGGTTGCGCAATTTATATTAAACGCAAGGTTATAATCATGACGCCGAGAGATATTCAAGCATTCATCTCCCTGAAATTTTTTCCCTCCCTTTTTGTATTTTCGACCGCATCCACACCTTCGAGCCGCGTCGAAAAACAACCTCTCCCTCACTCTCTCGTTAACACCCGAAAATGATTATCCATTTTCACGCCACTGCGACGAAAACACGACCAGCCAAAAAAAAAGAACACTTCCGGGAGAAATAAAGGCGTGCCAACCCCCTACCACCGCTTCCCCCTCTCAGCGCAGGAGAGAGAGAAGGAAACAAAATTAAGGATCCGATCGATCCTATCAACATGTCCGACCCCGCATTCGCGGAAACATCTCCCGACCTCGGATGCGCCGAACATTTTTATCCGGGGAAAAATAAATTTTTAAAAAAGTAATACGGAAAAAATGAACCGCAGGAATCTCGAACATTCCCTCGATTGCCAAAAGCGAATGCGAAATACGCTACGGAAAAAAGGTTTTTTTTTCAATCGAGCAGTGTTTCTCAATCGGTGGGCCGCACGCAAATAGAGCTGAAGTGGGTCCGCGAAAATTTAAAAAATAAAAAAATTAAGGTCGGCCATTAATATTTAAGAGCTGTCGCAAAAGTAAAGCGAAAACTTGTTATTTTGTAAAAAAAATCAAAAGTAATAAGTTAAACTTTAATAAATTGTTTTATGCTTTTTAAATAACTCCTTTACTTTTAGTCGATAATATAGAATTTTCTCAGGCCTACGCATTTATTCAGCGCCGTAACTAGGGCGGGGCATCTGCTCCGGGCGTAACTAAAGAAGGGGCGCAAAAATTGTTAAAGGCAAGTCGTGCACGTCACAAGGACGGGGGAGATTTCACTACTATACTTGTTCCAGACATTACTCATAGCAGAAACCAAAAATTTCGATAATGCTATCGATGAGTTTGCTGCATTAAAATCACATAGAATAACTCTTTAATATTAAAATATTTATACTTTCTGTATTTAAATTATGCATGTAATTATATTTATAATTATTTATTTAAATTCTGTACATTTATAGTAAGAAATTATATCATTTATAGTTTATTTTTATTTATTAATTGATCACCCTAAATCCATATAGGTATTAGAGAATTTTTTATGGAGGGGGCATAAATTTGATAGTTTGCCCAGGTTGCTAAAATAGCTAGTTACAGCGCTGCATATATTCACCTATTATTATATAGGTGGGCTGCGGAAACTTTCTTGTAGTTTAGGCCAATTAGTTTAGGCTTCCAACCTACGACCCGCGAAGCTATGACGAAAAAGCAATCAAAAACATTTTAACACACAAATTCATACATTTTTATGAAAAATCTGATAATAAAACTTTTAATACCGAAATGTTAACCATAAAAACCTCATTTAGACTTGATTTTCATTTATATGACACCTCAGAATATATATTTAAATTCCAATTTAAATCCTAATCCGGCCCGCCGAAGAAGTGGCAACTTCCAATGCGGCCCGCTGAAGGAAATGCAACCACCTATGCGGCCCGCAATGCAGAAAAGGTTGGGCCTCACTGGTTTAGGCGGGCCGCAGATAATTTCCTGTAGATTAGGTGTGCCGTAATATCAAAAACGTTGAGAGACGCTGGTATAGACGACACGAGAGGTGGGTCAAAACACATCCGACCGATCAAGGCACCCATGCGTCGAGAGCGGACCGCACAATCGTTGAGCGCTATTGGGTGAGACGGGGATCTTTTGGAAGGGCGACTCCGCATAGAAACCTCGGGGAGGGAAACTCTGCGAGTGGCCGTCCAGGCGGGATAATGATTCGACCGCATTCCTCCCATTGTCGGGATTCCTAGAGGTAGAAGGGAGATGTGGACGTGAAATTTGGATGGGAGAGGTGGACGAGAGAGGGCGAATTAGATGACCGTATGACAGAATTAGAATGGCCTGCGTTGAATGGCAAAGAGGACGGGAATCGGCGGAAACGGAACGGTAATCGCCGGGAACGGGCGGGAATGACTTGAGAGAGGAATTTAACCCTGCGGTAGATTTATACCCCACCCCTCACATTTTATGATGG
Source organism: Tanypteryx hageni (assembly GCA_028673005.1). NCBI lineage: Eukaryota > Metazoa > Arthropoda > Insecta > Odonata > Petaluridae > Tanypteryx > Tanypteryx hageni. Next base: position 44,098,858 of record CM054115.1, on the reverse strand, counting down.
TTTCCCTTCAGTTCGTTTTTCGCAGTCACTTCCGTTTAGTAGCTGAAATGATACACGTGTGGAAGGTTTTTGGGCAAAAATTTCTAGTAATGTGTCGACCGTTTTTTAGTAAGGACGCTTTTTCTGCGACCTGCGACAATCATCTGTGTCATATCTCCTTGTGAGGAAAATATTATTGCTGTTTTGGTGAATTAGTTTTTAATGCAACAATTGAGTTTTTTCATCTTTCTGTTCCTCACTCAACATATTTTAACCGATATCTATAATTCCTGTGGTGAGGAAGAAAACTTATGCTCTTTTCACTTTCTCTTTCCATATGCAATATTATTGATAGTAAATACTTAAATGTTGGTACACTAATTGTTTCACATTAATTAATTTATACTCTGTGGTTGTGTATGAGACATCTGAAAAAAAATTCTAACACATCTGAGAAAAATGGATGTGTATGAAACATCTGACAAAATGAGGACTCCTATGAAAAATAATAAAATTATTACAATTGTACTTGTATAAACTATTATGCATTTATTATATATTTATATTAGAAGTAATTGTAATTTAACCATTTTTCACCTAATTTCATTATGTATTTTGTTTTCGCATGCCAAAAATATACTTTCGCTATTTTTGACATTATAGAACTATTGACTTAAGTTTTTTTTTTTTTTTTAAATAATATTATTAAATATTGTTAAAAAATATCTGTTGTGTTTCTATTAAATTAGATATATACATATTTGTCATTTTTGTCGATGAATGAACTATATTTGGCATGCATTTTCAATGTAATTCATATGGGGTTAAAATCTACCCCGCGCGAGTACTCGTGTTTGAAAAACCCGCGCGAGTACTGGAGGGTTAACAGGAATTGTAATGGCGAAGTAAGGTGCGATCTAGTTATAACACGTCTTCGGCCCGGGCATTTTTTTTATGCTGAGCTGAAAGTGCGTTACTCCTGACCCTCTTATACCACGGATTCGCTACAACACGATTTTTTTAATACGCAACTAAACTTCGTATTTTTCATATAATTATGGTTCGCATTAACGCGGTTTGGTAAGACCTAGGAAGTGGGAAACTAGATTGCAGAGCTAGAAAGAGGCGTGTCGGAGAGCCAGAATGCTTTGTTTATATGCTTAGATAACTGGCAACGACAGTCTGTAGGTACATAGATATGTCTTCATTTGGGCGAGATTTAGTCTATATAAAGACGGAAATATCAAAGAGAGGACTGAGAATTTTGGGACTGGATGGTTCCTGATAGGGCTCGGGACGCAACACTCCTTTCACTATGTAAAGCCAGATTCACATAACACGGATTCACATTACAATGCACTTTTTCAAAACACATCCCCCTGTATGTATAATTAAAAGTGCATAAAAGACACTATCTAAAATTCTCATAATCGAACTTATAATTCCTTTACATTGCAATAAAAAGCGTAACAATGATCCTGCGCGGAATCACGAAATATCTAGTGAGGTCATTCAGGGACTCACTGGCAAAACGCAATGCGGCAGTTATAAAAAGGTGAAGTACAAAATATAAACTTTTTCACCTAACTAAAATTCCACTTTTTTGTTCAAATGCCGCAGTTAGAAGTTAACGGACGAGGCCGATACTTCATGGAATTCCATAATCAAACCAAAAATAACAACACGAAAAAATATTTTTAATAATAACTTTGGCTAATTCCACATGAATGAGAAACACAACCATTTCGGTTAACAAAAATCACCATCATTTTCATTTCTCATTCATGTGGACTTAGCCAAAGTTATTATTTAAAATATGTTTTCGTATTGCTATTTTTGGTTCGCTGTAGTTAAGTTTTAATTTCTTTGAACCTCTAGGTTAAGTCATATAAAGAACCATACATCGGAATGCTTAGCTGAAGATGATTTGTGAATAACTGAACATCGGGAGACAAGACCATGACGCTAGAATATGTAAGATAAATAATAGGGCAGCGCTATCGAGACTCGTTTTTTCCTAGGACAATACGAGATCATAACAGGAGAATCAAACCTGCGAGAGAAAATTGCTAGGAATATTATGGCGCATTGCATCACCTGCCACCCACCTCCTTGGTGAATTGCGGGATAACATGTAGATGTATCATGCAACTGTTTTTGTCCTCTTGTTGAGTCTAAACCAGGGGTGAGCAAACTTTTTAGATGGCGGGCTTCATTAACAATCGCAGCTTCTTAGGCGGGCCGCATAAACACATGAAAATGCTTCGGCGGGCCACGCCAGGGTTCACATAAGTTAATTGAGATAATGCAAGGGATCCTGTTGGTGAAAAATTGATAATAAATAATATGTTATCCCCATAACATCCCTGGAAAAGGGTTTTCGGCCATTTTAAGCTACAAATATGAAATTATCTGTATTTAATATTACGGTTCGCCTTAATAATGGCATCGCGGGCCACATAAAATGACACATGTGGCCCGCGGGTGGTGTTTTGCTTACCCCTGATCTAGACTCTAGAGCAGGGGTGGGCAAACTGCGGCTCGCGGGCCACATGTAGCCCGCGAGGGCATTTATTTATTATTATTTATTTATTATTGATTTTCACTAACAGGATCCCTCGCATTATCTGAAATAACTTCCGAGGTGAACCCTAACGTGGCCCGCCGAAGCATTTTCATCTGTAAATGCGGCCCGCTTAAGAAGCTGCAACTGGTAATGCGGTCCGCCACGTAAAAAGTTTGCCCACCCCTGCTCTAGAGCATGGGTGGCCAACCTGGGCATGAGCAGGAACCACAATACTGCAATGGACATCACCGATGAGCCCCAGTAAAATGGTATGAGCCGATAAAATATATTGTACATATACGTGTACGAGTATATAATTCTGCATATTAAATACCGTCTAAGATAATAATAAAAGCAAAACCTTGTACTTTTATTTAAAAATTATTTCTAATTTTCACTCACGTAAATCTCGGTACGTATTATAATCGGACAATTACGGTATATGTAAGGCAGCCCAAGTTTAAAAGAGCCGTGTGCGGCTACGGAGCCGTCGGTTGGCCACCCCTACCCTAGAGACTATATTAAAGCATTGGAAAACAAAAATTATGTAATACCTTACGGGATATAGTCGGAAAACGCATGTATCTTTATAAAATATGGCATTACTGCGCATTGGATTTAATAGAGATGACACGAAACGCTTGATTACTAAAGTACCTGCAAGGTTCTGTAAACGTGCTTGAAATTTTGCGCAGCTGCGAACACAGCGAGATGGATAAATATAAAAGTTTCGTCATGATGTGTACTTTCTAAAAAATCCTGACATTTCCTTGTTTGTTTATATGGAACTTCTGGCTTATCAACCTCTTGGATTATTACAGCCATTACTCCTTCCACACCGAACACACATTCCTACTCTTTACGAAGAGCACCAAGAGGGACAACTGCTTAACGTCCCTTCCGAAGGACGGAACGCTGACTTGTGCGGTCTCCTCAAATCACACAAGTAGGGGACGGGACGATGCCAGGTTGAAAAATCAAACCTCCGCCGGATTCGAACCGGGGACCGCTGAGTGGAAGGCCGACGCTCTAACCACGCCGCCACCGCCACCCCTGACATTTCCTTGTTTTATTTTTAAGAAAACAGATTTTTTTAAAACCCCGGCGTGGAATTTCAATTATCCCTTTTCTCTCAGCGCATCTCAGCGAACGCCAAACATCGATTATATTCCATGAAAAATGAGATTTTTGCCAAATGAATGCGTCTTAATACAAATTTTGGTGACTGGACCATGGAACTTTATATGCAAAAATTGAAAGACTTTTAACGGTAGTACGCCGCACTAAAATATCTTTACGTTCTTTAAGGAGAAAATTCGAAGGCGATAAATGCAAAAAGTGAAACGAAAAAGTTCGATAATGAGAAGAGCCTAATTGTGAAGTACGTTATAACGAAATATTACTGTCATGGGAAAACGAAGGGACTGAGGCGGGAATAGAGCGGGAATGGGACGGGTGCAGAGCGGATATGGTGTGGGAAAAGAACGGAAACGGGATGGGTAGAGCGGGAACGCGATGGGGTACAGAGTGGGAATGGGACAGGAATCTGCGAAAATGTTATGTCATGCCTTGAGAATTGTAAGCCATGAAGTGAGACAGGCCAAATAATGGAAAATAAACAAAAGAAAAGAACCTAAAAATGGAACCAAAGGATTGCTAATCCCACAGCGTAAGAAATACAGAATGCGAGGATGCGGCTTAATAATAATATTCGGGGACTAGAAAAATTCTATCCCGGTAAGGATTTGGAAAGGGATATAACTAACTTTCTCAGGCGTGACTTCGTGGAAGTAATATTGTCCATAATTAGGGATTTTGCGGAATAGTAGACAAGATGGTAAAGAGCTAGAACAGACGGAATTTCTCAGTGAGTCGGGCGGGGGAGTGAAGCATACGTGGGAGGGAAGGAAAAGATTGCGGAGGAAGAAAGGAGATTGAGTGTGGCGGGAAAAACATGGGGATTAGTGCATGCGAGGGAAGATAAGGATGGTTGTAAAAAGGGAAAGATTTTAAGTGGCTTAGCCTGGAATAGAAGAGAGAGAGAGATGCATGGACTGGGTTTTAATCTAACGGTTAAAGGGGTTTTGCGAGGCGAGGGGAAGCTGTGGAAAATTTAGTGCATAGGCACATAAGGAGGGATGCATGGCAATTAAGGTCGACGTGTTCATAAATGAGCGTTCGGGGCCGCATAAGGAATGGACGCCCGGTGTTCTAAATATCTCCGTTCCACCATATTAATGGCCCTCCCCAAAGAATTACCCAACTTGTTGATTCGCAAAAAAAAAGACGGTTTGGTTATTTTTCAAGCGAACTTTTTCGTTTCAGTCGGAAAAAAATGAATAAAGGAAACATTTCGATAATGGGAGGAATTTGGCACACTTAACAGGAAAAAATGATAGGAATTCGTAATAGGAGATTGAACGGGCATAATTTTTTCCCAGTTATTGAAAAATTTAAATTTTAGACACACGAACAATTACAGTCGAACCTCGATACTTCGAGCTTCGAAGGGAATGCCAGATATCGAAACTTCGATTTGTATATCTTTATTTAGACGCATACGAATGCGAAGGTGAATAATATCTACTCAAACTCATCTAAAATCGGTGTTGTAGCAGTTCGAGTTATCGAGCTAGGGCTGTTTATATGAAAAAGAATAGAAATCATACTCAAGAGATGCCTCGACTCGCCTAAAATTCGAGTTATAGCAGTTCGAGTTATCGAGGTTCGTCTGTATTTACTAGGAAAGAGAATAATAGAAATTACGATCCAAAACCCGTTTAAACACGACCTCTTTCAACTTTCTCGACTATCGGCGGTGATGAACAAAGAACATTTATCCCAAGCAGTATTTAATTACGAACCACTTGACGCCTGCTAATAGCAGACCTAAAATAATCACGACGCCTCGCCGAAACGATACGATTTCTTGTTAATTATCGCGTTTCCTCTTTTTCAACGGCTCAAAAGGTTCTCCGAGATGGAGCGCTCTGTGCTGGAGATCCGAGAAAATCTTTCAAGGATTACAAAAATCATCTTAGAGACCGAAGCGGAGAGAGAGAGAGAAGCTTAACATGAAAATTGGAAAGGGACTTTGCCAAATTAAAAGGGGGATTGTTCGAAGAGGCTAAAATTACAAACTTTTGCGTGAGATACTCATCCGGCAGAGGATTAGAAAATCGCGAGGATACAGGCCCACCAACAACAGTGAACAACTGATGAATTTGCAACGTGAAAAAAGGAAAGGAAGGACAGTGAAATTGTTATTATGCGGAATTTAAAAAATGCTGCTGCTGCTGCAAAATAAAAGCTAACCTTTTGTATAATATTACTACCTACAGATTACAGAAACTGTATCATCCGAACAAAGTAGTGTTTTATTTTTATATATTTCCCTTCTAGACAATAACCCATCGACCCTGATAATTTTAAGATATAAAAACATATCCCTTAGCGGAAATGAATTATTATGCAGAGAGAAGACCCGGTATAAATATTTTTAAATCACTCCTATTAAAAACTGCACTTTTTAACATTTTACGTGAGAAAAAACAACAAAAATCGTTGCATCTCCATTTCCGAGTGAAGAAAGAAGATAAACGTTTACGATGAACCTGTGACCCAATTGAAATCTGGCTTCTTAGAGATGAAATATGAATGAAAATCTTGGCACTTTTTCCAAAATGTACTAGTTTTTCATTCATTTCTATTCTCCGTAACGGATAAATCTCACAAAATAGCGTCTCGAACTACGGATTTTAAACCTGGATTCGTCACGTACGTACGTTCCGAAGTTATTATAATCCTTTAGCAAATCTAATTCACTCTCGCGACTATGTCTAACGCGATAAAAATTAACGCAGCGACTGCTAAACGTAAAAAGTGTCAATTGTTGACTAATGAGAAAGTTTAAAACGCAAGTTTAAAAACGTTGTCAAAAGCAATTAAATGCTACAAAAACGAGGCCGTCCGCCAGACTCTCCGAGTACCTCTCTTTTAATTACTTTTATATTTGCAATTTCACCCGCTAAAATGCGGAAAGAAGTCTCTTTTCCAGGACTTCCAGATGCGGTGTTCTCTCTGACCTTAATAAGAGCCTCCGCAGACGAGTGATGAAAACCATAGGTAAGAAAATTCCCGTCCACCGCATGCAATGCGGAGAAGCTTCTGTCCTGCCTCGGGGATACACGGCGCGGAAGAATTTCAAACCAATTCTCACGGAGATAAGCGTCATCGACGCGAAAAAAATCTCGCCGAGTACCTCGGCCGCCGCGGAATCGCAAACGAGCATTTTTTTTCCCACGAAGAGCCCATAAAAACTATGGAAAAAACAAAATGCGAAAATACCTTCGTCATGCGATTTGTTTTAAAGGAATCACACACTGTGTACCAGCAACGAAAATAGGCCGTACTTTAACCCCTAAACGCCGTCCGACGTGTTAATACGTCGAGCGTCATTGCTAACTTTATTTAATTTTTGTCGCGCTGGAAATTATTGTATCTTAAAAACCTTGGCATATTTTAAAAGAAGAGGTTTTGGCCTTGATAATAATATTTTATTCACCTATCTTTATTGTACTTCCTATTTTTTATAGAGTTGAAATTCTGTTAATACTTTTTTTCCAAGCGATTCCTTCCTTGCGAATATACATACGTCATATTTCGGCTTCTATGGAATAAAAAGGGACAATTTTTTATGTGACTTCTGTTATGATTCCGAATGACGATAAAGTAACTCAATAATACATAAAAATTATGAACTGCCTTTTAAAAAAATAACAATCGTAACATTTAACTAAAATTTTTAGTCGAGACATGTGGGAAACTTTTTCTCTAATTGGTTCTTAAACTGTGTGCCGCGGCACACTAGTGCGCCGCAGTAGATGTTTTGGGGTGCCGCGAAAAACTTTGTTTAGTAAATAAATCAACGATTTGCATGAGTTGGTGGGTAATTAGGGTAATAATTTTTCATCTAATAAAGTGATTATGTAGTAGCATCAACAAATGGATGTGTCCAAAGGTTGTAATATCCGTATCTAAAAATATGTAAAGCTTGTCACAAGGTTGGGGTGCCGCTAAACCCTCTTTATCTATGGAAGTGTGCCGCGGCTCAAAAAGTTTGAGAACTACCGGTTTAGAGGGATACATGCAGCGAATGAAATGTTCAAAATAATTTAAACGTATCCTTAAAAAAGACTGCATGCCAATAACTTCTATAGTTTTCAAGATATAGATTACTATATGAAAGCGCGGACACGCGCTGGATAGGTAACGGATTGGTGTGCAAATCGCTTCTCTCCAGCAAAGAGTCTCTACTTACTTCAAGCTCACGTAAAAGTTATAGTTTTAAAACATCATGTTTAGCGTAAATCCTCAAAAAATTTCATAAAAATCCAATAAAAAGGTGAAAAGTTATTTTTTTTAGTTTTGCGCCTGCATCGCCAAAATTATCTTCTTCGGCAACTGAAGCGGGATTTAGACAAACGCCCTCCGGGCTTGAGGGGTTGATTACGTTTTCTTAAAAGAAAAAAGTGCTTGTGTGATCACCCTGTACGTCCGTCCGTCAGCTGACAACCAACTTTTTTGTCTTAAAATATATTTGGAAAATTCTTTTTGAATTAGATAGCTCTTATCGATCTTTAAATTTTCCAATGATTGCATTTTCCAACTAGTATATAGATTTTTCGCAGGGTGGCTCCAAAAATCGGAAAATTCGAATGTTTGAAATGGTATTGTAGCCTAATAACAGTAGTTAAGTTTCTCGCATGGGAAGCTCTAGTGAGGGTCTACATTCCAACGGTGCGTGTTCTCCACATCTAGAGGAGGTATACCAGAACCCTGAAACTTTTTAAGAAAACGCGTTTCCACCTCTCACTTAGCAAGGGTAGCCTACCTTTTTGCGTTTAATAATAAATGACAAGGTCTTAAAGCATCTAAAAATCATTTAGAGGTTAATGGGAAAATCAGTCAAGGCAATTGGAATGTATTCCGTTTTAATGCACTCAACTTGTCTCAATACATAAGAAAATTTCACGTTACGTTACGTTAAACTTAACGAGAAATATAATAAAATCGGAAGCTATTTAATATGTAGGATCGGGTCAAAAACAGAGCTTGCAACGTCCATAACACCAAACATTCTCATTCTGCAACCAATGCTTTGTCGTAAATAAAAACCCCCTTGTTACAAAATTCTCTCATCGCATTCTGATGCCTATTAAGACGATAAGCATCTCGCGTTACATCAAAACGCCGAAAAAGCGGCAATTTGCACCACGGAAAACGACGGAAAACAGCGAGTCATCCGGCGCAAGAAACAAAATCGTTGCGTAATAGCGAGTAAGAGGTGGAGTGCATTAACGGCAGGTCAGGATGGATAGATGAAGTCCACGGCTCGCCTACGCGAGTGGTAAATAGAACCCTTACCGCGGCGCACAAAAAAAATAATGATAAATCGCACTCCAAAGGCTTCGTTAACGTTTGTCGCATGGACTAGAATCGAACAAAAAAAATGAACCAAATCGCAAGTAACGAGTGCAGGCGTAAAGATTTCGCACAGTAAAAATGTTAACATTCCTTGCATAAAATATGTCCGGCGTGATGGCAATACCTAATTAAAAACCTTTCGGACGAGTAAATCATGGAATTAAGAGCACGACAGGTGTCTAATGCTAGAAGATGAGTTAGTTTCAGCTGCATTCGAGAATGTTTTAAGGAAGGGTGGAGACCTAAAAATACGTAACATATAACGTAGAGGCGATCTTATAGACACCATTGTAAGCGTAGAATATAGCACTGGGCGCCAAAAAAAAAGCTTCTTTCATTCCCAGGAAAGCGCTGCACAGTCTCCGTGGTCAAATGGTTGTTGTGTTGCGCGTCCCACTAAGCATCTCAGCTATCGATTGTAAGATTAACGTACGGCGGGAAATGGTTAAAGCGCCCTCGATTAATGCGACGGCTTTGTTTTAACGACGAGTGCTTTTCGATAGCGACTCGCTTTCAATACTTCAAGGACAATGCGTTCTAAAAAAATAAAAAAGCATCTAATTAAACTTCAGAACTACAGATGACAGTATTCGCTCAGAATAGTATAAAGTTGAGTGCACAATTAACCGTACAACTCGACAAGAATTGTATACTATTAGGTTTCCCGTGCTTCATAAAGGCACCTCGATGATGTAACACTCAGTTATGACGACGGGAATTTGCCATTTTTGCGACTGCCGTTGCGAGCGAATACTACGCTATCTAAGGAAAAGCCTCAATGGCCATGGACTGTTATTAAAAATCCCTCACGGCCACTAATTAAATTAGTCATCAAAAGTGTTTACGATGCAGAGCGCGAATCAAAAATACTGTTCAAACAGGGGCTTTATAAAGTTTACTTCAACTTAATAACCATGTGGGTATCTAAATATAAAAACGCTTAATTTCCACAACCAGTCTAGGAAAGGATAAAAAAACTACCTAATTTAATTGCAAAGAACTTCCTTAAGTTTAAATCATGTATAAATCTTTGTTTTTATATAATATAAAAGTACTGAATTTGACTAACAAGCAATAACCTTAACGGGAAAATTACAAAATATCGGGAAAATCATAACGGGATAATAAATTTCAGCATGCAATCATCGCATAAAGCTTTTATTGAGAATGCGTAAAAATAAGCACAGCGAGCAAAAACGCGATACCAGAAAAAACGGGAAGGAAAGTGAAACAAACATAACGATAAAAAGGCCGAGTTATAATTTTAAAAGAGATCGCAAAAATAAAGGCGACAGAAGTCGTGGCAATCATTCTCGAAGATAAAGTCGCATCCTTCGAGAGAAATATTTATCCTTTTAATTGGTCACGAGGTACTCGTAAAAAAAAAGTGAAACCGCACCAAGAGTTTCCCCAGAAATGAAATATGACCTTCCGAGGAGAAGCGTTAAGCTAGAGAACTACGAGAGAGAAAAATAAAAACAGATTTCCATCGAAAAAACTGTCTCGAGAGTACGAGAAAATAACTCTCAAAATAAAAGTGAGAGGCAGTGGATATGGCAAAAACCAGAAAGAAAGGTAAGAGATAGTGGAAGAAAATCCAAGGATATGACCGGTTCACATGGAAAAAGTTATGAAACTCGATTGTACATTTCTAGACACACACACATATACATATACAAATATATATATATATATATATATATATATATATATATAAGCATCTCCCTTCTCTTGAAGGTCTCCAGAGTGAGAAAGGGAAAAGCTTTCACCGAAATTCTCTCGAAATCGGAGGGTGCGTACAGAAAAAATTCGATTGCGAAAAAAAGAATTGTATTCGATACAGAAAGTGAGAGGGAAAGGATTGCGCAGGAAAGACAAGCATCTCAGCGCAACATTAAAAGGTCGACGCCCCGATTCGGACGAAGAGACGCAGAGTCTGGGCGGAAATATGAACGTGACAAGCTATCTCATCCGAGGACACGAGAAAGACATCAAGACGCTTGAAGGTCTTCAGACACGTGAAAGTCACACATTATTCATTCTTGGATGTGAAAATGTTGTTAATTCTGGAAATTTCAAATCTTGTTGACATTTACAAATTTAAATTGCAGCATTTTTCTCATTGCGACACTCTCTCTAGGAAAAAATCGCTGAAAACTGTCCTGCGACCAATAGCCCGCAGTAGGTAAAACATGAGACTTGATCAGCTGTGATGAGCTATCTCTGTTTCTGTTCTCGCAAATAATAACACATGCCAGTTCATACATTAATGGATTTTTCCGAATATTTACATTTAAAAATGCCGGTGCGTCCTATAGCCTGAAAATGCTGTAATTCAACTTTACTCAAGGCATTTACTCAAATCGAATCGAATATTTTTACTATTAAAATAATATCACTGGACACTGGTATTTGCTTAAAAGAAAATTAAACAGCAAATAATAAAGCGCTCGCGTGTCCTAAGGGGAAAATTGTTTTTAAGGAAAACGTCTCTGGAGCTAAATTAATTTACGGAGAGAAGGCATTTGGAGGCCGAGAGATAAGGCCAAGTATGTCGACGTCATTAACTAGGACGACCCGATCTGATATAAAAGCCTTCAACATCCGAAGGATGTTGAAGGCTTTTTTTCATCAACAACTTAAGTGATACACAAACAAGCAAGAATAAGACTGCTAATGAGAATTGATTCCATCAAGAAAGTTAAACTAAAAGGAGAAAATTTGAGAAGAACACGAAACAAAAATCGGAATGAGAGCAAAATGTTTCTCATGCAGAATTCAGTTTATGCAGCTCTAATTTTATTATAATTTATTTTATCTTATTTGTTATGTTTTTTCAGTTACATTTGTCGGATTACGTAGAAATTATAAAAAAACAAAAATCACATAAATACTGAATGTAATCCATAACACACAGCTGAATTAACATTGATAACAGATATCCCTTCAAATTTTTATTATCTATCTCAGTCTATTAAAAGCGAGAACATATATCGCATTATAAAATGACAGTATAGAAATAAAATATTTGTCTTTTCCTATTTTAAGGCATGTCACACCGAGAAAATCAGGGTCTAGGACGTTTCGCCGCGGCCGTTTTGCAGCCAGGTTTTATTTCGAAATTTTTGCAAGGAATCATAAAATTGCCATTTTTAATTATTTGGATGTAGGATAAGTACTTCAAAATCTTGCTGATTGTAGGCTTAATGAAATATTTTATCTCGGAAACGTGGACTATAGGGACAAAATTAATAAACAAGCGTAATAAGAAGAAATAGATCTTGAGTTACAACTTCAAATCACCAATGTAATATAAGGTATACCCGGTAGGATCACTTCGATAGAATATGCTAGATCGACTGTAGTACCTAATCGTAATCATGTAGAATGTAGTTATTACGCCAAATGTCGAAAGTTTATAGAAATCTTTCATAATAGTTACTTTGGCTTTAAACAAATATTTTATACTTACTTTTGTCTTAGTCTCAAACTCCTAATTCTTATATTAAGAAAACATGATCTGGTCACCACAAGAATTTCTCATTATCTGTAATATTTCTAACAATTAATTCTTTTATCAAAGGAAAATATCGAATCATTGAAATAAAAATAATTTTCAACTACTTTGAACGAAGTTCAGAAATGGAAACTTTTCCTTACTTTTCATAGTGTTAAAATAATTATAAATAGTATAGTTAACTGCTTTGGACGATAATACGTAAATTCACTTCCGTTCAGAACCGCCATTACATAAAGAGTTTAATTTGATATTATGACACACCCGTCTGTCTGATCTGAAACAAATATGCTGTTATGGTTTTGAATATATGTATAAACTATAAATATTAAACATCGTTGCAAGTTATGCGAAAAGTTCAACACAAATATGTGTAAAGAATTTTATTATTCCTCGTGTGTGCAGCCATGCATTTTATATCTATATAAAAAAGTCTTGATTTTGTTTTAATGTGTTGCACACCTCCATACAAAAGTTATTTGGCACCGGTTTGGCCAGCCCCTAAATTAATCCATGAAAACCGAAAAAAATTAATTTGCAATAATAGCATCCTTGCTGGTTCGTTGCGGTTCAAATATAACATTTATTCACATATTTATTAGAAGAATATATGTAACAAATTTAGTTGAAACTGGTTGGGCTAATCTATTCCGAATTCGTGAAAACAAATTTTTCAAGTTGCAATATCCATTTCTGCTGGATAGTTCAGGCACAAAATCCTAAACACCATGTATTTATGTGAAGATTCTATACACCAAATTTCCTTGAAATAGATTCAGCCTATTCTTCCCAATACACTAAAAATACATTAACGACGGCGGCGAAACGGCCGCGGCGAAACGGCCGCGGCGAACTGTACCTCGTTGCGAAACGGCGGCGGCGAAACGGCTGCCGCGAACCGGAGGCAGCAAAGCATCTCATTCCGAGAAAATTATGTTTTGTAATGTTTTACAGAGTAATTAACTGAATGAAACTTATGCTGAGCCATAAAAGTAAAAAACAAAAACACCTACGGACTATAATTTAGCTCGTTGAGAATGTCACACTGCAAATTAATAGGAAATAACCTAATCGATTCGATTCAGAAAACTACATTTTAAAAAATTACAGTAAAAAATTCCAGGGGTATTGTCACGACACAATCGGATGTAAAATCGGGTATTACAAGAATAACGCCGGCCAATGCTAGGTCATGGCTATCAGCAGGGGCGGATACAGAGCTAGGCGACCACTTGGGGCCTCGCGCCTCATAGGCGCCTCGCGCCTGGACCCTAAAGTCAAACTAGGAAAGAAACGCGTTGATGGTGATGCGCGAGCAGTCGAGCTCGAAACATCTTCTAGAAAGCAATCCCGGATGTTTATTTGAAGAATAGCGACGAGTGATTAAAGGAAACATCTAGAGGGAGGAAGAAAGAAACACTGAGCGTGTGCAGTTACGCACGGAATGCTGTCCTGAAGAAAGTAAAGATTAAAAGGTTTTGCGGATGTGTTTGAGATCGAGGCAAACGATGGAAAGAGATAGAACCCAACAAGCTCCGCCTCTCGCTTGGAAATCCAAAATAAAAACAAATTTAATTCCACCGCTCTTTTCCGAACTTCAATTGTACGTCGGACGGCGGGATGTGAAGTTCTCGCCAGATGTATCGTACAATCTACGTCGGACATCGTTGAGTTAATAAGTCAGCAGCTTAATTATTAGAAGTGAAAGAAATGTTTACAGCGTTTGAAAAGTCCCAGCACAAAGAACTAGTCATGCATTTTAGATGATGAAGACGATCGTTGTAAAAGAGAACTGGTGTGTTCGAGGATTTGATCAGTCGGACTTCGCTAGTCCTCATAGTTGGTTCGTAGTTCCTGTGAATCGCCAATAGCTAAGTGACGATATCTCAGGGCATTTTATTATATACGTGAATCATTATCACAATTAACATCGTTATTTTAATCTGACTAAAATATTTAGTTTAGCGTTATTACATTAAGAAGAATAATTAACACCATTTAAGTATTAATGTCAGGGAGAGATCGGGATAAAGATAGAAAGTTTGAATCAAGAGCGTTTAAAAGGAAAAAGTGGGCTCTTTTGGAAGAATCACAAAGAAAGTGTCAAGGATCTTTGAAGAAATTTTTCAAGGAGTGAAGTGAAAAAACTAACTCTAGTTGCAATGTTACTGAGAAAAATGAAAATTTTATTGATGTTAGCTGTGAAAGTAGAAATGAAAATCTTGAAGACCCAACATAACTGTGCAAACTGGAGCTGAAACAGGTGTAATTATTCAAAATAGCCCAAAATGGTGTGATGACTATGATAGTAGTGCTCCGTCAATTTCTACGTCAGCAGAATTGGTTGCTCTTGGGGAATAGCCTAGTGTATTCGCCAGTTTTAGTGATCCTGGTGAGCAGATTTTCTTTTTGACCCATAATCAATTGGGCAATATTGTTCGGAAAGGTCCGATTCGAAAGGAAAATGACGACTTTCCGTTAGATGATAAAAACTGCCCTTTTAGGTCATTTTACTGCAATCGTGTATTACTCAACGGTGAAAAGCATCTCCCAACACAAAAGTAGAAAATCGCTGTTGTAAAACAAGTGAAGATTTTCCTGACATTCGATGTGAAATTGCTAGTTGTAGAATTAAGAACTATGGCTCAATGTTGTTACGTGAACCAACTGCCTCTAATCCATTTGAAGACTGGTCCACGATCGACATCAGAAGCTGTAAGAATATATAAAAATAAATAATTTAAAACTTGTTTGCATGTTTTTTCATTAAAATATAAACTTCTATTCAGAAATCGTAAGTCGTGGGCCTCGCAAACTCCAATCGTCTAGGGGCCTCGCACCCTCTAAGTCTGCATCTGGCTATCAGAGGAATTACAGGTCGGATTGACTGGCTTAAGGACGTTTTAAGACTAACCAAATTCCAACCCATATCGAAATTCGCTAGCATAGCGACAGAATAGGTCCGACCGGCTGCAGGGCATAGCGATAAAGAAGTTTGTTTTCCTCACGACCATTTGGGATAAAAATAGGACTGTTACGGATAATACGGCGCATCCGCCCACCAATGTGTTGAGTCGTAGGATCAAACGTAGGCGCAGGTTTGATCGTGAAATTTCATAACGACGATACGATTACCAGCTGACAGGATGAAACGGCTTTTTTCCCGAAAACAATGCTCCACGAGCGACGGGTTCGAAAGTCTATTTTAGAGACCGAAAAACACAGCACAAAATTAAGCAACCCTAAGTAAGCCTTAAATATACAAAACCAATCAACTGCGCAAACCCAAGTTGGCACGAAGGGTCGCTTGTTCCGATGCCAAGATCTCCCGACCATGTCAACGAAATCCGGCGGGAGAGAGGAGCGCACTTGAAAATAATTGACCGACATTCGCAGTATTTCGAACAAATTCTCATAACGTCGCATTTTTTAAAGCGCGCCACACCGAAATATTCGGCGACATCTTTAAAGATCGAACTTAAAAAAAAAACATCCCGAAAAAATACCCCTCTTTTTACACAAACTTTTTAAAAAACATAAACTGGAACTTCGCCCGTTTTCCTTTAAGACGCAGGGGGGAATATTTAGGACGCCGCCATGTTTTTTTTGTTCTAACGGGAGGGGAGAAAAAATAAAAGAAAAGCGAATCCACCCAAGGCCGAATGTTAAGGGAGACGTCCTAACCAATCGCGCGACACGAAACGAACGTCACACACCCACGCGGAGTGGCTGCAAAATTTTCCTCCTTGCCAATTGAAGGATGCATACACGCCCTCTCTCTTTCGACCGGCACCCCCCTCCACCCACCCTTCTCTCCCCTTACAACTCGCATACAAACACACCTCTCCCATAACAAGGGTAGGAGAGAGAGAGAGACTACTGTGCTTGCCTCGTCACAAAAGCTACCACGAATTAATGTACCGACCCATGTAAGATCCGTTGACCGTCGCCTGACAAGGCGCTGGATTATTGAGGTCGATCGGTCAAGTGTAGAACCAAAGGGGAGTATGGTAGGAGGGGAAGAGGGGAGGGGGAAAAGGGGAAATGGGAGGAGGGGGGAGATGTCCCTTTCTCTCATTTTTCTTGAAGAGGGGTAGGGTATGAAGACATGTTACGAGTTCGGGAGGAGGAAAGAGTGAAGGAGGGAGTAAAAATGGAGGAAAGGACGGGAGATGTCGATGATGCAGCATGGAGATACGGAGATGTGGGAGAGGGAAAAAGTCTGAAAGTTACGAGAAAAGGAAAGTCGGGAGCCGAGATGACGGAGACGAAGAAAAAGAAAGCACCAAGTGGCGCCGAGGAGAAAGTTCATCCGAGGGAGAATGGATGCCTCTCCCGCCGAAATGTTATCTCAGAAAAAATCGGTTCCACCGATAGAGTACCGCAAAGCGCGGTCGCTTAATGACCTGCAGGAATTTGGCACGCGGTTATTTTCCCCGACGCTGGTCCGGATTATTCCGTTTCCTGCCCTTTTGTCCTCGCGGTATCTTCGTTTCGAAGGGCGCTGACCAAAATTGATTCGATTTATTAGCGGCAATAAAAGCTTCACGGACTAAAAAATATTTCCGAGAACTATGCCACGAGATAAAACTATATTCCCTTTCCACATACCAAGTGTGGTCCGTTACACAAAATCAACTGTAGTCGATTAACAATACTTCGGGCAAAGGTGAAATACTCCTTTAGCCAAAACAACTAGAGGGCTACAAAAAAGATTTAAGGAAACAGTCGAAATAATTTCAACCATAGGTATTAAAATTGACATATAAGCACACTAGAGAGAATAAATGTATCATTCAAGAAATTGAGAATCCCACATCTTGTTAACTTAAAACAACACGGCTAATGGGATGCAACTGTATTTCCCCCGTGAATCGTATAAAAAATCAATATATTATCCAGCCTCTATAAATAGAAGCCCAACAATTTGAGCTTCCCTATCACCCGAAACGAATATGTATGCTCCCCCTTTTAATATATATATACTCGTTATAACGGTTCTAAATTACAAATTTTTTGGTCTTTCTCGGGATTTGAGTCCTAACGGTACACCCAGGACCGTCCTGGGCCCCGCAGTTCGATGTCACCGCAAGGAAAGCAAGGAAAATTAGGTGGTAAATGTTAAAAGGGTCCCGCACAAGCCGATTGGCCCCGGGACCCGCACCTGTCTAGGGGCGATCCTGGGTACACTAAAAACCTTTACGCTTAAACATCTTCAAAAACACATCGCAACATACCTATTAAACCAATAATAACGAGTGTATCGACAACTCCTGCCCGGGCGTTAATGACAACGACCACATATCGATTTCTTTTAAACGTTCTATCCGCAGAGATTTTTCTAAACTTCCTCTGAAAAAATAAACTGATGTGGGCAACACAGTACTTACTCCATATTTATATGGTAAATTACATGTTGTTAGCTCTGGGATCGTTGTCAATATTTACTTCCGGTTGACAGTTAAGAAAAGAAAAAGGAGCGTTAGAAAAACATAACTAAGCGTCAATTGTTAACAATAGTCTTCATTAGGTGGCGTGTGGTGGCAGCTAAAAATATAAGATACCTCTTAAACAATGCATTATATGGAAAAATGTATCAAACAAAGGTTGTAAAAAATGAAATTTCCTACAACTTTTATACCAATACATTTCTACATTTATCAAATATTTCAAAATAACGGATGAGCGACAAGAGTAAACACCCACTTCCGGTGGACTGATTTTTACCAACATCTAATCAGATTTTCTAACGTTTATAAAAATGTTAAATTTAAAATTTTGCGTTGACCTGAATAATAGTTTTTGAGTTAGAGAGCCCACGAAAATCTATCACATACAGACCGACAGGGAACCTTAAAACATGTATTACCGTTGAAATCTCGAGCTCGATTTTTTCATGAAAACAATACTTTCTCATACTAGGTATATGGAGAAAGTAATACTGGGAGCAAACTAAACAGCCTAGAAGAATTAGGCTAAATACGATATATATATATATATATATATATATATATATATATATATATATATATATATATATATATATATATGTGTGTGTGTGTGTGTATGTATGTATGTATGTGTATATATATATATATATATATATATACATACACACACTCTCAGTTACTCTATCGCTGAAGAAGGGCATAGGCCCAATAAGCTTGCGTGTATTTTGTGTTCGTGTGTGTAACTTGTCTCTTCGACGCCCCCAGCAGCCTGCCAACTTGGTCCCCGACTTGGTAAGTGTCCGCTGGGCTTCCTTCAACACCTTGTTGCCACCCTCATCACTACCTTTTCATTTCCTTAAGTTTATATATATATATATATATATATATATATATATATATATATATATATATACACACACACACACACACACACAGAGTCGAGTTATGGAAGTTCCACTGTACATACATACATATATATACATACTAGTAGAAGGCGCTTGCATTCTGCAAGCATATCATTTTACCTTGAAAAAACATTCATTTTTCAGACAGATATTTCATCATTACAAATATTTTTTTAATTCTAAAGATTTCACCTCCGCAGCGATTTTCGTTTTTCCCTTATGTAAAAATAATAGATTAAAACAATCCCCAAACTTTGCAATTTTAAGAATTTTTATACTTTTTCCATTATGGGGCACTAATGCTACACATTTCTGCCAAATTTTAAAGTTGTAGCACTTCTAGAAGTGAAATAATATTTTTCTAATTGTCGGCCGCATTGTTTCACTTTTTCAAGATGAGTTTCGTTTTTTCTAGTCGGTTTTGCACAAAATCCTACCTAAAAAAAATTTCGAATCTCCAGCTCATCTGGAAGTGCCTAAACATTAGTATCCTCCTATATGTTCCTTTGTAAGGAACGTATATATATATAATGACATATATATATATATATATATATATATATATATATATATATATATATGGATGTCAACAAGGTGTTGGGATGAGGAAACCCAGTGAGCACTCACCAATCAGACGACTTCAGGTTGGCGAGGCCCCGGGGATGTCGAAGCGACATACGTAAAATAACACAAAAACACAGAAACATCACAAACGTAAAGCTTTCGGAACTACTCCTTCTTCAGCTACAGAGAGAGAACTCTCTCTTTAGCTGAAGAAGGAGTAGTTCCGAAAGCTTTACGTTTGTGATGTTTCTGTGTTTTTGTGTTATTTTACGTGTGTCGCTTCGACATCCCCGGGGCCTCGCCAACCTGAAGTCGTCTGATTGGTGAGTGCTCACTGGGTTTCCTCATCCCAACACCTTGTTGACATCCATATATTCATTTTACCTTTCCTTTTCCGTAAGTTGTTATATATATATATATATATATATATATATATATATATATATATATATATATATATATATATATATATATATATGTACATATAATTACGGACCCTGCCGATGAAACGAGGCCAATTTTCTAAATGGCTCCACAAGTTTAGCGGCCTTGTTACACTTCCAGGCGTCCACGGCCAGACCCATATGAACACATACACTAAAGGACGGGACCTCGCACCGCCAAACGTTCGGGTGAATTGATAGTTTTCCCCCGAAGGCAAGCGCGATGCGGGTTCCAAATTCCGGCGAAGTAATTATTTTCCGCTGTATTCCGTTCCGGTAATAGCGGAACCCAGGACATACCGTTTGCGCTGAAAATCGATAAAAACAAGCTTTAACGTTTACTGCGGCCTAAAAATGTGTTGCATCCCGCATTCTATACTATTATACACAAACGATAAAAATAAACCCGATATAATTAATATGCGCGCACCGATTCACTTCGATCATGCCGCGAACCCGTTTCATTAGAATCTACTATCGGCACTGATGGCGAAATGATCATCAACTGGTTTTCACCATCTTTTTATGGCTATTAGAGAAATAGTTTACGCCGAGAATTGGCTATTTGCACATCGTTGATACTCAGCTACTCGAATATTCTTCTTCAAATTGCCAAAAACCTTCATAAATAGAGGTTCCGCTGTTAATTTCTTCATACGCTTGATATGGCGAGAGAATCACAATCGGCAAAATTAGTTGAACTGTAACGTATATCATCGTGCAATTTTGTTTAGGGTACAATGTAAAGTTATTCGAATCTCGGACACATCGCAAAGATGTACAGAAATTATACGAAAAATCCATTTTGAAAACAACACGAATTTCACGAAACAGTACTTTCCTCAGTTTCGAGAGAAAAAGAAATTAAAAGCGGGATTTCGAGATGCCAACCAAAAAATTTTTTAAAAGCATTTTAGCATTTCCCCGAAAAAAACTAATTTCCTCCACCACCTGGGTACCCGAAAAAAAAACATTTTCAAAACACGAAAATAATGGACATTCCTCCGCAAAACTACGCAGAGGAAGTGACGTATGCTCCTGGTACCGGGGAGTGGATGGAAGGGGGAAATGGGGGCGCTGAAAAGCACAGATCCGGCCCCGAATGTTTGTTTCCTCCACCCGCGGAGTAAATGGGTCTGGGAGCGCGGTCCTAATTGAGAAATGCCCCACGGAAGAGATGTCCGAGGAAGGAAGAAAGTGGGGAGGAAGGAGGGACGGCAAACGCGAGAGGCAAGGGGGAGTGCAATAGAGAGAGAGGGGGGGGATTTTCTTTTACAGCGAGGACGAGAGAAAATAACTACCAGACCGCGGCGAAAAAAAAATTGCAATAAATTTGCCGGACGTAGAGACGGTTTCGCGAATCTCTGCCGCCATTTTTATTTTTATAACGACCGGGGTTGGGCACCCATGGGTTGAGGGATGATCGTACGTGTATGTGTACACATGTACGTATTTATGTAGCTAAGTTTAAATACCGCAAAAATATATATATAAATACGGGGATTTTGGAAGCAATGGAGGAAATAGGCGTATTAGGGAGTTAGAAAAATGATTGAATGCGCTGGCTATTAACTAGTGCATCCGACAAATCACGCTATCGAACGATTCTTGTTAGAATTATTAGAGCACATTTCCGGTGAACCACCACTGATGACGACCGCATTATAGCCGAAACGTGCATTTTGGTTTAGCCAATCTTTTTCTGGCTATTGAAGAGAAATATTTTGTCAACATTAAGGCCTATTGCTGAAGAAAAACAATAGGTTGAATTTATATACCCAGGATAAATGTATTGTTCATCGGTTTTTCATTTTGAATACCTGATTATACATGCGCGGGCTTACATACTCGTGTATGCATGTATATTTAAGGTATTGCAGATCATAGATAAGACAGGCAAATCCAGTGTATGTTTGGTCGAGTGGCACCCCCTTCCAAACCCTTTTGGCTACTTGCAGGCTAGTAATGTAAACGTATATATGCAAATTATTTCAATGAACACGCATGAATTTCTTCATACTTAAAGGTGAGGCATGTAAATTCCTCCGCGTGACACGGAAATTGCCCATGACCCCAAAGGAAACAATGGAAAGCGGCCCTGGTTTGGCCTGGCTGACAAATGGGATGTGTGAGACTTGTGAGACACGCCGGCGATGATCATCACGTCAAGAAACGCTAGACTTATTACGGTCCAATAATCATTGCCAAGGAAGCAAAACTTCGGGTCTTCGTGGAGTTTATCCCAGCCGGTCACGTTCGCAACAGTTAACGTGACTTCCATTCCCGGTAACCTCGCCACTTTCAATTTTGCGCCTTATGCGACTTACCTTGTACCTTTTGCTCAGCATTGGCAAAATGGCACACGCGTAGCGCATTGGCTCGAAACCCTCATTTCGTCGTTAAATTCGTCGTTAAAAGCGCATGTAAACAGAGGAGACGTGGCGGACTATACAGGCGAAACCATTCAAGTTTACCGAGACTTGCAAATCATTTTTTCGAGCAGGAAAACGAAAAAAGAACCGAAGAAAAATTCTCCGGCTCGGAAAATCCGAAAGTAAAGTAATCCCCTAGGAATCCAACGAAATCGGTCAAAAACACACATCGGCATTTACGTAAATAAAAATCGCCGGGTTGATATTTAAGTTGGGGGATACATAATTTGTTTTCAAATCCATTGAAATAGGCCGTTCACTTCAGGACTTTGGATAACAACGTCTTCATACTCCTCTAAATCCGCTAGAGTTACTGAGTAGGTTTTATTACACAAGAAAATAGCAGTGGTGTCTAGGATTTGTATTAGGGCTGCGCGCTAGTGATTCAAACTGTACGCAAATATCACGCTAATAAATGATCTATAGACATTTCCCCTTCTTGAAGTTGTTTGACATTAATCTTTGATGAAAATACCGCCATGATTCAGATGCAAATAAAAACATGTATTTCACCGACAAAACCTCATCGAAACCCACAAACCCTCCACTAGAGCACACAGTATTGACGTCGCCGATTCACACTACAGCAAAAGAGGAAATTGAAAAAGCCAATAATGCGTATTCTTCCATTGAGTAAAAATTCCGCAAATCGTTGCCAGAGAATATTGCCTTAACTTCCACCAAAGCCTCGACGATTCCGATTGCGCTTTTAGCGCATAATCGCATGGTTGAAACAAAAAAGGTTCGGCGCAAACGTAGGCGACAATATTTCGCAACATGCAGACAAGCACACATTAACGCAGGACGAACAGCGCACACAAAAAATCCCCTACACCGAACTCGCTTTCTCGAGCCACCTTAACAAATAACACAGTAAGCCTATACCGATTAATAGCCGGAAAAACAGCAAAAATTTAAATAAAAAGAAAACAAATGCTTTCGCAAGCGGCGAGCGCCGCTAAAAAAAGTGACGACCGCCACCCGAATTATTTTAACACTTCGCACACTCACAGCGGCGTTCCGAGCGGCGCTTGGTAAACCCCGCAGCGTGCACGACAGGGCGGCCAATCCGCAGCGCAGCACCACGCCCCCTTCGGACCCATCGCCTCGCCGATCCGGACACCTTGCATCAAGCGCCTATCCAAGCTCCCGCCTTTCGGCGCTTCGCCGCGCGGTGGACCCAACCTATGCGGATCCAACCTCTCGGGATGGCTCACGTCCCTCGAGACCCATCCGAGTTGCCTGTCTGTCAGGCGGAAATCCATCGCTGTTTATGCAGGCGGAGCGGACGAAGACGAGGTGTACGGAAAAGATGGTTCTTTCTCACCCCTTTCAACCTTCTCTCCCACACACTATTCTCTCAAACGAAAGGGAGAGAGAAAACTCGAGCGGCGGAAACGAGTCGCAAAAATCTTTTAAAGAGGACCTATCTATCCGCCACGGAGTTCTTTGGCACGTAAGGCGAACTGAAAGAGGCACTCGCGAACGCCCAAATTAGAAGGCGCAAAAACCACCGAGCATACAAAACCACACGCGCACACACACACCGCTGGGCATACGAACTTAAAGCCAAAATTCCCACTAGTCGGATGGCAGAAATATCGTTTCGGATTCCGTTCGCGAGAGGAATTCCTTCAGCGGGACGAAGCAGTCCGTAAACCCGCCACCACACGGTCCATCTCTTCGCGAGGTCTCTTCTTCTTGAGGAGGAAAAATTCTCGCTGTGTCGTTAATGAGAATGAAATTAAAAAGGGAATCGCACGGCCCGGACGATGACGAAACGTTGACTCGCACAAAAGTTCAACATCCATCCGTTGGTACGCGACGGTTCCTTTCCGGAAAACAACGCCAACACGCTCTTCAGACTGGAAGGAAGGAACGCCGCTCGTTCGACGTTTAACGTAGAGAGACAGAGCGAGAAAGAAAGCGATTAAAAACGCTTCCGCCAGGCACACCAGAAAAACCTTCACCGGAACGGATGGAAACAGAAGACGGAGGAGAACGGGTACGATTGCAGGGAATATCTCGGCGCGATAACACAGCAGCCTCTCCGCATTAGGTCTCAACACGACTTAAAATGAGGGAGAATCATTTCCCCCCCCCTCGAGATACTGGGTCAGGCACACCCCATATCTCCATCTCTCTCGTTCCCCTCTTTTCCCTTCCCGACTTCTCCTCTCCACTCACGAGCGTCTCTCTCACAAACACACACACAAAAACAAACCTCCTACCCACCAATAAAAGCACTTTTTCTCTTAAACAAAACACCCTCTTTCCTTCGCTTACAGTCTCCTCGACAGACTGAGAAGAGTTCCGACGACACGACAAGCAAACGATACAACGAGCAGGAAAAGAACCCGAACTCGACGAAGCCACGAAGCCGAGTCATCCACTGTCCACTCGAACCACAAGAGGCTTCACTAGAGAAAGAGACACGTACTCTCTCTCTCTCACTCCCTCTATTTCCCCTCCAATTCCTTTTCTCTCTCGCTCAGGGAGTCACATTCCTCTCTCCCAATCCTTCCTCAGACTACACTACGCATTCACCCACTCTCTCTCTCCCTTCCGCTTTCCCTGTCCCTCCATTCCTTCTCCCACCAGTAGCCGTCTTACCCCTCTCTTTTTCTTTCCTCTCTTCCCCTCCCGCAGTCAGATGATGTGACTCATTCCTTTTAACGCTATAGTCGCTACGAAGAGTGTCCAGTCTCCTCCTCCCGGTCGGAGAGTGAGGAGGAGCTGATGAGATTATGAACGCGGGAGGAAGTGGGGAAGATAATAAAAATGGAGAGGGAGGGAGGATGTGAGATTAAATACGCTCGGAATGGCGGGAGGGTTTCGACACGTTGGAAAGTCCTATTGAGGATGGTTTCGCTCCGAGAGAATTGATGGCTGCGGGAGCAGAAATAGCGAGAGAAAGAGAGTGATGGCGCGCATGAATGGAAAATGCCTATAAAACCGTTCGGTTTATTGAGATGAGAATGTGTCTGTAAATTTACCGAGGCAAGGCAGCAGGTAGAATATGTATCAGCTGTACACGAGAAGGGTCTAATAAAGGAGATGGAAAAAGTGCGGCGCAGGGCAGCTAGATTTGTGAATAAAGAAGTTATGATGATTTAACAAGGCGTCGTGTCGCTAATAGAAGATTCGAAATGGGCATCGCTAGAAGAACGTTGATTACGGGCTAGACTTAAGCTTAAAAAAAAGGTATATCTAGGTGAAGCTAACGAACGAGGCCGCAGGTGTTATCAGGAATCCTACACATTTCGGAAGGCACGATAATGAGGGCAAGATTCGCGAGATATATTGAAGAACGTTATTCCTCGGGACGGTTAGGGATTATAATAGGAAAACGATGAATGACAATTGCTGGGGACACGTTTGGTGCATCACACCCCCCGCCAACCACCATATTAAGGTGACTTGCGGGGCATAATGTAGATGTAGTCGCCGGTGGGTTTGATCGCGAGGACGAAATTCGACGTTCTTCGATTTTTTATGGAGCACGCAAGCGGGAGCCACATTGGTACATAAAAAATAATTGTCGTCAACGATGCTTAAATGATTACACGAAAGGTTGTGCGGCGTTTTGCCGACGTCACGCCTACAATGAACACTTGAGATACACGACTGTTGAAATCCTTAACAAATCAATTGGCGTTAATTGAATCCTAAAAGGCGATCTGAGATGAGAATCAAGTCTATCGACCTACCGTAATCGGAATCGACTTCCTGCGAAAAGAAAGATTGCTAATGGAGGATATATTTTTCATTTTGTACGGAGAAAAGCGATATCTCCGACGAAGAGAATGATAACAAAAAATTCAGACAGCATCTAAAATGTGACACGAACTCGGCATTAACGAGCGATTGTCAATTTCGATTCATCCAACACGTTCGATATGGTCGCTTAAAAATACGATACGACCGACGAATTACAGATTTTCGATCAGCAAATTCGAAGAGAAACAGAACCTTGGAAATATTCTAGATCGAAAAAATTTAATCCCAACAAATATAATCCTCTCGTAAAGATCCCCATTCCATTACCACCAAAATTACCGAAACCGTATGAGTCGGAGTAAAAGAAATATATGTTTCGCCGCGACTCCCGCGGAGTTTTAAAACGCTCTCCAAAAACATCCCCTCTCTTAGCGGCCATAATCAGACGGCGAATAAATTTCCCCCGCCATATGCCAGACCCGTATCTATTTTTAGGAGCGTGGGCGTATTTTCCGAAGGAATGATATTATCCGGAGTTTATGCACTCTACGGCTGGTTATGACTCGGTTAAAATTTACGAGGTGGGCGCCATGGCTCCGTCGGATCCCCGATCCCTTACTCCCCTCCCCCCCTCCTGCAGCAGACACTGCCCTTGACTCCCCCTCAAAGATATCGATTAATCCTTAATGAATGAGGTCCAGTCAGCGATTCGCGGCACCTCGAGGGTCGAAAAATAGCATTCCTCTCTTTACTCCAGATAATCGCTGCTTTGAAGATAAAAGAACGGCCGCCCCAAGAAAATAAAAAGGGCGATTTCTTCCGAAAAGGCACGAATTGGGGAGAGGCTGCATGGACGGAAGGTATCGATGAAACGTTTGCACTTACATGTTAACCTGTAATCCACCAAACTGGCGAGAGGCAGGGAGTGCAATGCGCCAAAAATATCCCTATCGATTTTGGCTTACCTCGATGCTTGAAAACGAGGAACGAGACGGAAATAAGGCTGGCATAGTGCGCAATTTCTTTAAAAAATAACATTGCAAGCTTCGCCGTAACAAGTTTTTTGAGCGTAAGGAGGTTGTATTTAAAAAAATAATTAGAATTGCCACATCTATCTGACTATAAAAGTTTTTTTAATACATGCAGCAATTAAAGTTTTCGGAGAGTTTTTGGTTCTCACAACCGGGATTTCCTTATCTAAAGCGCTTCTTCCCTTGAAAAATCCCTTCTTTTAACACATGTACCCGAAATCCTTATTCTCTTACTACCTCGCTGCCTCATTCCCAGCATCCTCCTCGTATCTCGCATATTTGACATTCCTTTCCAACCGACGATGGTTACTTGGCAGAAGAAATACGTCCTATTGACGCATATCATTATTAGAGCACACATCTACGTATTAACAAGCAACCCAACAAGACCAGTGCGCTTAAAATAATTCAGTATCTTCAAAACGCGATCTCGAGTATTTTTCGGCAACTGATATCCATTTTTTAACTTTCTTTTGTCCTCTGTACATGTTCTCCTAAGGCCCCAATTGAAGCAATCGTTTCAAACCTTAAAATAAAACGAAAATTTTTGTCTCGTCCACTTTTCTAGCATAACATTGAGTCATCATAAATAGGAAAGAGTTAACACTGCAAATAATGTCATTCATTAAAAAACGAATGACGTCAGACATTCTCATCACTCAACCAATCGACATCCCAAGCAATCCTCTTATCTGCCCTTGATTTAATTCACTACACGTGCTCAGATAGTGCGGCAGATAACGCACGTGGCCACGATTCTTTTCCGACTCCCCCTTCCTCCGAGCACGAAACCTATAGTCGCCAAGGTAGCGAACATTCGCTGGAGACGTATCAGAAATGATATCCGTAAATATTCGAAGTACGAGACGTTGAAAGAGAAGCGACAGAGAGTCCCGGCGATCTTCCTGCCGACTTGGCAATACCGATATAGTAACGACATTGAAACGCCGAAGGATGTCGACATTTAAACGCACGCCACATAGAGATTATGATTATGTAACGAGCACGCAAGGCGTTCTCCCTTTCTCCTAGCTTCATTCCACGCCATAAACATGACAACGCCTCTTCAATAGCCGCTTGCTGTTTCATGAAACTATGCCCAATCATTTTATCGAACCAGATAAAATACACGAGAAGAGGAGAGCAGAACTGTGTACCATATACAGGAAAGTTTCTAAGAAATCCAATGCGTGACGTAAACATATTCACCTGCTACCTGAGAAAACCCCGTTATTTATTGTTTAATGGTGTCACTTATAAGTTCAAGTTCCGTAGTTGGCACCGATTATTCTAACCCAACAACGAGTTAGGCCGGGCCTGCCCAACCCATAGCCCGTGATCAATACCGCGAGACGGATAAGTTTCATGTATTGACGGACGTTTTCCGACTTTAGTCGTACCAAACACCTAACACTAATGTACCTAATAAGAAATACCGTTTCTGAAATAAGCCTCTCTTAGACTCAAATCGTTTTTTGTTTCAATTTATTTAAGTAAATCTGGCTTACGTAGCATTAAAATTATTAAATTAAGCTGCAGTTCAATTCTGACGTACAAAGATTTTAATGACAGTATGAGAATAGTTTGGCGAAATATGTTACTGCATACACCAAGCTAACTGATAAAATTAAATGTCAGATTTCACATAAGGATTCTGAGAACTCAAATAAATTTGGTTTTTTCCGTAAGGATATTCTTATGTTTAGACGAATTTCATTTGTAATAATATAAATATGTTGAAATAAATAAATACAATGTATGCCGCCCGCGT
This sequence comes from Tanypteryx hageni, assembly GCA_028673005.1. NCBI lineage: Eukaryota > Metazoa > Arthropoda > Insecta > Odonata > Petaluridae > Tanypteryx > Tanypteryx hageni. Next base: position 44,069,994 of record CM054115.1, on the reverse strand, counting down.
ATTGAAAAATTTTAGTTGAAGTTTCCCCTGACCTTAAAAGGTTGGACAGACCTGTGCTAGGTGGTCTTCTTTCTTGAACCGCAGAAAGTTTTTGATTCGGTAGTCCAAACTTAGGTTTCATTTAAAATAGTAGCTCTAATTAATTATCGAATGAGTACCGATATTTTATACAGTCGAGCTATAACCGATCCAAAATCTAAGTTGGAAAACATTTGTGATAGCGGAGCGGCGCCGATATACGCTCATGAAAGGACAGACATGGTCAAGCTAATGGACGATATCGCACACGAGCCGCGTTTATGAACGATAATTTCGACATTAGTCTTCAAGCCTTCCCCATACTCACAGTCAAGGTAGGCCATCTAATGTATATTGTCCGGAAAGACACACAATGGGTTAGATATGGAACCAATGTCAAGTTAAAGATAAGACAAACGGAGATATTCGGAAAATTAGATACGACTAAAAAGTCGATATTCGTTATCAAAATGGGAAGTTTATGGGAAAGAAAAGCTGAGCTTTGAATACTTATCAATTTACATAAAGACTTTGGAACCGAAAGATATTCATTTGGGTTAAAAAAATTGAAACTACAAAATTTTTCGAACCAAAATAATAAAAATTTCAAATGGAATCTTTCGAAAATTATTACTGAAAATAAATTAGTGAAATAATATTTGCAGGTTTGTGAGAACCGAGGTCTTATTAAATACTAAAGGTTCTCATAGATCAATAAACTTGGAAATCATACAATATCTAGAGAAGAGTATTCCTCGGCGAAAGATCGCATTGATTACTCCATTGCAGCAAATAATGCTCAAAACATTTTCTGTAATTCAGCGTTTTCCTAGAATTGAAAATATTGATGCAATGTATGTCATTATTGTATTAACCCAATCTTAATCTGGGGCGCACAAAACCTCATAAGGGGAGATTGATTAATGAAACCCCAATATTTCACGAAGAACAGTTGATATATTGACAATCAAATAACACCTTATTTTTTTAATACGATTTTTTATTACAGAAAAGGCATAAATCGTCTGCATATTCAAGGAAGCCAAAACAAGAGAAAAAATACAGCTTAGCCCTGCGTACGATTACAGATTAGCAAGATGGAAAAGTATACTCCATAAGTGGAATATACAGATATTTCAGAGGGTTTCTTTATGGGAAATGGGTATAAAACGGTATCGAAAGGTTGGACGGTTCTTGAATTTTTATTTCCAAAACTGTAAGTCCTAATTATATGGCCCCGCGGACTTTTTTGTGGTAAACGTTATCCTCGATCCGAATAAATGTTTTAATCTATACCTCGCGGATCATATAGGAGTTTTGGAGAGACGTTTTTTTTTGTTTGCCGATAGAACCGTCGTATCGACCGATGCAAACAAAGTATGTGATGTTCTGCTTGTGATTTTCTCAAATTTATATCTCCAAAACCAGAAGTCCTAATTATGTGGCCCCGCGGAATTTTTTGTGACAAATGTTTTACTTTAACCGAATAAATTTTTTAACCGATACCTAAGGCTGAGGTTACATTGGACGCGAATTCATCCGAATTTTCGGTCGCACGAATTCGCAGGGATTCGTACGAAAAGATAAAACAAATGTATATTACGTTGCATGTGAATTATTCGTATGATTTCGTATTAAGTTCTGTACGAATGGAATGGCTTTGATTTTTCGTCAGAAATCGCACGAACTTTCAAGGTGAGTAAATAATTTGAAGATGGACAGCGAAAAGTTAATTTCTTTTGTTTTTTAAAAACCTTCACTGAGATCAAAAATAAAAAAAAACTATCACAATCGTGATATTAGCAGGAAGCTGAAGTAGCAGCAGATCTAAATTCAACAAGTGCAACATTTACTCCAACTTAATTACTTTAAAATCTCAAAACTGTGGCTGATAAACAGTTAGAAAGATCTGATCAATAACTACTTAAGCATGAGTACGGGTTTTCTTGCCGAGTTTTCAATGCGTTTCTGTCTTCGTTTGCTTTTTTTCCACCCTGGTTGAACCGTCTGCCTGCACGATCTACATCATCAGTTCTGACATGTTTTCGCATTTGAAGCAGAGAAGCTTCATTTACTCCTTCAAAACACATTTCACTGCTTCATCTGGATTAAAACTTGTATCTCGGTTTCCAAAATTCTCCATTCAGTGGTTAGTATGCCGAAGATTTTCTTGCCCGAGATAATCTCCAGTTAAATATTTATGACTGACGAAAATCGCCGGATGAACTCGCATGCAATGTAACCAGATAATCGCACGAATTGTTTTACACGATCAAAAATTCTAATGAATTCGCGTCCAATGTAACACAGACATCCTTTATTTTTTTATTAATACTATTTCGCTTAATTTTATTCAAATACTTATATTTTTCAATGTCTCTTTTTATGCGTTTTATTTCTCTTTTTAATAATATTCATAGCTGGATATTTTATATTTTATTCTCAATTTTCTAATGCTAAATTGGTGTTAGTAGCATAATCTAAATACATAATTTAAGCCTATGTTAGCGGGGGTGGCCGCTCGCGCTTCGCGAGGGCGAAACTTCTCGAAGGTCAGAGGGCAAACAAGATCGCAAGCAGGAAGGCGAGAAAGACAGGATCACGTTACTTCGGCTGAGATAATCACCCGAGCAAGACCTTTAGGGTTACATCACAGACATTTCGCTTTGCGCTCGTGAGAACTAACAGATAACATAATATTTACGCAAAACCAACTTGAGCGCACATCACGAAAGTTGCGCTAACGAGCAAACATTTTTACTGATCCCGAATCCGAACTAATGGCGAACGAATTTAACCCTCCGCTATTCATCCGAAGGATCACGTCGGAAATGGTTTTTCAGTGTGGGAATTAAGAGCCAATGGCGGATACAAAGGGAGGTGGGGATAATTTAAATAATAACAATAAGTTTAATAGGTACTCTTACGACGTAGTCATTTAGAAATTCGCATCATCTTACGTGTAATGTATAATATAAACTGGATCTATATAATAATACATAAGTGTTGGTTAGTTGGAACGCTATCAACTACGAGTTCAATGTCCTGCTGTAAAATGGCAGGTCGATCGACTGAAAAAAAGACAAAGAAGGATAGATGGAGACAAAGAAATCGACTCCTGGGAATTATTTCCATTTCTCATAAAGTAACACGTAAAATAGATTTTTTCGAGGAGCAGGCTTTTATTCTTTTAGAAGTTAAATTAGAAAAAACTGGCCTACGATCATCCGATTTCAACTACTTAAAAGAACAATAAATAAAATATCTTATTCTAATGATCTTTTTCCGCCTACAACTCAAATTGTTCATATTAAAAGTTTAAATCACATATTTTGGTGTAATTTTCCATTTCAACAACTGCATTGACGACAATGTAATTGTCAAAACTCGAGTTAGATTGTTGTCACAAGGCTAAATGCCTTCCCCTCCCTTACCTCAAAATTTGTTTATCTTGACAACCAACTGCTGCGAGAAATAAAATCAACAGAAAAAGTGATAGCTAAAATAATTTCTTTACAGTTAAAAATTTAAATTCCGCCATTCATTAATTTGAACCCGTGATTTTTGACGGGCAATATACTAGTATTTATCACGAGGCGTTAATATTTCATATAAATATATAACTGTAAATTTTGTTTTTTACGCCCCTTTAAACTGTGCACCTAGATCCGTTCCTGATGAAATAAGAACGGGGCAACGCAGGGTGATTTCCCTTAGCTTCTAGCGTGTCTACAGCTTACGTCGCGTACAATAATGCATGTGCTCGGCTGAGAACCATAAAAACACGCGATACTTCGACCTAAAAAAGAACCACTTGATAAATTTTTGAGTTGGGGAATTATTAAAAGATGCAAGTGATACCTTAATGGCCGTCTTTGCGATAAGAAAGAAACTCATAGGTAACGTGGAATTTAAGGAAGGCATCAACGCAGCGAAATTCTTCGTAGCATGAATGAGGAAATTACTTTGAGGGAGTAACAGTATGAACTGAACCTGATACGTAGCGCAACAATTTCAGTTTATAGCATTTCATTGCATTCAAATTCAAACTATATAGGATTGGAGAACATGCCTTAGAAATTCTTGACCAATGCTCCTTGCTACTCTCAAGGGGATTCTCCATCTTGCGACTTAGTTTTAAAGCAATAACGCGCATTTCCTTTTTAAAACATAAACGCATCTCAATGATTAAAAACAACAATAAAAATAAATTAATCAATACCAATTAATACAGGAGAAATTACGATATTTTTACGCAAGTAAAAAAATATAATTTATACCGAAAAGTCTTAAAACAAAATCTGTAGAACTAACTAAATAAAATATTTATTTCCAAATACATTTTCATCGTAGGAGAAGCCGCTTCCAAGAAAATAAAAAACGTCGTAATTCGCTTTGAACTTAGGAGCAATTCATACGTGGGTACTACTAAATTGTTGACAACGAAAACAATCTTCGAAGTAACTGAAGGAAATAAGATTACAAAAATACGTTTAATACCATTACGTGTGTATGCAGCATTTTATAAGCAGAAGGAAATGGATTATCTACGGCGAATAAAAGAACGTAAACATTACAACTACTTAACACAAAGGAGGTATGTTTAAAATAATTTTCGATTTTTTTATTAAATACAAGTGATTAGAAAATAAATCGGTAAGTGAAAATTTAACATTTGCCTGGCATTATTTCCGATACATCGTTTAGCAGTATTTAATAATACTAAAATTAAGTAAATACGTATATCAATGAACCAACATAGGGGAGAAAAGAGCTTTTTAGTAGACAGAGAGACAGAATTGGGTCATGGTGTTTAGCTGCGTTATGATGTGCGTTCGTTCAAACTATATCGTTTAGATTCAAACACTCCATCGTACGAAATGCGCCTATTTTTGATACACTGCACTGTACACATTCCCTAACTTGTTTGAGCACACCGCTGAGGTTAAGGATTAATAGCCGATCCATACTGTACGCCATTTATCAGCACGCTATGGGGAGAGGTGATAAAGACTCCCTACTATCGATTCCGGTAGCTTTTGTCGCAAAGCCCCTTTCCCGCCGTGCAACTCGGACGGACGACGCCATGTAAACGCGAAAGCCAAGGAAAATTCCCGCTTGCTTCGCGACCGCTCAAATCGTATCGTGAATAATTCCTTCTAATTTCGCCGCGCGCGACGAATCGCCCGCGATCCCACTGAATCAGCGCGCCGGTTGCTCACCTTATCCAAAAGAAAATCGTCAATACCGAGAGAGAGAAAAAAACGAAACCTGGTCAAATGAAAACAAAATCACCGCAGAGCCGGTGTGCGTGCGTGCGTTTCTGTGGGTCGGAAAACATCGGGATCCGAATTCTCGATATCGACCTCCGAGAGGATTTGCGCCGGGTGGAATGTCTCCCCGAAATGAGGAAGTCGACGCCGGGAATCGCGGATGAAGCAGACTGTTAATATAAGTGCGCGCGTGTTGTGCGCGGGACCAGTAAGCCGGACTTCGGGCGAAAATGACTCGGGCTAAGGATGACGTCGAGTGAAATCGTGACGGAGAAAGAAAGGGGGAGTGAGAGGCAGGGACGAGTTACGAGGCACGCCGCCTCGACCACCCGAAGAGAATTTTGATAGACGAAATTTCCTTGAATACGATTTGTGGAAGAAATCCTCCACCTGACAATTACAATCTTCTCTAAGCGAATTATATGAACACGGCCCCGTGGTCTGAGATCCCTTCAAGGAGGAACCTCTAAAAAACTTACGAAATGGTGCAACCTAGAGCGGCTCATTTCAATGGCTTTATACAACTACAAAATACCCTGAAATTCCCCAGGCGAGTGGATGGCAGAGCGCAGTGCACCAGATTCTCTATAAAATCTCACCGGCAGCTTGAATATCGTGTTGTAGTATCAAATTGTTTTGAGATCCCTTACTTACATGAGTCTCAAACTGAACAACAGTATTCTAAGATAAGCGAATGAGGGGGAAAATACGCCGCTTACGTGACGGGGACATCTATTAAAAACTCGGTTAACTAACCTCTTAATCTTAATCGCCTTACTCGTAATTACCTTCGCGTTTTCTCTAAATGACAAATCTGATGAGAATGTGACATCTAAGTACTTATACCGCTGTCCGTTTATAATACTATTACCGCGTATTTCATAACCCCTTTCATATTGCCGCGAGTATTACTAATCTACATGATACCCTGCAAGTCGAACCAAGGATAAAGAACATAATTCTTTCACTTTTTCAGAGCTATTTCGAACTATTCTCCCTATAAAGGCCACCTTTTTGTTAGCGACACCTATCAATCGGCGAATGTGGGTGTCCCACGAGAGACCACGATGGTTCGTGACTCCGCTACATCATGATGCTCTCGCATCCAAGTTCTTTCGCAAAAGTTTGTTGTCTTCTTCGGAATGTAATTCGCGGTGAACTGATGTATTGTCTGCAAAGAGCCTTAATTTTTTGGACATGTTATCAGCCAAATCGTTTATGTAAATAATAAACAGCAATGAACCATGAACGCCACCATGGGGGACTCCTTCCCGAGGTAACTTAAATGGATTCAGAAAGCACGCCAGCTAACGCATTGGGAACGTTCGCTATAAGCTTTTAGCATGTGCATAATTCTCTAGTGGGAACTGTGTCAAATGCTTTTCTAAATTCAAGAAATACTGTACTGTATCGGTGCAAACTCGACTATCAAAAGTTTGAAGAAAATCGTGTATAAATAGCGCTAGCTGTCTCACATTAACGCCCTCGACAGAAACTACTATGTAGGTTTTTATTGAAGACGCTATTGTCTGAGAAAAACTCCACCATTGAGCTAGAACCGATAGATTCTAGTTTCCCATTTTACTATTTGAGACAGTACAAACACGTATAGGTTTAAATTAATTCAGGTTAGTAGAAGCGACAAACCCAATATCATATGGCGGCTTGAGAGTTATAACGTAAATGTATATAGGTGTCACATGACTACGGTGTTACAGGTACGTTGCGTATTTATTGTATTTTTCGCCAAATCAACTTCTTCGATTATTATAAACAGGTACGTTGCGTCGAGTTAAAAATTGACTTTCTATGTCAACTTACGACACAAATAAATATGATTACTAAATTTAACGATCGCTGAATTACAACTGACGACGGACATCTTGTAAATAATATGCACATTAATGTATTGGAATGTAAGTAGCAAAGGATGTAGGTCAACTGCTCTTAACGTTTCTCAATTGTAAGCTTTACTCCCATTTTGACTATTAGCTGTCTTTGAAAACCGAACCTGTATATCATTCTGTTCTAAAATTGATCTCGCATATCTGAAACTCTTGATAGCGTCCAGATATATGTGGAAGTGTCAACCACTATTACTAAATCCACCATATTTAGTATATCCGACTTATAGTATTTCTCTACCGTTACTTCCATGCGAAAATAGCGCGTACAATTTAGATGTTAATGAGTGATGTGTTTTAGTGTCACAGTAAAGAAGTAAATAACGGCCAGAACGAACTATAGAAGTTTAAAACTTGGTGGAATACCTCGCCCGTTGACTAAAACGCCGGCAGTATTGAATGTCCCCTCGTATTTTCAGGTCCGTCACGTAGCGCACCCGTAACCCGCCAAAAAAACATTATACGAGCAAAACAAGATTAAGTATTTCACATCGGTTTTTCTAGATATTGGCAGAAGTCTAACAGATATTGCTAGAAGTCTAATAGGAAAAGTTTTCAGGCAACTTATTGATTTTAGTGGGCCTGGCGCCTGCCACCATCTGCCAAACGCCTCATGCGGACTGCGGAGAGAAAAAGTAAAATCCACGGCTGCGAGCCACCTACGTTGCGGTGAATTTTCATTTACATTATTACCTTGCAAGCTGACAAAAGTGTATGGCAGGGTCATTGTCAAACGTAACTAAACGGTATAGTTCTGACTTGCAGGGAGATTTAATCGATTTCAATTTTATTATCACCAGCGGATAAAGAAAAAATTAAGTTAAGATCGAATCTCGACTATTCTAACCTCTATAACTCAAATTGTTGAAGGGTCGAGAAGAGGACGTTTTCTTCAGCGAAAGAGTAACGTAAAGTGACACACTGGGCGGGGAATGACAGGGTGATGTGGGAAGGTTGATGATTGGAGGAGGTGGGGAGTAGGAGGGGTGGATAGCCAATAAAGAGGGAGTGTGATGAGGTAGAGTCCGAATAGTTACAAAGTAACAAGGAAACATTGTAAGGGGGCTAATAGGGTTAGCGGAGGTTGAGGCCAGGCGGAGAGAAAGAGTCGAGAAGATGGATATATATATATATATATATATATATATACACACACACACACACACACACATAGAGAGAGAGATATCTATATATAGTTTATAAACGATAATCCCCTTCTCTTCTAGCTTATAACGGTCTTCAAAAGCTGCAACTTCTTCTCCGCAACGTGGAAGCATGCACCAAAACGGAGAGGATTACGAAACGCTCTCTCTCCCACGCGCCACCCGACCACAACAGGAAGAGTTTTGTTTACTTCGACATGCATGATACCGAATGCCTCTGGCAGGAGGTAAACATTGCCCAACTTCTTGTCTTCATTACGAATGACTTACGACATCGCGCTTTTTGAGAGCGCGTTTTATTTCGCGAACTGCGAATCGAACTAGAGCTCCTCAACGAACGCGATCACATTAAACCCTGACACCCAAATGCTTACTGTCTTTTGGTCATTATCTCTGTAACGCTCTCTATCTCAGCAATTTTTAATCCAATCGACCTCAATTTTTGCACATAGACTCTCACTATGGCCCTTAAAATAAAACACAAATTTTGGGTCCGCTCACAGTAAAAGGTCCTATTCTAGGGCTCATTTTCGAGTTTGGGGCCCCTATTAAAGAATATATTCTCATTTTCTCTCTCCCTCCTCCCTCCCTGTCCCCCCCTACCCCCCGTTAAGTATGGAGCCCCTTGACGTATGGCAGTGCTGCTCAACTTGGGTTCCGCGAAAGACTGGGGATCCGTGTGGATCCGCGAAAATGGGAGAAAAGGCAAGAGTTCCCTACCGCTCAATTACCCTAAATCTTGAATTTCTCCCTCACACTCAGTGGCGGATATAAGGAGGGTCGTACTTGGCGCGCGACAGGGCCCCCCCTGAAGTAAGGGACTCCAAAAAAACGTTCGTGTATATAATCTCAGAAATATTAAATGTCTCAATTTAAAAATCAGTGGAACCTCTCTACGTTTCCATAGAAAAACGATCGTTAAGAGGTGTCACAAAGGAGGGTAGTCGTTAGGAGCGGTTTCGCTATATATATCTATTATTTACATTGCAGGGCCCTCGACTGCTTAGCGCCAGTGGCCTCCAAATGTTTAGCGTCGGGGGCCCCAGTAGGCGTAATAAACCCGCCACTGCTTTCAATAATTACTTGGCTGCGCAATTTTAAAATTTTAAAATGCTTGCCTTCAACTTTAAAGTTATGGGTACAATCCCAGGAGCGTTTACTGTCATTTGATTAACAGGGGGATGGGAGTAGCACATTAATTATTCTTATACTAAAATTCCTTAGAATCATCGTAGGAGTTGGAGACTTGAAACAACCAACGCCTAAAAGAAGGAAATTTTGTTTTCCCGCCGTCGATTTTCGAATACGCGACGAATCGATCAAAAAATTAGTTTTCAACGCGAAAATATGACATTCTTCTGTGAAAATAAATCGTCGTCAGGGTGGTTTGCACTGTTTCCGGTTTCGTGTAATTTCGTACGATTCACTTGGATATTAACTTCGCGACGCATCTATCGATTTTTCTTTGTCACACAACTTTTGCAATCCCAAAATTATTGTTAGTTTCTGAAACATTCAGTTATGTCAATTTTATATTCATTGTTTACTTTTTAGTGCATAAAAAAGACGGTTTCATTATGTATTTATTTTAACTTAATACTCAATGCATACATATATACCCGTTATTTTTAGGGGCAATTGCGATACACCGCACGAAACTAAATTAATTTCAAAAATAGAAATTTTGTTGAGATGAAAAGGGTGTGGTACTGCCGCAATTTGCTTTGTCATTGAATCAATCAGTCGCTGAATTCCGCACGCTTTTTATTTCTTTACAATTTATACCCTGCAGTTCGCCAAGGTGTGTCACAGGGGGTAGCAAGCACTGACCAACTTCTAAAATGGTGCTGACACTATTCCTGTTGGCTCTTCTAATTGCATCGAGGATGAAGGACGAAAAGTACCTCTCAGCCCTAGACCCAACCTCCATGAGCTTTCTTATATTCTGGGGCCGCATTTATCTACCGCAATGGCGATATAAAGGAATTACACTAGTGAGTTCGATTAGGAAATTTTTATAAATTGTCGCAAACTCTCGCACATCGCGAGCATTTTCAGTTTACACCCGGTCTTCCCATAACAAGGGGATGCGTTCTGAAAAAGTTTCGCGAATCCGTGTTATGTGAATTCGTGCTATGTGAAACCCGTTTTTATTCAGTAAGAGAGAATGTGTGTTCCATATCCCTTCAGGCACCCTTCTCGAGCCCCAAAATTCCCAAACCACTCCTTGATGCGCATATAGCTACAAATAGCGTTGTTTTCTGTTGTCTAAGATCTTGAACAAAGCAGTCGAGCCCTCCGAAGCATCTCTTCCTAGCGCTGCAATCAAAAATCCCACACCCAGAGTCAAACGAAACCGCGTTAATATGAACCATAACCCGCGCTGTACGAATTTTTGGCGATTAAAAACATTGCATGTAGCGAATCCGTGTCACAGGAGGGCCAGGTTTATTCCTCCTTGATTTTGCTTAAACGAATCTGTCACTTAATTAATTTGATTTTTGCTCGTGAGATGAAGCGGAAAAAATATGAGCAGAAGTGAATAGCTGCATAGCTGAGAGTGGAAGGGGAGCAATAAGAAAATAAATATATTTACTGATATACATTTATGTAACATAATAACGTCTCATTATAATAACTACAGTGTATATTATACATTGGATATATATTTTCAAAATATTTCTAGAATGCCAATAATATAAAAACATGAATCGAGATATTTTAATAAAGATTTATCATCTCTCTCAGGGGGGAGAAGGGGGGGTGTTATTAACGCCGCCCTTTGTATCCTCCACTGAATACGAGGCCGAATAAAATCGATTTCGCTTCCAAAACTTTCGGAAATATCTCCTTTTCCAAAATTAATGGCACCCACGGGTCTACACTACGTCGCACAAATTACCGGAATTGATTATAAGGGGACTCAACCGTTCCGATTCGATGCGAGAACAGCCTAAAAGAAAGAAAATGGGCCCTTTCAAACGACCGTTTCCAAATGAAATTTCCTTCGCCATTCCCTCTTGATCCCATCGTCTTCATCCAACGGCAAGGAATACTAATTAAATCCAAAACCTCATGCACGAACCCATTCTTAATGCGGTTGTGTCTTCACCAACGCTGTTTAAAATCCAACTAGTTCCAATGCAAACATCCACGGGGGCCATAACGTTAACCTCTTTCGTCTCGGAAATCGCGTCCTTTTATACCGATATTCTTCCAATAAAACGAGATTCTATTACAATAAAGCCAATCCTATAACAGCACGATCCGAAACCATTAAGCGATACGATTATAAGTGACACGATTTTCATGATGTCAAGCAATATTCTAACGGAGGATACATCCACATAATACCCAGTAATTCACAAGCCGGTGGGGTGGCAGGGGATGCAGCGCAGCAGATTCTCTAAAAAATCTCACATGCTTAACTACCTTATTGTGATCTCTAATTATTAGGGGGGGAAAGATCCTCGATATCGCTCCATCCTACGATCTATCTCAAGCATAAGGTAACTTTACATTAACACACACAAACTCCACCAGTTAGAATTTAAAACGAAAGAATATTATATAAGTGGTATATTTAACGTTAGGATAAGAATTCTGGAGAGGCACATTTATATGATACCCTGCCAGTCATCTTTTTTGGTGGATGGCAGGGGGTCGGAAGGTTTAACTGAGGAGGTTGTAGGAGGAGTTGAAACACCAACTCAAGTTGGGAGACGCTATCAGGTGGGATTAATTGCAAAAGAGAGCGATATTGAAGCTCGCTTTTCCCTTGGGCAATCGGAGATTGCAAAAGAAGGGTGAAACCCTTGAAAGCGTTAGGGACTTATTAGTGTTTTGCATCAGCTACCGTCCGCCACTTTGGTCAGTTGCATAGTAAAGCGTAGATATAGGCGTGGATATCAGATGAAAACGAGCATTTATTGATGGTCGAAAGTAAATCTCTATCAACATCTACATGCTACCCTGCAATGGGTAGGTGGCAGGGGGCGCAATGCAATCATCCAATTTACGACCAAATTTACACACAAACGACAAAACAAATTTCAGAGAAATCGAAGATGATTTTCCTGCAAGTCAAGACTTTATCTAATCTTTGGTGTTCCCTTTCCATGACGATAATTACAGAGGTTTCAAAAAACTACTTCTCTCGATTAATTGGTTCTTAATTCAATCACCCGAAAATCCGATGCCCCTTATAACCACGACAACAGACGAACCGGAGGACCAATTCTTCGGAAAGGAGAGCAAACAAACATGGATTACGAACGAGCGGATATCGCGGTAAACCGGCGAGCGAGTTGGGGATAGCTTGGCGGCATTCGTCACATTTAATGAACTTTGCACCATCGGCTCATCCACGTGCCTTTCTTCCACTGAGCCGTTTCGCAAGCAAGCGGTCGAGCGGCAGCGAAAAGCCGCAAGAGGCACGTACGAACGATCGGAAAAGACCTCGCCCTCGGGTGCAATGGACGGTCTATAGTCCTCGTATCGGTGGAACAAATGCTGCACGATGCGAAGGAACGGCGGCCTTTCAAGGGAGTGGTGATCCAATGATCAAACAAGTCCCGATTCCAAAATTCTAATCTTCTTCGACCCGGAATTTCCCCTTGGACCCTTGGGAGGAGCGTGACGCAAACGTGTGCCCGAGGAGCAAATTAAGTCTCCGTACGACGGGTTGATAACGGCCTGAATAAATATCTGATACCGAGAAGTTTCCGCCGAGTTGGTTTCTGGCTAACGCTAACGTTCGAGCTTAAACACGCGATTGCTGGGACTGTCGTACAAACGACTAATTAAACGGCAAGTTAGGATAACGCCAAACCAAATTTATGAAAGTAAAAATCATGATTTCTACATAATAACAAGGAAATATACATTTATACGTAAATATTTTTATTTTCAAATAGATATCTATGTAGTAGTAAGACACTATTAAACTAGTATAACAGCCGGTCAATATAACTGGAAGGAATATATTATTTATCATTTAACTTACTAAGGGCCCCGCCCCGACGCGCTATGCGCGTCAAACCCGCCGCCCGTGTGCAACCCTGAACCTCCTCTTTTCGGCATATATTGTGACGGGCTAGGGTTTCTCGGAGAGGAAAGGGCACAAATGAAAGTTACACGTAATAACACAAACACCTTTAATCGCCTGGGGCGCACACTACACTCCGTAAGCTTCCACAAGAGAAGAGAGAACTGACGCGCACCCTATTGGCTGCGCACAATAACAAAATAAAATTAAGAGCAAAGTCCGTTATCGGTCTGGTCTCGTTACATCTAAGGTAGAAAATTTTATCTAGCCATATTTTCGAGCTTCTCTCTCCCTTCCTCCCACTCCTCCCCCTCTCACCCCCTTCTCTCCTCTTTCTACCTCCCACCAATCCTCCCGCTTTCCCAAACTTCCCTCATTCTCCCTCCCTCTCTCCTGTCCCTCTCTTTCTCTTATCTCTCCTTCCTTCTCTCTTTCACTCTCCCCTTCCCCCCATACTTCCATATTCCTCCGTTATTACAACACGGTGCAAACGAAGAACGAACGGAAAAGAAGAGTCAAAAGTCTAGTGTGAAAAAATGAGGAGCAATGACGGAATAAAGCGATCTGAAGATCCTAAGCTGTTGCATTGAGAATATTTTTGAAACGAGAAAAGGTCTGATAAGACCGGGAAACGAACCCACATCTTCCACTTTCCGGGCGAATATTCTACCACTGAACTAGCGCAGCAGATCAAAATTGATCTGATTTAAAATGCCATACGATGAATCCCATGCTTTTCTTATGGGGTATTGAAATTGAACTATGGGGTCAAAAAGACCCTCCCAAAATGCAATTTTTTGGGATTTTCGTTTTTTCCCGTTGGTTCCCGACCAGCCTGCCAAATTTCAGATCTATAGCCCTTAATATCTTACGCTAGAATGAGGCATGGGGCACCTAGGAGGTTCGTGCACAAGATTTTCATGTTATGTATATACTAGCGTAATTACCCGACAAATATGCGTGAGTTAAGCATTAAGTTTAAATAACATTGAAATAAAATATTAATGAAAATAACTTTTATAAGCACTAAATAGTAATCAATGGATATAAAATTCACATAATTGAGTGTTTCAGAGAGTTAAAATAGTTTTAGGCGAATATAAATTTTATGACAAAGAAATACATTATGCTATACAATTTTAATAAGCCCTAAATCATTTTTAATTTTGTCTCACACTCCCTCTCTCTCACCCTCTCTCTCTCTCTCCTTTCTTTCTTCCTCTCTCTCCTGCTCTCTTTCTTATTAAAGCATCATAAAATTATTCCAAATATATTTGATTTCGTTATAAAAAATCAGTAAAATTTGCTATGATCTGGTTTGGCTTTCACGCACAATCAAATCAGCGTTTTTGAAAGTTATCTTTGTTTTAATTATATTGTTTAAAAATGATTATCAGAGAGGCCAAATTCTTATCCAAACATTTGCTGAAAATAAGAGCAAAATTTAAATAATAATATATAACATTTGAATAATCAGCAGAAAGTTACTTGAAATATTTGAGCAAATTATCAATTATTTAAAACGTATAGAATTTAACGTGATAACTGAATTATTTTACTAATTTTTAAGCGTAAAAACAGGATCAAATGTGAAAGAACAGTCAATTTATCATCAAAGGAAAAATGTGTAGTAACTTACTATGAAATAAATATTTATATGAACTGCAATGAGTTTTAACTATATTTCAAGATCGCAGCTTTCTTTTAGTTTTGAATTTTTTTTTAGAAAATTGGCTTTATTTAAAGAATTTTAAATAAACGTCATAAAACGTTATTTTTTCAATCCTATTAGAAACTCGTTTCGAAATATTTCCTGTATTATCATTTAAAGAAATCCATTGAAAATAACGTTATATTTACTTTTATTAATCCTCACCATTTGGCAATGGTGCATGATTCATTCATGTTTTAGAATGAATTAAAATTTATTATTGTAATTTTTGTACTGCAGCTCCTTTTAATCCTATGCAAATGCTACGTCATCCTATTCCTCTATTTCTGCTCATTTCCATTACCTTTTCCTTCCTCCACTTGAGTATTTAATAGATTTAGTTAGTTTAATTATACCAGTATATACAAGTCTGATCTGTATTCAAGCACTAAAATGGTGCATTTATTATTATGCATGAATATTAGACCAAGGATAGAATTCAACACTCACGAACATACTATAATGTGAATTTTATATTATTTAATTTTCAGTCCACATAAAATATTGTTTAACTGAATTAAAATTTATTAGCTTTATTCGAAGGAAGTGCAACATGTATATCCCCCCTCAAAATAGCATTTATTTCTTAAATTAGCATGTTAACCCTAAATAAACAAATTCTGATTACCTCATCATATAAATTTCCGCCAAATCTCAAGTTTCTATCTACATCCTTGTTCGAGTTATTCACGTTTTAATAACTTTACACTCAGACTAACAGACGGGTCAAAAATAACCTTTTATTATTATTTTCTGGTTCTTTGAGTCTTTTAAACCTCTCTCTCCTTATTTCCCAAACCGTCCTCAAGACCTCCATTCTTCTACCTAACTCCCGTAACCTATCGCACAATCTTTCACTTTATAAATTTTTTACACGTTGGGTTTGTTTATTAAAACGTCCAGCACGTTCCTCAGATTAGCATACCGTTTCTATTTCATTAATATTGAATTTAGCTCATTATTACGATTTATAATCTTTATGAATAGTATTTCAGCTCTTTAGGTATTCCTTCTCGTGAATAACGCAACGAATGTTGTTTGCAGAAAATCATTTCCCTCTCCTTCCTTCTCTATATTTTGCATGTATTTTTTTAAATAAACGAATTTAATAAATGTTTTAATAAATGTTACTGTTTATACGCTAATATGTACAGATCAACTGTTTATTTCTGAAGAGTAGTCGTGTGGAAAAGAAAATAACACATTTGTTCACTCGTCTATGTTCAAGCCGAGTTCGGTAATAATCGTCTCCATAGCAACAATTCGCTAAAATGCGATTGAAAACGCAAAAAAACGCCGTGTTTTAGTATAAATTCAAGAAAATACGATCAATGGTCAAAATTCTGCGATAAGAATTGACTCTATATTCTTTTCCCCCTAGAACAGTACAAACCTTGCTCCGATATCACAATTTTAAGATATTTTAATGTATTAAAGAAAACATCTCTGCACGATGGATTTGAGTTTTCCTATGTAAAACAAACAGGATAAAAACGTTCCTGGAATCGAACCCAGGACTTAAATCTTCGCCAAATAAAATATAGCCCGGAGGTGGGTCCTGGCAGCACGAGCCTCATACCCAGTTTCATGAAAATCGGTCCATTGGTGCAAAAGTTGTTAGTAGGGGACACACACAGACAGGACCATTTCATAAAGCTATGTTTCCTTTGGAAACCAGCCTAAAAAATTAGTCCACATTCTAGTATGAGCAAAACAAATTACGATACTAACTTGACCTTAAAACAATGGAGTCGATGAACCGATCTGAATTCAAAATACATCGAAAATTAATACCATCAAGCGAAATACATCGAAAAGGAATACGATCGAAAGAAATGTGTAGGAAAGCATTACAATCGAAATAAATACATATATCGAA
The DNA here is from genome assembly GCA_028673005.1 of Tanypteryx hageni. Lineage (NCBI taxonomy): Eukaryota > Metazoa > Arthropoda > Insecta > Odonata > Petaluridae > Tanypteryx > Tanypteryx hageni. The sequence continues at coordinate 44,052,999 of CM054115.1, read as the reverse complement.
AGAATCACATTCGAACGAAATATATCGAAAAAATACAGTCCAAGTATATCGTATTGAAAGGGATTTACAGTCGAACGCAGTATATCAAAAAGGATTACGATCGAACGAAATGTATAGAAAACCATCACAATCGAAATAAATATATTGAAGAAGATCACAATCGAAATAAATACATCGAAAAGGATCGCAATCGAACGAAATATGGCGAACGGAAATGGAACCTTTCCGTCGCCAAACGATTTCGAATTGTAAACAAGTTTAGGATCTGACAAGCAGTGGAGACCGTGACGTAGAATTTGGAACTACCTCTGAAGACGCCAAACGATGAGAGTAAATCGCAATTTCCGAACCGAACGGAGAAAACTAAAGTTGAACCGAGAGAAACCGAGATGAGATACAGCCGAGGAATTTCACAAAAGCTGCTTACTCTTTGTTTTCCTTGGAAAATTAGATCCGCAGTGGGATAACGTTTCGCTCTTTCGCTGAAATGTAATTAGGGAATGGCTTGATTTGCTATTTCGCGAATTCTGCCGATAGAACTTTTAGATAATTAACGAATAAAGATATTTTATATTGCATAAATGCTCGGAAAAACTACGTCATTTTAATTATTAATATTTTTAATTTGAGACGATAAACACAAGAATTAGAATCCCAATGAAAAAACTTACAGTTTCAAAGTTGATTTTCTTCCTTAAGCACATAATAAGCTAGATCTGAAAATGAATGTGTGACAGATGAATACTTTAGAAATTAAAGCAAAGCAAAAGGACAGAAACAAAGGCCAAATTCATCTTGCCTGCACCATTTTAAGGCAAAATGTTATACAATACAAAAAAATCTCTTCGTGACGAAAATATCGAAAAAAATGACTCTTTCCACTCCAAAGCATTTGTAAAACACCTAAAAGTCACTACTTTCATAGCAACGATATGTAAGCTAAAAGAAACTGTTCTAACAAAAGGATATACAGATTTTATTTTTCCTCTGTGACACTCGCAATTTTTTGTAAACCCTCTCATTCGCGATAGCCCTCATTCGATAAAACCATTGTTCCCGCGAAAATTAACGAGATGCTAAAGCGATCCAACGTTTATGAGCACGGGGGGAAGGAGAAAGGGAGAGGGAAGAGGAGAGGGGGCTAAGGAGAAGGGGGAGATGGGGGAGGAGAACGGGGATAGGGGGAGGAGAACGGGGATAGGGTGAGAAGGGGGAGAGGGAAAAGGGGGAGAGGGGGGAGGAGACGGGGAGAGGGAGGGAGAGGGAGAAAAGGGAGGGAGAGGGGGGAGAGGGAGAGAGAGGGGGGAGAGGGAGGGAGAGGGGGGAGAAGGAGGGAGAGGGGGGAGAAGGAGGGAGAGGGGGGAGAGGGAGGGAGGGAGAGGGAGAGGGAGGGAGGGAGAGGGAGAGGGAGTGAAAGGGAGGGAAAGGGGGGAGAGGGAGTGAGAGGGGGAGATGGAGGGAGAGGGGGGAGAGGGAGGGAGAGGGGGAGAGGGGGGAGAGGGGGGAGAGGGAGGGAAAGGGGTGAGAGGGGGGGAGAGGGAGGGAGAGGGGGGAGGAGCAAACCGCATCCGAGAGATATCGCATGGATATGCTTTCGGATCCTGTGAGGTCATGGGTGTGTCGCCATGGAAACCGTATAAGCGAGGTCACAGGGATGAAATGCACGTGACATTTCGAATCCGAAGCAGCTGCATGCACTGTACCTTTGACAACGAGACCGGGAGAAGAGGAAAGGGGTGAAAATAACGAAGATCAAGAGAAGGAAGAAGACTAAGAAAGGACCACAAAGAATATGTAAAGATAGTAAATACGGTATAACCTCGAAAACACGAACCTCTAGAAAAAGGCAAAAAAGCTCGAGTTATCGAATCTCAGAGTCGAATAAATTCACCTTAACATGTACTTGAACACAAACGTCGAGAATATCTAATTCGATTCATCGAAAACCAGCTATATAGACGTTCGATTTATCGTGGTTCAGCTGCGCCAAAGCAAGAAGTGCGCAGGCGCCGTTATTTTGGCGATGACCGAGGATTACAATCCTCCCTCCTCCGCTTGAACGCAACCGCCATTCGGGGTCCTATAGACTGCAGTGCGATAAAATAAGCATAAACGCAACAGAAAACACTAAGTTACAAAATAAAGAACACACTTTTAATTAACGCAAACAACGAAAAAGAAGGGGAGTGGAGGAAACGGACGATACGAGGGAGTTATGGGACAATTTAACAAGTGAAATTAGGCGAGAAAGGTTGACTAAAAGGGAATAAAGAAAGGATAAAATGATTTTTAAGAGAAAAAACGAGAAATAGAGAACGCGAGGATTGGAAGGGTAAAAACGGAGGGAAATAGAGAGAGAGAGAAAAGGGTATAAGATGACAAGTGGACCTTTTGTAGGGTATGGGAGAATGGAGCGGACGAGGAAGAAAGAGAGATAAGATAAGAGTCTCATTACTTTTAAGTGAGATATATCTGACAATGAGTGGTAGGAGGTGGAGAGGGAGAGAAGGAGGAAGAGAGAGAGGAATGAGGAATTAGGGAAGAAAGGAAACACGCAAACCAGATGGGAGATCAAGAGTCGAGAATGGGATCTCCTCAAACCCCCCCCCCACTCCTCTCCTTCAATTTCAGCGAATGAGACTTCTTTTCTCTCCCCCTCTCTCTTTATCTCACTCCCCCTCCCTCCCTCTCTCCCCCACCCTCTCTATAACTCTACCTCTGTCTCCTCCGGAATAAAAAGGACCTCACAAACGGCTCTATCTTTCTCTCTCTCTCTCCTTTTTTTCAATAGACGAAGCGCTAAGTCGTATTTTTTCCACGCCGCGGCAGAAAAGAATGGGAGTGAATAACAAGAAGAGGAGTGTTGCAAGCACTTCTTTCTCTGCATCAAAAAAGATAAAGGAAGAGAGATTGGGGAGGAGGGGAATGCGGATTGTCTCCCACACTCTCTCTCTACATGACATATAGCAGCTTAGCCGCTAATTGACTTTTGCCTGGATAGTAAAGACCAGACGTCGAGGGAAAGAGTGAGGGAGAAATGCCAAAGGAAACCCGAAACACGGAATAATATTCACGGCGCGAGATGTTCAAGTGCACGCGAGTTATACTTCCACCTCTAGAGATGGAGAGAGAAAAAAATTGGGATTTCCGCAGAGTAGTATTCTTTTCTTTTAACAAAGTTGAGTCGCGGAAGAATGTTGGACAAAGACTATGGAATAAATAAAATAAAAAGTATACGTTTCGATGTTTGCGTCGGTTACGCTTTCAATAGAAAAAAAATAGATGTATAAGGAATATTCTTTCGGAATAAAAATCGTACTCTCTCCTACAACGTACGTTACCCGCTACGTTCTTTTAGCCCTTAAAAATGATCTCCTCGATTCTCGCATCTCGACTTTTTTCAAGCATCGTAGTTTATCTCTGAGTCGAGTTCGAAATTGGTCCTTTGGAGCGTTAAAATTTTTCGTACCACTAGCAATATTTTTTATAATTAAGTGTAATTTCGTGCTCATGAAGAAAAACAAATTAATGCAAGGCGGAAAGTATTCGGCTATATTAAAGTTCAAAATAAACTTTTGGTGCCTATTTACGTCATAGATTCATTCAAACGTTGTTCCGCGAGAATGCATCTTTTCTCATTGAATTATGTTAAAAGAAAATCACGATATCAACCGTCTACTTGGCGACATGAATTTCCACGTGAACAGAGTTGATCCAAAACCTTAATGAAGAAATCTCTCTCAGTAATTTTAATTCACAAATGTGTCAGATAGAACATTGCAATATGACATAGAATCCGTGGGCAATACCATAAGAAGCAGCGAAACACGGAGCGAACCTCATTCACCCCAGAAAACTAGCGTTAATTCCTCCAACAGTTTTTTACCTACTACTTCAAATTTCCCATCACCTGAAAAATCTAAGCGTACATTTTAATTTATTTGCGTCGCTTTCTCAAAGAGTCCATCCATCGCTGTTCCCAGCGCCGTAACTAGCTATTTTAGCACCCGGGGCAAACTACCAACTACCCTTCATAAAAAATTCTCGAATACCTATATTTTTTACCATATTGATTTTGGGCGAACAATTAATAAATAAAAATAAATTATAAATGATGTAACTTCTCACTGTCAATGTACATAATTTATTTACATAATTAAAAATATAATTGCATAAATACATAATTTAAATACAGAAAGTATAAATACTTGAATATTAGAGATTACGATTACGTGATTTTAATGCAGCAACCTCATCAATAACATCATCTAAATTTATAGTTTCCGCTAAGCGTAATGTCTGGAACAAGTATATTGGTGGAATCGCCCCTGTCCTTAAACCATGCAACCTCGCACAACTTACCATCAACAATTTTTGCGCCCCTTCTTCAGTTGCGCCCGGGGCACATGCCCTGCTTGCCCCACCCTAGTTACGGCACTGGCTGTTTCACTAGGAGGGGCTGATTATCGTTTATTTTTCACCTACGCTCTTTATAATAAATTCGCCTTAAGGTCCGATAGATATTCTTAAATCATGACTATGTTCTTTATATTACAAGGAATTTTCGCATTTACAATTTAAGAAAGAAAAATATCCACAGCCTGCCTCATAATCTACCCTTTTCCTACTTAGGAATCGTATCTCTGACTCTGAATAAATATCCTGCAAGCAACCGCAATTGATGTGTGGAAGGGAGAGAAGATCACCGACCTATTCCCCTGTTATGCTCTCTTATTGATTTAGGAAAAAAGGATCACTAGTATCTATCCGTTCTACAATCAATTTCTCATATCTTGTCTGTGTGATCATGGCGTTATACGTAAGATGGGCTCTTAATTACGTCCGATAATTCACCTTTAAATTCTTCTGATCTAAATCTCTGAAATAGTCGATGCCTGGAAATTTCACGGAGTTTGTCCAGAGGCTTGCATCCAAGCTCATCTATTACACTCGTGACACTTGCCTACCATATCGACGTTTCACGAAACGCACTCCCTTTCGTTGTCTTTCATCTAACTCATACTGGTCCCATACGCCACACGCATACTCAATTAGCGGCCTAAATGTCTAGCCATAGAAAATAACAAACCTCACGTGTCTTATCATCACATACCCCTAATATTTTACGAGCCGCTCCTACCATCCATCCATCCTTTCAAGATAAATCGTTCGTTAATAGAATACCAAGATATTTCTGAGTCCGCGAATAATCTAATCTACAATTATTGCTTACAATTTTGCTGAGATCGTTTATATTTATGAGAAATAGTAGTGGGCCCAATGAACTTATCTAGGGAATGCCAGAGGAGATATTCACGGGACTTGAACGTTGTCCATCGATGATAGCCACGGAGAAACGCTCCTAACCATCTTACAACCCCCTCGTTAATTCCCTACCATTTTTTTTTTCAACTTTCAACTTTTTTCAACTTTCGAATAAACTTATGATGAGGAAATTTGTCAAAAGCTTTTCTAAGATCTAAAATACAGCGTCAACCTGCGTATTTATTTCGCCGGAATTTAAAATATCCTGTGTGAAGAGCGCTAATTGGGTTTCGCACGATTTACCTTTTCTAAAACCATGCTGATTATTAGCTAATAAACTATATCTATGTAAATGACGTATCGTTTAGCTAAATATAATATGCTCGAAAGCCTTACACGCTATAGATGTCAGTGAGATAGGACAGTAATTCTTTTGATTATTCCTATCTCCACCCTTGAAAACAGTTTATATAAATGAAGAAATTCAAAACGTCTGGCGGAAGGTTATAAAAACTCTCAAAATCTCGCCTGAACATACTGATAGCAAAAAAACGCGAGTAGAGCTAAATAATCCACAATTTGCAACTACAGTTGAGAGAAAGTCATATGTTATCAGAGTGAGATAAGACAGGCTAACTAAGATTTCGCTAAATGTAGGTACGGCACTACTAACCACAACTGTGATTCTCTCTTTATGAATTTATTAAACCGAATAAGAACGCAGCAACCACACTATTTTTAAGAATTTTTTGCAGAGAAGGGTCAATGAGAATATCACGAGTAAAATCCTTCATCAAACTATCAAGTCCATTTCTATCGGGAAAAGGGAAGCATTTAAAATTATTGCGCTTTAAATGAAATTAAAATATAAACAAGAGTAATAATTTTCCACAGAATTAACTGTGTACTACAAATCTTTTTTTTAAATTTATTTACGACCTTCTGATTCCCTCTTGCCTACGCCAATTGAGAGGTAGTGCAATGAACAGCTGGTCAGTTTACAGATTTTGGGATGAAAGGTGACTGTCTTTCATATAAAATAATTATAATACAGAATTAACTATGTACTACAAATCTCAAATGTCGATTGCAACGTTAGGCTGTATAAATGATAACTAATCACATTGAGATATTTATATAAATAAGTTTCAACCGATTTACATCTAAACCCATGCAAAGCACGAAGAAGAAAACGACCGGAACGCCGCGAGAAACAGACTTATAAAGAGAGAATAAATACCGCGACATTTCTAACGTATGCATCAGACGGTGCTACCACCTAGCGGGAGAAGGTTCTCCTATTTGTTAATGAAGTGAAACGTCTCGATTCTTCCTTCTCGATCGATATCTTACCGCGAGCTTTGCGTGAAAGAAATAATGAGTCCATAAATAACGCACGAATCACGCTCGGCCATTTTTGTTCGAGAGAAACCATTCTGAAGAATTTCGCCTTAGAACCGAAACATACGCGGCAGAAGATTCCGAAACAACGCGACCGCGAAAAACAACCCGCCAAAAACGACCCCGCCGGGAACAATTGAATTCCGCACGACAAACGTAAAATGCCAAGTGCCGCGAGAAAAACATGATTTCGATATACGGATCACCACCTATTAGAAATCTGAAATCACCGCAACGAAAATTTCGCGAAGAGTCGCTGCATAGACGACGGTAAACCGAGCCGTTCGGCGGCCCAAGGTGTGGATAAAAAAAGGTTATTTTTTCATCCGACCGTCTTTTTTATACAAAACTCGTACATAATGGGTACACTTTCTTTTAATTCCGCGCGATCTCAAACGACAAAGAGAAAAAAGAGCCATTTTCAGCTTTTTCCCCCCGAAAAAATATAAACGCACCTCGTCGGTTAATAATAAACAGTAAAAGAGGTTACATCGGTTTTTTTAAAAAAAGGTAAGGTAATGAGGTATTCGAGATAAGGCGTGGGAAGGGAGGGAGATCGAGGGAGGGGGTAGTTTGAGCATGTGGGGGAGGATCGCAGAAAGGGGATTTGTACGGAAAAAGCGAGAGAGAGGTTAAAAGGAAAAGAAGGTATAACTTCATTCGTTGGCACGCTCACGCAATCCCGTCGATATAAATTAAAAAATAAAGGGTAACCTCTTTTTCTCTCTTTTTTCTTGAGAGAGAACGTTCCCACGACCCATTCAAGAGGCGTCGCCCCCGCGAAGCAGTGAGGAAGAGGTGGGGAGAAAAGGGGGAAAAAAGAGGGGGGAAAAGAGGGGAAGAAAAGGGGGGGAAAAGAGGGGAAGAAAAGGGGGGAGAAAAGGGGGGAGAAGGAAGGGGGGGAGAAGGAAGGGGGGCAGAAGGAAGGGGGGGAGAAAGGGGGGAGAAAGGGGGGAGAAAAGGGGGGAAAAAGAGGGAGGAAAAGAGGGGAAAAAGAGGGAGGAAAAGAGGGGAAGAAAAGGGGGGAGAAAAGGGGGGAGAAGGAAGGGGGGGAGAAGGAAGGGGGGGAGAAGGAAGGGGGGGGAGAAGGAAGGGGGGGCAGAAGGAGGGGGGGGAGAAAGGGGGGAGAAAGGGGGGAGAAGGGGGGGGGAGAAAGGGGGGAGAAAAGGGGGAGAAAGGGGGGAGGAAAGGGGGGAGAAAAGGGGGGAGAAAAGGGGGGAGAAAAGGGGGGAGAAAAGGGGGGAGAAAAGGGGGGAGAAAAGGGGGGAGAAAAGGGGGGAGAAAAGGGGGGAGAAAAGGGGGGAGAAAAGGGGGGAGAAAAGGGGGGAGAAAAGGGGGGAGAAAAGGGGGGAGAAAAGGGGGGAGAAAAGGGGGGAGAAAACGGGGGAGAAAAGGGGGGAGAAAAGGGGGGAGAAAAGGGGGGAGAAAAGGGGGGAGAAAAGGGGGGAGAAAAGGGGGGAGAAAAGGGGGGAGAAAAGGGGGGAGGAAAGGGGGAGGAAAGGGGGAGGAAAGGGGGAGGAAAGGGGGAGGAAAGGGGTGGAGAGGTTGCTACTACGATAATTACGAGAGGAATGGAGCAAGTGGAGATGGAGGAGGCAGGAAGTAAAAAAGGGGACAAACATGAAAGAAACAGCCCAAAAAAGCCCCTTTATCTCGAAGTTCTTTCTTATCCTGGGCATTCTTAATCGTCACCAAAAGAGTTAGCGAGGGAATTCGTAACAAAGAGTGCGGTTCTTGGCATTTTTGCACTTATTTGAGTGTATTACCGCATGAATGTGTAAGTGGGCAGATAGGAAGGCGTGCGGGCATGATACGCGAGAAGACACCCCGATGTACCTTTTTAGGCGTTCTTTACCAGCGAAGCGGTAGTAGCGGAACGCCTTATTGGCACGTCTCGTCCGTCCATCCGTCCGTCGTTAACTTTCATCTCCTAATCCGCTGAACGAATTTAAATTAAGTACGAGTGGTTGCTATTAAAATTTATAGCCCAATTGTGATTTTGAACTGAATCCGTCAATCAGCACTTTCACTTTACATAATTACTTTAATAAACGTATACTCGTATATCGTTAAATGGCATCCGTCAAGCAACAATGAAATACCTTACTTTTGTTTCCTATATGATCTGTAAGGTATAGATTAAAAGACTTATTCGGAAAGAGGACAACATTTACTACAAGATAATTTGCGAGGCCACATAATTACGAGTTATAGGTTTCGGGAATAAAAATTCGAGAAAATCCCGAGAAAAACATCGTATATTTTATTTACATCGATATCCAAGATGGTTCTCTCAGCAAACAACAATTACAAATCCATATATTTCTCTCCCATGCTCACATATGGTCTGTGAGGTATAGATTTTAAAAAATATTCGGATAGAGAACAACATTTTGTAAAGTAAGTCCCAGGGACCACATAATTACGAAGTGGAAATTTTGCTTTTTTCGATACGATTTTGAAATATGATAAGAGTTGAGCTGGCGACTCTGGATTTATACCATTCAACGGGCAAAGGAGTACATTTTTTATATGATACATAAAAGTTATTTACAAAAAATGAATTCAACAGGGAATTATCTAGCTCTTCTTATGGCTGAAAATTTCAAGAACAAGCAGTTAAAAATAGGTACTTCTAATTCACAGAAAATAGATTCAAAGATAATCTTTTAGAATCTATTTCAGAGGAATTACCACAGAAGACGGCTGCTTCGTAGCCGAAATGCCCATCTGGTTCCTTATAACCTTGTTGTGGCTATAGGAGAAACCTGAGACGAATATTTTTAAGTGGTTGTTCTTGAATACAAAAAAATCGTTTTTATAACCATTACATCTTTTACAATGCTGAGAAAATATTAACATTTAATCAAACCGTTAAAAATAAAACGCTATAAAACGCCTTCAGAATCGGCTGATTTAATACGTGAACAGGGTCACCGGGTTCTCAAGGTAAGAGAGTGTCTGTCAGGAACGCCGGTGAAACACTGTTCCTGCATTAAATCAGTCGATTCAGATAACGAAAATTCATTGTTTTTATCTTTTAACGATTTATTACTTCGTGTTTCCGAAAATTGCAGCCCACTCCATCCACCTTGACTTATAAATCTTCGAAGCCGCATAAAATAGGCTGGTATATAAATTTAAAAGTAGAAAAGGAGAAAATTTCTGACTTGACTGAGAATCGTACCCGAGTCTTCCACTTCGACCAAATAAACTATATTAGCCAATATGATTGTCGACTCTCAAAGAAGGGTATTCCTATGAACTAAGTAGTAAACTCTATGACATTAAACGTCCTCACTTAGGCAAAACTGTAAATTCCTTAACTGAACTTAAGAAGCATTTCTTCACTTTGAAATTTGCGTTTAAGCATATGAATCCGTGCATATAAAATTCCATTCACCTATATTCCACCCAGGCTGACATCCAATTTAAAAATTTAATCCACATTGACCACACGTTCACTTCGTTAGTTTCAATATCATCCAATCCATAGCAAACCAAAACCCACAAACAATAGACAGAACATATTTTCAATACGGTTTCCCTAACCAAAACGGCCACCAAGCTTTCTCGATCACTTGCAGGGAAATAGATGTGTCAAAATATGAAACTTAATTCGTATTCTACCTATTCCACTACCAACTTTGAAAATATAAACAAAACAAGCAGGAGCAAGAGTCGGATCTCGAGTCACTATGGCAACCTGGCAAGGTACATAAAAATACATGATGATAGGAGAATTTTTTTATAATTTTCCTCGTTTTCTTCCCCGAAGAAAGCACTCACTGCCAACCTAAATTCCCGATCCCGTTTCTCTTTCTCCATCTAACCCCCTCGACTCGCTCATTCCGCTCCTCCACAAATGTCATTCAAGGGTCAATATCCACTTTATCTCTCTTTCTCTCTCTCTCTCTCTCTCAAGCGATAAAACAAAGGAATTTCGTTTCCGCGGAAAACCTAATTGAAAAGCGCTCGCTGATTGGGTTATCAGGCAAAACGCGCGAGAACAAGCGAAGACGGACGAAATTGAAGGAGGAAGAGGAGGGCAAAAACGAGACCGGATAATTAGCGACAGACGAGATCGAAGGTAAGACGAAAGGGAAACGAAGAATAATGAGAGAATGAATAAATTACGTCGGACGAGAAAGGCCACGATGTGAATCGAAAGCGGGAGTTCGATAGAAAACGTTAACGACGGCGGAAGAAATATCGATGAACCTAAAAGCGACAGAGTGAAGAGAGAGGACAATGCACACATTGCGTCCCGCTGCTTCTTCGCAATCGTCTGGGTCAACCGAGATCGTTGATTGCGGGCGATGAAAAACATCGAAGACCACCATCTCTCGGTTGAGAAAGGAACTAAGAAAAACCACACCGAGCAAGGAGGCGGATAATTTAACCCTATCTTTCTTCGGGGAAATAAGAAAACAACTAACGTGAAAAAAGGAAAAAAAAGGTAGAGAGAGAGGTAGCAAAACCGATGGGGACAATAAAACAGAAATAGAAACGGAAGTGGAGGAAAAGAATGCTACACGAAAAGGGAACTTGAATAGGCAGTAAAAAGTAGCTGAGAACACGAAGACATCAAATGGGGAGATAAAGAATTCGATGAAAAAGGTAAAAAAAAATAAGTTGGAAGACGACAGGTATATTATAGAAGAGCCGAGAACGAAAAAATCGCCGCGACGTGTACTGCGCAAACTCACGTCTGTACGCGTGCAGTCCGTGCAATAACGTCGTCAATAGGCACGATTGTAAGTTATATAAAATAAAAAACACACGGTATTAAAAATTTTACTCTTTCTACATAACCTGTACCTACTGTGATGAAGCTCCATAAAACGATGGCCACCTCCTTGGATTTTATTTCAACATAATGCAATTGCTCCTATGATTGTTCAGACAAGAAACCTAACACCACGACGACGTTGATTTCGACAACGCTACAATTCCTGGTGACATCCGGCTTAAATGCGATACTTCTTCATGTTCTGTCAAACTTGAGCCCATAAACTACTTTAGGCGTTCGTTATCAGCGAAGCGGAAGTAGCGGAACGCCTTACGAGTACGTCTCGTCCTTCCGTCCGTTGTGACTTTCATCTCCAGAACCGCTGGACGGATTTTCATTGTGTCAGTGAATCTTATTAAAATTTATCGACGAATTACGATTTTGAATTGAATCCGTCAATTAGAACTTCCACTTTATATAAGCACTTAATAAACGCATACTCGTTTCTCGCTAAATGGCATCCGTCAAGCAACAATTAAATACAACATTTTTTTTCTTCCTAGCTCTTATATGAACCGCCCAATTTTTCCATACCGTTTTCTAAAGAAGGCCTTTGATATCTCTATGTATTCCATTTATGGAGTATAATTTTCCTTTTTCTTCTATTGGGTGGCAACAATCCGACTCTGTGAACCTACGCGCGTGCCACCCCGTCAATTTATTTGTCCGTAGCGCTGCGAAAAGCGATTCTTACAGGCATCCTATAAATATAATGCGGCATAATTACAATACGGAATACAATTGAAATTAAGAGAAAATTACTTAAAATACATATATATTTTTTGTAATTCTTCTCTGAATTATCTTGCCATGTAAAAAAACCGAAGACATATTACAGACAGGAATGCATAAAGCAATTTTTCGGACTCGTGGGCATCTTAAAACCTGCACATTCATCAAAGCCTCTAAAAGTAGTATTTCTTCGGAATCGCACACTTTCTCTATACACTCCGTACATAAGAAAGTTAAAAGGATAAACAAGCCGGAAAGAACTGAAGGAAAAGAGACGTTTTGAAACGAAAGAAGGAGGCAAAAAACGTAAAAAACGAACACGAGAGAGAGAAGGGTAAGTAATATGACAGGAAGAACGAAAGGATGGGGAGGGTAAGAATGACATAAAAAAGCAAACAAGCTACAAACTTCCCACACTCTTTATATTCCGCCAAAAGATCTCGCGACGAGGGAGGCTGGAGACTCTGGGGAGGGAGATGAGTGGCTTATTGTTAGAAGAAGGAACGAAAGGTGAAGAGATGGGAAGGGGGAGAGAGGCGGGAAGGAGACGAGGAGGAGGGGGTAAAAGGGGTGCAGGAGATAGAAGGGGGAAGGAGATAGAAGAGGGGAGGGAGATAGAAGAGGGGAGGGAGATAGAAGGGGGAGGGAGATAGAAGGGGGAGGGAGATAGAAGGGGGAGGGAGATAGAAGGGGGAGGGAGATAGAAGGGGAGGGAGATAGGAGGGGGAGGGAGATAGGGGGTTATTTGGGGGTGGCGGTGGCGAAGGGGAAATTTTGCGAGGGCGGACACTTTACAAGTGCCCTCCCAAGAATCGATGACAGAGGTAAAGCAAAAAAGACCCTTTTTGGCGAAGGATTTTTAAAGGTCACGGATCCGATCGAAGCCTCTTTCCCCTCTTTTCCGTTCCGTAAGGGGTACGCGACGCTGATTATTTCGTTACGCTGCCAAGTAAGACTGGCTATTTCCCGCGTTTTTCTTTTGTTGACCCCGCGGAAGCGCCGGGTGAATCCGTATCCCACGGAGTCAATCCTTCCGTAATTTTTTCGGGCAATTACGCCCTGAAGACGCCGATTGGTGACGATAATTTGTTACCCTTAGCAACTTTGATGAGCCGGTTTTCGGGTGTCGAAAAATTTAGTTAGGAGATAATTTTCGCTCATCGTTCATAAACATTTTTCTGTAAAAATAATTGCCAAAATTTATATTTTTCACGGAAATGAAATTCGATGTTCACAAGTGAATCGGGTACGAATATTTCGATAATTAATCCTACGCTTTATAATTGGAAATGTAACACAGGACGTATCCGCTGTTTCAAGAGATTCATGCTGCTAAATCTAAATTATTTAAGGCACGAATGATTTCTTTTACGGACTACGTTATTAGCGTAACAGATTTTGGTATATATTCATCCGAAGTAAAATGGTTCCAGTTATTTGTTTCTCCTGCTTCTTACTTATTTAAATGCATATTTCTGGAATTTTTTAGTGGAAGGCCTAAATATAACATTTTGTTGAAAGAAGCTTTTCATTTCAAATGAAAGCTAAAATATCAAACGCAAGCCGATATAAATAAGATGATGTAAGACTGCACGGTATGAAATATTTCCTGGAAATCATAGTCAGACGTAAAGTAAACCGCTACTCATTTCAAACCCTTTCAGTAAGGTTGTTCTCTTTCACTTTTCAGCATGGGTTTATATTAATAAAATACTATTACTAACAATAAGATGACAAAATAGAAAAGATTCCATAGATATTTGTGTGCGAGCATAAATCTTTTCCCGACAAAAGTAACGTGCTACAAAGGCAAGGTTATAATCTCTGCAACTAAGAAATTTTCAAATGCAGCAACACGTTCAAACTGTGAAACACTTAAAGAGAAAAAAAACTTAACCACGAGGACTGCAAACCGCAAATCTGTTAAAACATGCATGAAAATTTTCTTTTTAAATAGCATACCATGTGCTAAGCTGAGAACATAGCAAGAGTGTAAGGACGTACTCCAAGAGGAAGTACAGAGGCTTTCGAAATGCGTTCTTTGAAATATGACTAAAGCCACACGTAAATAACCATAATATAAAGTTAAGGTGATTCAACAGACATTTGATGCATTTTTCAGCCAATGATTCATCAAGTCTGTAATGGCCGTCATGCATTTTCAAAAGATCGTGCACTTTTGACTCTGATTTCCTACACATTACCCGCGGACAAATCATTTACGAATACATGTCATCCTGCAGTTCACCAAAGCAGTAAGTGGCAGGGGGTCCAATGAGCGAAAAATCTCGTCACAATTATCTACCCTAAGCTCTACTCAAATAGTAACACGTATTTAATCGTCGTAATCGATTTTCCCGATACACGTATGTCTCCCAACTATTCCTACAATTTCCTCAGCAAAACCGTCCGATCGATAATTCTCCAGAAGAACAGACCGAAGATGGATTTCTCAATGATTCGATAAATCTACCATAGCCGTCATGAATAGATATTACTCGTGGCGCTCGTTTTCGGAAATATCAAAACATAAAAGAACATATCTCGCATTTTAGCCGCACGTATTTAGTGAGAACGGACTAAGCGGTAAAATCCTACGCACATAAACCTAAATTGTTCTCAATCCTGCGGTTGTCAGTAGAATGAAAATTTTCGCAAAAACCAAACGGAATCCGATTTTCCTTTAGGTTCCTGCGACTCTGTCGAAAAATAAAAAAATCCCGCAAAGCGCCCGACGACAAATCATCTCTGGCGTTTATGAAACTTACGGAGCTTCTCGTTACGTCACTTTCACCTTTTAAAACCTCGCTTCCTCAAGAGTTCGAAAGATGGAGCGGCAAATCCGTGACGCAACTCTTTTCCTCCGAGGAATCCGACGGGTTATTGGCGAGACCTGACGACCGGTCGAATGACGTCATAACCTTCCCTTTCCATCGGCGTCGTGGATGCGTAGGGGAGGGGGAAGAGATACGGGAGGGAAGAAAGGAAAAGTAGGGGAAGAGAGAGACGGAGGAGAGAGAGAGTCAACGCTTCTGTTGAGAGTTTAAAAAGAACCTGTCCCCAAAGGGTTTAGACTATTCCGACCATTGCATCATTCGAAACGAGACGCCCTCGTAAAGAAAATAAAGTAGAATGGAATGCTAGGAGCTGTCGATTGTGTAGCCCGCGGGGGAGGAACGAACGCGCAAATGGGGGAAACGGATTCGCAGGCGAAAAAATAAATCCATGCACGAAGTACTACTGAAATCTCCCGATTTACGAATTTTCGATCTCCAGAAATTAAATCGCGTGTTTAGAACTTGCGAAGCCAAACAGATACACATACATTTATATCGGTTATTTAGAGATGACTATAAAAAAACTCCAAAGAAACCTTAGCTTATAAATAACACGATATGTAAAAATTACTTGAGCTTACGATCTTTATTTGAGCAATCAAATGCATTACCTATTCAACTTCGTGTTTCCATTCTGAAAAAATCTGACGTGGCCACCACATGACTTTCTCCGTAATATTTCTAAAAATTCCAAATAGCTTACATAATCATAAATATTTATAGAAACTGCGAGAAAATTTTAGACTTTAGAAAGAACAGAAATAAACTAAAACCATAGCCTTCTAATATTGAATATAGCCATAAAGCTCCGGCAATTAAGAAAAGAAAAGGAGCATTACTAAGACATAACTAAGCGTCAATTGTTAACAATAGTCGTCAGTAGGTGGCGTGGTGGTGGCAGCTAAAAATATCAGATCTCTTAAACAATGGAAAAAAATTTCAAACAAAGGTTGTAGTAAATGAAATTTACTACAACGTTTATTCCAGTACATTTTTACATATATCAAATATTAAAGCTAATATCTCAAAATAACGGATAAGTGACAAAAGTAAACACCCACTTCCGATTGACCGATTTTACAAAAAACTAATCAGTTCTTATGACTTTTATAAAAATGTTAAATATAAAATTTCGCGTTGACCTGATTAATAATTTTTAAGTAAGAGCACCCATAAAAACCTATCACACACACACACACACAGACATAATCGAGAAAATGGTCAAAACGTGTTCAGGGGACCTCAAAACGTGTATTTCCGTTGAAATCTCGAAGTCGATTTTTTTCATGAATACAATACTTTCCCCTATACTACGTATATGGAGAAAGTAAAAACGAAGCGGGTCGAACATTCCAAGCGAGGAAAAAATTGTAAATAAACATACAGACATCCTTTTCGAAAGAGGCGCTTAAATAAGGAGTTTTCGTGAGACGGATCATTTCGTGACTGAAAAACATGGAAGAGCGCTTCATAACCTCACCTTATAAAGGCATTTACGACTGAATCTACCTAAAATCAAAAAAGTATGAAAATCAATGTCGATATTTACCATGCGAATTCTATATATATATATATATATATATATATATATATATATATATATATATATATATATATATATTAACTAAAGGAAAAGAAAAGGTAGTGATGAGGGTGGCAACAAGGTGTTGAGGGAAGCCCAGCGGACACTCACCAAGTTGAGGACCAAGCTGGCAGGCTGCTGGAGGCGTCGAAGAGACACGTAAAACACACGAACACAAAAACACACGCAAGCTTATCGGGCCTAAGCCCTTCTTCAGCGAAAGAGTAACGTAAAGTGACACACTGGGCGGGGAATGACAGAGTGATGTTGGAAGGTTGATGATTGGAGGAGGTGGGGAGTAGGAGGGGTGGATAGCCAATAAAGAGGGAGTGTGATGAGGTAGAGTCCGAATAGTTACTAAGTAACAAGGAAACATTGTAAGGGGGCTAATAGGGTTAGCGGAGGTTGAGGCCAGGCGGAGAGAAAGAGTGGAGAAGATGGATATGTGCTAGTTCCCAGTGTCGGAGAAGGGGGGCAGGAGTGTCATAGGGTAAAGCGCGAATAATCCTAACATTGTAGCAACTATTAAAGGGGACATTGTGGGTATTAGCATGTAATGCAACTGGGAGGGGGCGTCTGAGAGAAACGCTATTCCGGTGACCGTTCATTCGGATGTTTAACGGATTGCTGGTGAGGCCTACGTAAAACGCGGGACAAAGGGTGCAGGTAAGGAGGTAAATGACGTTACGGGTGGTGCAGTTGCTTCTGGAGGTGATGGGGTAGGTGATGTTGGTGGAGGGACTCGAGAAAGAAGATGATGGTAGGTGGATAGGGCAAGTGAGGCAGCGAGGTTTTCCGCAGGGGTGGGAACCTATTGCAAGAAGCGTGGTAGAAGTGGGAAGATCCTTCCTCCACAAGATATTTCCCAAATTTGGGGGCCGGCGGAAGGAGAGGAGCGGAGGATTGGCAAAAAGGTTGATAAAGAGGGACTGATGGGAGGAAGAGGTAAGAATTGGGTGGGCAGCATGAAGGATTGTTTTGAGAGCTTCGTGGATACCAGGATGGAAAAGTGTCGTAAGAGTGAGTGGAGGGGTAGATGCAGGAATAGTGGGTGTGTGAGGATGAGATCCAATGTGGGTAGGCGTCATCGCCCTATGGATCTGTTCGCGGACCAAGACTGGAGGGTAACCACGTTTGAGAAGAGCATCCTCGAGGACAGAGTAATACTCTAGAAGGGATGCTCTATCGGAACAAAGCCTCCATCCTCGACGAGCAAGGGCATAGGGGATAGAGGTTTTGGTATGAAGGGGATGGCAGCTATCAAAGTGGAGGTATTGGAGGCTGTTGGTGGGTTTGATGTGAACACAGGTGCGGATTTGGCTGTCTTGCAGGTAAAGGTCGACATCCAGGAATGTGATGTGGGAGGTAGAGGATTGGTGGGTGAAGGACAGTGAAGGATGGGAGGAGAGACGCGAGAGAAAGGAAAGGAGAGAGTCAGGTCCATGCGTCCAAATGAGGAAGACATCGTCGATGTATCTCAGCCACAAAAGTGGTCTGAGTGGAACGTTGAGGAAGAGTCTTTCCCATTCTCCAAGGTAGCAATTGGCGTATGAAGGCGCCATTCGGGTGCCCATCGCAGTGCCTCTAATTTGAAGGTAGTGACGACCATCGAAAGAGAAGTTGTTCAAATTGAGCACCATTGCTGCCAAGTCTAATAAGAAATGGGAGGAAGGTCTTGCGTCGGGTGGTCTTGAGTCCAGGAGTTTACTAAGGGCAGAGAGTCCATCATCGTGGGGGATGTTTGTGTAGAGGGAACAGACATCGATAGTGGCCAAAATGGTATTGGGTGGGAGAGGAAAGGGGAGGTGTTTGAGACGTTTGAGAAAGTGGTTAGAGTCTTGGATGAAGGAAGGGAATTGACGAATGAGAGGTTGTAGGTGGGAGTCAACGAAGGCGGAGATGCGTTCTGTAGGGGAATTAAAGCTGGCAACAATGGGGCGGCCGGGGATGTTGGGTTTATGGATTTTAGGGAGAAGGTAGAATGTGGGTGTGCGGGGTTTGTTGGGGATCATTAGAGCAATGGCGGAATCGGAAAGGCCTTCCTGTTTGCCTGAGGAATGAAGATAGGACGAAATTTGGTAGGAGTGGTGGTCTGTGGGGTTGGAAGTAAGGTGATGGTAAGAGGTTTCGTCAGAAAGTTGGCGCTCGGCTTCCTCGTTATATTTGGCGCGATCCATCACAACCGTGGTGGTGCCCTTGTCGGCAGGGAGGATGATGATATGGTCAAGATGTTTGAGTGTGGAAATGGCATGCCTTTCACGTCTGGTAAGATTATCTGTATGGTCGATAAGATCGGAAAAGTTAGGTTGGGAGATTCTGGAAAGGATATAATTGAGGTATTGTTCGACCGGGTGTAGGGAAGGAAGGGTGGGTGGAATGTATTGGGAAGGAGGTTTGAAGATGGAAAAGGTAGGTGGGAGGCCGGGAGGGAGTTTTGGGTTGGCAGAGGTGAGAGAGTCTTCTTTGGGAGGGTTAGTTTTTAGACGTAGTGTGCGGGCAAAGGACTGGACGTCGGCAAGGAGGCGAAAATGATCAAATTTGGTGGTGGGATATATATATATATTAGCTTCTTTGTGGAATCTTTTAAAGGTCTCCGATTTTAGCAAGAGCAAGAAATATGTAATTCAGCAATTTTATAGGTAAATATATAAATCAAATAAATAGTAAACATAAATATACTTATGTTTTTGTTGAAATTATTGAAAGAAATATTCAAGTACAAGAAAAAAACTCCAAAATTAAAAATGTTTTTAAAATAAGTTCTAATCTGGTTCCGCTTAAAAGCAGATGAAATTTGTACAAAATCGACCCGTACGACTAAAGTTAAGTCCCCTCTGCTGTTACTCATTGAAACCCCATCTTTCATTACCAAATATTTTAATTATGAGTTTGGACGCTGAAAATTATAATGAAACACTTGGAAAGTCGTCAGGTAATAATTTACGGCGAGACAATTTTGTTCTTATATCACAACATAAAAATTAGCATAGTAATGTAATAGATACATTTATGTATAGCAATAGAAACCTATGATTATAGTGCTTTTAAAACTTAGTCGCGTGAAAAAAGTTCCTTAATTAGTCGCGTAGGGTCTTTTAAGACCCCAAAATGATTTGTGAAATTTAATAATAAATTGTTACGTTATTTTAAACATACTGTAAATTACATCATTTTAAATTAAAATGAAATAGTTTATGAAGAATTTTGACAAGGTAAAACAAAAACAAGTATTGTAAATAAAAAAATTACTTTCTTTTATAGTTACCACTGCTATCCTAAAATTCGTATCATTTCAAAATCATATGCTCTTTACATATCAAATCACCACAATTTGCACATTAATTTTGCACTTTTATGTCCTCGTTTCTACGGAAAATCTACAAAGAAGTTAGAGTTGAATGAATTTGTTTGTGAGAGTACCGGGGTGGATGACCGTAGGGTCCGCGCGGCCGATTGGACGGCACGCGCGGTTGCTTAAAGGGTAGGTTTATTGCTGCGACGGGATGGTTGTGGGGCCACATGTAAAGAGAGAAAGTGGAGTAAAGACATCCCTAGAGAAATAAAGTGAAAAATATGTACCACAGTTTTTCAGAGTTCTTATTTGGGTCTCAGAAGTAATAGCTGTATTCAGTTACGCGTGCTGCAGAACAAAACTCAGGGAGGAAATAAACGACAGGCAGACGGATGATGGTGCAAAAAACAACAGATAACTGAAGAGATGATTTCTATAAATATAACGAAAATAAAATCCTTAAATTTTCTTACAATTTGCTTAGGGCCATATATGACCCCACGCGACTAATTAAGGGTTAATTGCATTCTTTAGGTAGTTTTAGAAAATTTTCCAGTTTCGGCCAAAATAACATTTTATTTATCCAACAAATCATATAAAGAAACTAATGATCTTTCCCATAGATGGATAGATAAATTGATTCACCACACCTGGCAATATTTAAATTTTAAGTTTGTTTTAAGCATCGGACGATTAATAGCAGAATGTTTCCTTCCACTCACTCCTCTTAGGATGATAATAAAATGAAGAGAAAAATAAATCAGCACATCAAATACCAAAACCAAAGTAGACTTTTATTATTGCCTCGAACATCAAATTATATGCTATTGAAAAACGCTATCATTCTTGACAACCGAATTAAAAGAGTGGAAACGAGTCGGAAAGCGAACAAACCTCGTTGCTAAGTACTGCATGTGATTTTTTTAGTCTTTTTCATTGTGTACGAATTAAACCACGGGATAAACTGATTGACCGCGACGCCGCGTAGTCTGCGACTTCCATGGAATGCGACCGCATAACCTCAATGCCTTAATATGGGGAGACACTCAACACTCCGCGATTATTCACCCGTCAAACCAAAAAAGGAATGAAAGACACATTAGAGCAAAAAATGACATCCCGATTTGCGGGGAAATAAATTATCGACACGACCCATTCAAACGGGGCATTGAAGTATTAATTATTCCGCAAGAACTGCAAAAAATAAGACCATGTCTAATTACTGTCTCCAAAAATTTAGCACCGATATCCTTCTAAATTATCGATAATCTATAAATAATAAATACATTTATTAGATGGCATATTTGCACATACACTCCATATCTGCGTTCAAGCATCCAAATTGGACTTCCAATTCACCTTTCACCATACCTGCGTTAAGGTCAAGTACAGAAATATCAAGATCGTCTTATGAATAAAAACAAATGAAAATAAACGGCGCAATATACATTGCACAAACTTTCTCATATACGTATGTATATACGTTTGGTCGACTGTGTACGTTTATAAAAGAAAAACGCTTATAAAACAAAGTTAACAGTAGTTTAGTGTATACTTGAATGCCACTGGTCGATATTTAGTAATTTTTTGGGACATATGACTTAGTATTATTTGTGACATCAGGCTATACGATTGGATGGATTTTAACCAAAATCCTTAAATCCAATTCTAAGTCAATCGAATTTTGGTTCAAAATATCCTAGAATAAAGTACCCTTAATTGTTGCGCAATATCATTCATCTCTTCAGAGTGTCTATTATTAATGATATTATGCACAAATATGATATATCATTCGATTCAGTTTAACCGTTTAGGCTGTAATAAGATTTTTAGTGGATCGCGACGTAGTCAAGTCCTCATCTTTTAGGGCCTGAACAGCGGACGCAGACCTCGTGCTTCACTTAACAAGTAAATACACACAATATACACAAATAAGCACAATGAATAAAAAATAAGCAAATGCTTATGCTTAAGATTTCTATCACTTTTTAATCAAATGCTTGATTTGGGGTGAATAAAAAAATAGCATTTGCTTTTGCTAGAAAAAATTAGCATTTGCTTACTTTTAGGATTTTTCTTAAGCATTTGCTTAAAATTGTGTGAATAAAACCGAGCTTTTGCTTAATGCTTGAAGCATATGCTTAAACTTTTTTAAGTGAGGTAAAGATATTTCTAAGAACTCTATTTTCATGATAATTGATCCTAAATATAAATATGGCAGTTTATGGTGACACGAAAGGTTAAAAAATACAAGAAAGGTTTCAACAACCAACCGTTATAATAATTTATCTGAAGAAAATGTTAAGTATATTTCAAATCTGTTACTCAGAGAATATCAAGAGAGACATGGCGGAGCACTCTCTTCCAAACAGAAGATAGAAATATTTTTAAGGTACTTAAGTGATCCCGGATCTCAAATAGGAGTCAGGGAAGAACACCACGTACAATGCACAACTGTATGTAAGACAGTAAAATTTGTGACGTCCAAAATCACTATAAAGGCAAATGACTGGATAAAATTATTATTACTAATTGAATAAAAATGCAACCATGATTTGTGAAATTATCGAATTCAGTTATAAAAGAAATAGCTAAAAAAATTATTAATTAACTTTTTTTAAAGTATTATCTAATATATTTATGTTTTTAGATTGAAATTCAACTATGTTAAACTTTAAATGTAAACAAAAACAAGTGAGGGAAGAGTTGCAAAGAGCTTTTTTCCGTAAAATTTAAGCATTTGCTTAAAACTGAGTAGCAAATGCTTATAAGCAAAAGCAAACTTTTATTCACTCAATATGAAGCAAATGCTTTTAGCATTTGCTTATGCTTTTAGCAAACGTTTTTGCTTTTAGCAAATGCTTTTGCTTTTACTGTTTGCTTTAAGCATTTGCTTAATTTTTATTCACTAGACCCAATAATCTTCCCTAGATATATAATACTTAAGAAATGTTGAGACATGAGAAAATACATTGGCTTAAGAGCGAGAGACATCAGAAGGCATATAATCGTAGCCTATATCATGCAAAGGTTTTCATGCCGAGAAATGCCTCTTCTCGGCGTTATAAAGCCGTATTGTAGAAGACGCAATTATATTTTTCGAGTTCCTAAAGCGGGCGTCAGACGTCTTAGTCATTACGGTTTGAATGATTGGGGGGGCCCTAAATCTCGGGGCTCCCCCGCATTGGGGGGGTTGCAGAGCCTATGAGTACGCCCCTGGGTAAGGTAGCTTAAAGTACATTTTAATGCCACTGGACGCCATATAGTGATTTCAAGAGATATATGGCTTACGTTGTATTATTTGTTACATCAGGCTCTACAATTGGATTGATTTTAATTATTCTCTGGAGATGTTTTTGAGTAAATAAAACTTCTAAAAATCGCCAGGAATAAACTACCCTTAGTTTTTTAGCAATATCATTTTTATGGAAAAGGATCTGCAAAATATCATATAAATACGAAATATCATTCGATTTCATGTATGCGTTTGGGTCCTATAACAGCGAACAGACCGACAGACAGACAGACAACATGGCGAAAACCACTTTTTTGGACTCAGGGACACCTAAAACGTAAAATTTGAAGGAGCCCCCTGCCGCCCGTCGATTTTTAAAACACCTATTTCTCTGAAAAAGTTCTTTGGCAGCATAATAAATGGCTTCATAAACTACATACACCCTGCAAATTTCGTTCTTCTATCTCTTACCGTTTACTGGCTATTATAAATTAACCGACTGTACAGGTTGACAGAACAAAAATATAAGCTTGTTTATAAAATGAAACGTGCTTAAAATAAGCACTTAAGAATTTAAAAAATGTAAAAGTACTCGAGTATCTTTAATAGCAGCCGAAATGCGGACCTGATTTTTTCACAACTTCGTCGTGGCAAATGAAGATACCCAAGACAAGCGCTTACTTTTTGAGCTTTTTATTGTTGATTATATTTTAACGCTAACTTGTGAAAAATAAAATCTCCGCGAGAGATGACGCCGAACGTAAATAAAATTTCGTCGAATCTGTAAAAAGAAGCGAAGAAATGCCAAGACATCCAGTAAAAAACATCGTCTTCCCTGCGGAAGAAAAGAGACGCCCGATATACTCGCTCGAGCGTTATGACATGGCGCAGTCACGAGAATTTCTCGCTAAAATACATATATATTCTGAACGTAAGTATTGAAGGAAAGCCTTTACAACAAGTTTCAGACTATAAATACCTTGGAAGCATCATAACAAGAGAAGCAAAATGTACGGATGAGATCAGGACTAGAATAGGAAAAGCAAAAGCGACTTTCAGAAGAAAGAAACACCTACTTACGGGGAATATAAGGGAAGATATCCGCAAGAAGTTCATAAAATGCTATGTATGGAGTATAGCTTTGTACGGGGCAGAAACATGGACCCTATGGAAAAATAACATCAAATACTGGGAAAGCTTTGAAATGTGGACTTGGAGGAGAATGCTGGAGATAAAATAGAGGGATAGGACGAAAAACGATAAAGTGCTACGAAGAGTAGGAGAGAAGCGAATGATTATACAGACTATCAGAAAGAGGAAGGCAAAATGGGTTGGACATACCTGAGGAGAGAGAGTATGATTAAAGACTTGTTAGAAAGAAAACTAGATGGAAAAAGGGAAAGAGGTAGGAAAAGGTTTCAGCTGATAGACGATTTTAAAGGGAAAGAAAGTTATAAAGATATGAAGGGGACAGCGGAAAATAGGAGTATATGGAGAACCAGGTTTAACCATGAATAATCACGGACCTGTCTACGGACAGACTACCTATGATGATGATGATATACTATATGGTATACCGCGCAAATTTCCCAAGAACCGAACATGTTAAGGCTTGGCATTTTTGGCGAGAATCAAGAATTAAATAAATAAAACGAAAGAAAGAAATTGGCAGCCGAACTACCTCAACAGAGATAAGACAGAGGGATAAGGGGAGATTGAGAACGGAGAGAGAAAGGGAGAGAGAGAGAAAGGGAGAGAAATGGAGAAAGAGAAATGGAGAGAGAGAAAGGGGGAGAGAAAGGAAGAGAGAGAAAAGGAGTGAGGAAGAGAGGGAGCGATGGGGGAGAGGGAAGGAGAGAGGGAGGGAGAGAGGGATGGAGAGAGGGAGGGAGGGAGAGAGGGAGGGAGAGATGGGAGGGAGAGATGGAGGGAGGGAGAGATGGAGGGAGGGAGGAAGAGAAAGGTGGAAGAGGGAGAGCAAGGGAGAAAGGGAGATATGAGGGGAGAGCAAGAGGGGGGATGGCAGAGAGAGAAGAAGGGGAATGGAAAGAAAGGAAGGGGGAGACCGAGGGAAGAATGGAAAAGTGAGAGGAAGAGAGGGAAGCGTGGGAAGAGAAAGATAGTGGGGTGAAGGGAGAGAGGGAGAGAGAGAAGAGACGTGTCGGGAGGGATGAATTTGGAAATACGTCAGAGAGAGATTTCGAGGAATCGCTAAGGTTCAAAGGTGAGACTTTAGGCGAGATACGTCACGAACGCCATTTCATGAAAGGGCTCGGAAGGGAATTTATTTTTTCTCGTAAAGTAAGAACACAACTTTAAAAAGAAAAGAAAGGGCTCTCCCGACTTTTGAAATGTGTCGACCGTATTGGTCTTGATGCCGAGTGACGCCGTCTGAATATTTCGCAACAGAAAAGAGTTTGTGTCGCCTCGAATGTGTTGCGTTTCGCGTAAAAGTTGAGAGACATGCAAACGAGACTCGGGAAGCATTTCGATCAGAGGGATACGCCTCCGCTTATCTCGCATACGCCGATAAAAATCGTGATTCCAAATTCGGAGCGCGGATAAGGGCGAATCCCCGTTTCTCGTGATAACACAGGATCCGTGGGGCGAGCGAACCCCCACGTACTATTTCTGATTTTTCAAATTTTAAAACGCGACATGGATCAATATAGACGATGTGATAAGATCGCAGTCTTCTCGAACGATGACTGAATAATGTCTAAGCTGTAACATTCCGTGCTTGTGCGGAAAAGAAGTATCGAGATCGCTTTATGTCTGGAATACAATTTATAATGTATAAAGCTCCAATAGACAGTGAAAAAGGTTGGTAAAACTAGATGCGCATTTCGGCTACCGAATACATTCATCTAAAATGTAATTATTGCTGTTTCGGCGTTTGTAAATCAGCTTCTATCAACTTTCAGAGAATTAGCAAGTGATTGCGGTGCGGGCTTAAGCAAGCACTAAACCATACACAAAAAAGCATAACGCAGAGTTAGGATGCTCAGGAATATTCTAAAAACGTCAAGGTCTTCCTTGATAATGGAGAGCGAGGCACGCACCTTAAGATAAAATATACTTGCCCCTGCAAAGAACTAAAAGTTAGACACGTCGGGAGAAAAACATAACACCAACGGAATGATTCATGCCCGTCCCTAACAAGACACGATCACGCGCTGAAATAGTTTACGGTAAATCTCGCGCATGGGAAGAGCCTACGAAAATCTCCACGACGAAAAAATTCCTTCCGAAATTAACAAGAACTTCAGGGGGGGGGGGGGGGGGGATGCATCTTTTCCGAAATATCTCCCCTACTTGACGCGCCGAAAAAGGCACGAATTAAAGGACTCGATCTACATCTCGAACTCGCGTCACGACGTAGGTGGGGAAAAATGATAAAAAATAAATGGGTGACAGAAAGATACCTTGAGGCACGTGATCTCTTAATGAGGGAGAAAAAGCAAAAATCACGTCCTAGCCTGAGATTTCGTGATAACCGCGAGAAAACTAGTGTGTTACGAACTGAAGGAAAGAGGAACGCGAAGACTAATAGAGGGGAGTAAGTAGGTAAATAGGTGGGGGGGGGGGGGGGGTTTGTCCGCAGGCGCACGGAAACCGCTTCCTCAACGTGGAACCAAGCGACCGTATCGATAGCAGAAACACGCCGCGTGGAAGGAGGAAGGGGAAAGAGAGGAAACGGGATTGGAGAGGAAGAAGAATGCGTGCTCCGTGTGTTTCGCAAGAGCACACGCGAGGGTGGTCAGGAATCTGATGGATGACGGGCTGTAGAGAGCGAAAGGGAGGGAGGGAGAGAGGAGGGGAGGAAGGGAAGGAGAGAGGACAGACAGACAGACAGACAAACGAGAGGAGGGAGAGGTGGAAGGAGGGAGGGAGAGAGGAGAGAGGGAGGGAGGGAGAAAGGAGGGAGAGAGGGGGAGGAAAGTAGAGAGAGAGGGGAGGAAAGCAGAGAGAGAGGGGAGGAAAGCAGAGAGAGAGGGGAGGAAAGTGGAGGGAGGAATAGGATGGATGGAAACGAGGATAGAGATAGAGTGGGTTTGGAAAATGATGGAGTGGGCAGGAAGACTAAATGCCGCAAGAGGGATAGATGCCAGGAGATAGAGAGGAAGCGAGAGAGAGAGGGGGAAAGAAAGAGAGGGAATAGGAAAGAACAAAGGAGGAAAGAAAGGAGAAGAGAAAGATAAAGAGGGAGATAAACAAAATATATAACGATACAAAGAGATGGAGAAAGAGAGAAAAAGAGGTGTATTCAAGATAAGTTGAGATATAGGTAGACAGAAAACGGAGAGAAATAAATGCCGATCGAAAGAGAGAGAGAAAAAAAGAAAGAGAGAGAGAAAGAAAGAGAGAGAGAGAGAAGAAAGAGAGAGAGAAAGAGAGAGCGAGAAAAAGAGAGAAATAAAAAGAGATAGGCGTAATCAAGATCGTGTGGCACGGAAAAGAATGACTGTCGCGAACCGAAGAGATCGCGTATTCAAAGGCCACGGCGCGTGGGTTATTTATTGAGATAACCGCCCGTGAAACAATTAAGGCTATAAATAAATCCGCGAAACGCAACGAATCAGAGAATACCGAATCATCGTGGCCGGGAGAGCACGGATTCTCGCTAATTAATTCCGAAAAAAACGCTAAAGTCGTTTTCTTTTGAAATGCATAACGGGAATGACGACACGCTTCTTCATTTTTTCTAATTGATGGCATAACGCTATAAACAGCTTGCGAAAAACGGCATTTACGTTCTCTTGCCAAGAATAACCTAAGCCTATTGATGGCTCGCACTCTCAGGGTGGGCATGTGAAACTCGAAGAACATCAAGACCGCATTGAAGCGATGACTGTTACAGAAGGGCCAAATTAAGATAACGGTTGTTTAACGAGAGCTGGCAAAATAGACGTTATCTAGAAGATTGGACGCCTCTTTTGCAATTAAAAGGAAATATTTAGAAAGGCGTCCTCCTTACACCTCAATAACTATGAAAAAACTTCTCCTAATCATAAAAATAAAGTACTTAAATAAAATCTCTAACGATTTATTTAATACAAAAATTAGCATTCGGGAAGCATAAAGGTACAGGAAGGGCGCCGTGTGGCCCGCGGGCAGCCAGTTTGATATGCCTGTCTTGGGGGATGTGGTTCGCCGTTGGGTGAAACGAACTAGCCACCGATAGAGCGGTTGTTTCACCGAAATAAATTGATTTTATCAGGCTTTCTTCCGCCCACACACACACCTATTTTTCGCTCTGATACATTTGAAATTCATACTTCGGAAATGAAAAAAATGAAATATTTCTCAAAATACATTCGAAAATTTTGCAGCGGATTTACGATTTCCCAATAACGCTATTTCCGGCGCTGCGAATAGCAGTTAATTAGCGATTGATACAGATGTCTGCGGCCTTTCTACGAGTGGAAGTCGCATTCGTAGTTTCGATTGGTTTGACGGGCCGGATAAAGCGTATGAATCAGGCATGTCCAACGATGCATGTTATAGAAGGGCCGAATTGGTATTGTAATTATTTAATGAAGGCCATAATTGGCAAAATACTTAATTTTGCCATTAAAACAATAATTTATGAAATGCGTTCTATTATACCTCAATAATTATTTTTTAAATATCGTCTCCTTTTCAAAAGAAAGTATTTATAGAAAATATAGAACGATTTAGTGAAGACATAACTTGGCATTCGGGCCGCAGTACGGCAGAGAAAGGGCAGCATGCGGCCTGCGGGCCATTAGTTTGGCATGCCTGGTATAAATCATAGCATACCCAAGAGTTTATGCGTCATTATTTAAATTAAACCTAACTCCAAACTATTTTTAATCGTCAGAACTTCACTAAAAAGGATTTATGGCCGTCGTTTTATCCATCATCACAAAAATGAAAGCTCAAAGATCCGCGGGCCGCATAAAATGCTCTTCGCGGACCGGATGCGTCCCGCGGGCCGTAGTTTGCACGCCCCCGAGTTAGTAGAAGCAACTACTTGCTGCTCATTGCAGAGATCTCTTTCGGCATGTCCAAGGCCATGCTGTAACACCGCCGCTCACTATTCTCCTACGTCAAATGGCATTTCCTATCAGGCGATCCAACATCGCTGCTACCCTCCATTCACCACTCCTCTTTATCCCATCTCTAAAACGCTACCATTTCTTCCCTTTCTTTCGCTCGCTCACTCACTTTCCCTATCAACCTATTCTTAATTAAATTATCTGATGAACTACCGATGAAGACAGTTGCACTGTAGATGAAATGCAAATGTGTTCGATTCGATCGTTTTATGGCTGCTTACGCGAGTAACCTTGATCATTTCAGTATTCTTTCCGAGTTGACATTAACTACCCCATACGTGTCCCTCTCGTGCACTATATAATGCATATGAACACAAAACCTTCCTTAACCACGGCGTGGAATTTCTCCATCATTTTTTGCACGTTCCGTATCTCTCGTACAAATACACTTTTTTAAGAGCCCCGCCTTTTCTGTCAACAATTTACGGCATAGCTTCCGATAAAAGTGAATTTAAAATAAATAAAAACTCCCTTCAATCCAACAAATTTCAGAATCCTGCTTGCTTACTGTCAGAGAAGGTAAACTAAAAGATAAACTGAATACTGATAACACTACTCAGAAATAAAATTATCAGAAGGTACTATAAAATAAAAACTTCCGCCTTTGTAGCTCTACTGATACATGCGTTAAATCGCATGAATGCAAGCTTCAGACGCAGGCATTTCAAATAATTAATTAACAAATGCAAACCCCGACTACTATAATCTTATTTATTAAAAACGTAATGTAGCTGCGAATGAAGATTCCGCTTCCGGCGTCGTAACAAGAGGCAATAAGTTCAGTTTAAGTGTTTGTAAATAGAAAGACTTCCTCATAAGGTAAAAAGATCTTAAAGTAAATCCCCATGACAAACTATATATATTTTCATACTATGAAATAATACATACGGGGGAGAGAGAGAGAGATAATACATAAAAAGAAATAATATAAAAATGAATTTTAATAAATAACTTTTATATATTAAATTGCCTATATAAGAACTGACTTAATTTTATTTACATTAATATAGGCTATGCAACATTTACAATATTTACAATGGACTTGTTTGAAGCACTTATATACTTATACTTAATTCAGTTAAACCTCGCTATCGGTGGTCACGAAATATTTTTTGTTTTCCATATAATCCAATGCAATGTACGTAATTTTCCTATAAGCAACAATGGGGTTAACGACCTTAGCGACGAAAGATTATCTTATCAAAAAACATAACCTTTTTGTGTTCACAGAAATCTGTGCATGAAATCGGCGTGTATTTGAAAATCGATGGTAATAAAATGATTTTTCATTCTTTTTGGCATTCTTTAGTTTAAGTCTCAAAGTAGTGCGATTATTTTCTGTAATTTTATATTGAAAATCAAAAATATACTGCACCAATTCACATGTTATTCAAATGGAAGAATTAAACGGTCCTGAGATCGAACTCCGGCCGTTATATTATACAGTGATTACCCATAAACCTCTTTAGGTGTCTATTTAAGACTAAAAGAATGGTTAAAATGGATTCGGCAGATTTTGAGTAATTTGACATTCTTTGAGATTTGAAAACATTTATATATAGGGGTTGTCGATGCTTGTGTACTGGAAGCGCTTAAAAAAATCATACACCAAGATCTAAACTCGTAAATAAACCAACGCGACATCACTTGAACTACACAGAGTCCGTTTAAATAATAGTTTTCATTTTCCCAGAAATTAAGGCATCTATCCGTAATTTCAAAATTCTCTGGCAATCGGCTCGCGTCCAAGTTATCGAATGTCAAGTTTCATGGCTCAGATCCCCCTTTTCAAGCAATAACTATAATCATCATTAGGGCAATAGCCTATACGTTACACTAAAATTTATGTACTTCTTTTTTTTTTTTAAAAAGAAGCGCAGTTTTGCGAGAAACGCAACCTGATCCTTAATCTCAAACTCCTAATAACTCATTAAAAAAATAGAATTCACTGGAAAAATATTAAGTATCCACCAGAAATTCTATTGGTACAACATGCATAGTTTAACATTTGGGGCTGAAATTCGGAGGAATATCTAAAAACCAGCTATGAAGGCAATTATGGAAAAGCTTGACTCGGCACAAAATTCAAACGAACAATTCCCGGGGATCATTAAAAATTTTCACGGGAATCGAGAATAAGAAATATCGAGTAAATTCCCGGGAACCGGGAACGGGATTTACCGGTTCCAAAACTCTAATTGTAAGTCTAAATCCAAAATTTGCTTGGATATGAAGCTGAAACGGCGGAGTTATAGCCGTTGAACCGTTATAGCCTGAGTTATAGCCGTTTACTTGTCTGTGCATACATACGTACAAACAGGCAAACTTGGAGAGTTGAAATTTCGTCCCCAAAACTCGACTACGCTCGTCCTTTTGACCACATTAGATAGTATGCCAAGTTTGGTGGCTCTGGGACCAAGCGTGTGGATTAGCATAACCGGACAAACTGACAAATACTTTGATTTATATTATAAATTCCACGAGTTCTCGCAGAATATTTCTAATTTTTCACGAAATTAAGCCAACTATCAGTAATTTCAAAATTCTCTGGCAATGGGCTCGCATCAAGTTTTCGAATTTCAAGTTTCGTGACTCAGATAGCCCTTTTTAAGCAATAACTATAATCGTCATTAAGACAATAGCCTCTATGTTACACTAAAAGTTATGGAAAATTAGGATATTTTGTTTTAGGATTATGGCATCACCATCTGTGCCTCAAGAACGCATATGGACATAAAATCGCGAAATAGGTATGGCACCGTTATATTTATTAATTGAAAAGAGAATTTCTCGAAAAACTACGAAGCAGCATTAAAATATTTTTCACGTTTTGCTAAATTTCGTGTGTTAGTACAATGACGTAATCTATTAAAATATATAATAATAATATATATTATTATAATATATATTATCAATCACCATAATTAAAAAGAGTAACGTGTTTTTTATTTAATGCGGTATATCGTGTTTCATAATTATGACGTCACCATATGTATTCGTCGTTGGTCGAAATCAATCCCTATTAAAAAGAATTAAATCGATGCTATTACAATACAGATTACCACTGCACTGCGCTCGTTGCCATAGCGGTTGAAAATTTTCATTGTTGAAAATCTTATTTTTCTAGTTAAAAACAAGTTCCTACGCCAATTCGGCACCATATATCCCCCTTCGAAATAAGTACTTTTAGTAACGGTAACTATGCTATTGTTTATTTGTTTTAATTTTATACTTTCATTTCGACGAGTTTCTTCTACATATTCAATTACAACTTCTTCCGGCTAAATTGGTTGAATTGTGTTGTTCTATAGAAATCGGGGGTCGCGTGAGCGACCTCCAAAAAACCAGACAAAAACGAAAATATCATTTTTAACGGAGGAAGATAAGAAGTTTTAATTCGAAACGCTTCCAATCAGATTTTTTTTATTTAGGGTTGATATGTTAATTTAAGAAATAAATGTCCGTTTGTGGCGCTATTTTGATGAGGGGAATATATTGCACCTCCTCCCCGATTTGAATTTAGTCTTCCAAAATAATATATATTTATGAAGTGAAGTTAATTTAAAAGATATTAATAAAAGATTAACACGTATTGTAATCTTAATCGCGGCAACAATACTACATCTCCATCCTGAATAATCAAATTCTTAGGTACTGTGAGAAAGACTACATAGGATTATCAGCCGCTAAAACAAGAGAAGGTTAAGGAACGAGAAGAATTGGGCTTTTCGGGATAAGGGAAAGAATGGGCCGAAGTTCAGTATCGTTTTGTTATCATTTTTAAGCTTTTCTCGAAAGTATCTGGGGAACTTTTCCTTCGCTTAGAGAATTTGCGTGAAAAAAAATTCTCGGAACTCAATCGAATTTTTATCTCCGAAACTGTGTGTAGTATTTTCGTGCTCTCGCAGACTATTCTGTGGCAAATAAATGTTTTAAAAAAGATTTATAAGAATTAATATGTGCCGTCGAAGGGTCTATGTATCAATAAAAGTATAAATTACACTCGATAATGCGTATTCATATTAAACATTATTTCCATGCTTCATGGCAAACTGAGCATTTGTTTATTAACAACTATTACGATAAGGGGCTTAATTGATTTCCTTTTTCATCACACAGTAGCAGAATACGTAGAGAGCAGTCTTATAAATATCGCAGGAGGTTAACACCTTCAGCTGCCAGCCACGCAAGGTACACGTGAACACATGAATTAAGAATAGATCCAAAATAAAACGAGAATTAGTACACAGGAAAAAGCTTACAGAACTGTTCGGCCAGGACAGAATTTAATGGGCACACGCGATAACCAAAGGGTTAAAATACTCCGGTATTAGGTCACGAGATGGGGAAGTTACCGAGACCTAATATCCTCCCAGCCACGGATTAGATCTTACAAGGCGTTAACACGTCATCCCACCCGCGAGGCTGGTGAAACAAATGAATCAAACACAAAATTATTATATATTTGCAGAATTGCTGAAAGATATTTTGTATGAATGATACTGATTAATTACTAAATCTAATAGGGTCAAACACGCAAAAACACCAGAAAAAGTAATCATCTGAGATTAATGGGGCGGAAAAAGTATTTCTCCGACAAAGTAAATATTAATTACTAAATTGTGAAGAGACATGAGGATTATTATATTATGTATGTTAGCGCGTGCGACTCCATATATATCGCGTGTTCGGATCCTGCGGCGGGTATCGTCTTTGGTGTTGTTTGTTTACAAGATGTGAAAGGACTGAAAGTGCTGCTTATGAGCGAATATGTAAATAAAAACCAACTTATGGAGAAGACTGAAATATTGCAATGCGTCAGTACACTTCCGACACATCAGTCACTCATGCAATTTACATAAGCCGTTAGTGAAATCGATATCCATCATGCTTGAAAAATTGAAAGCTAATTACCTAAGAGGTGGAATCCAAAGCTCGAAAAAAGATGGATTACAAATGGATTACATTTACAAATGCTTAATTTCAAAGCTCGGGGAATATAGCCGAGAATCAAGTATCATATGTATAAGAATGATGCAGTTAAATTTGTGAGAATAAAAAGTCTCAGAAAGGGTGTATGTACATATATATGCACACATGTAATTTACATATATAACACATTGGTTTACTATTTTATGGTACGTAATTTATTTGCAGATTATAGGGTCAAGTAATTTTAATTTAACCATTATGTTTCAATAGGAACCGAGTGAAATCAAAAAAATTGTGCAGTTCTATCCAATGATAACGAACGTAAATATTTGGAGGATGCTTCAAACAAAAAACCTGTTGTAGGGTTCGCGTCAAGTTAAGCAGAAAAAATTTCTCCAGGACCGCTGCGGGGAACAGATAGAAGAACCATGGATGGGTTCGTTAGACAAAGTAAACTGATCAAGGTTTGCAGGGTTATCTTTAAACCATAATGAACTACAGTAAGATTTAACAAATAAAATCTTAAACACGTAATAAAGAGAGAGCAGGTGCTTAAAACATAACCGGAATGAGAAAAAATTGGACATAAAAATCGCTTACTAACTTAAGCCTGCGTACAAATGCCTGCATAAACCTCGGAGAATATCCACCTCTAACATGGATAATTTCAGAATGGTAAAAGTGACTACATTGTATGACAAGAATTGCAGAAATATAGCCGAGTTTCCACTTCTAAAAAGGATCATTTCAGGATGATATGTGCAATCGTGACAGAAAATTGCAAGAAAAAACTGCCGATTACAAACCTGGCATCGGTTGGCGACACGTAGAATAGGATGATTCAGAGAAGTAATCATCACGAAGCATATCTGGACAAAACTGCGTACTTCGATAACTCCGGTAGTTCGAAATCGAATCTTGAAATACCATTTCCCTTATTTCGCTACTCGTGTTTTCAACGAACACAAAAAAAATGAAACAGCCTCTCTTGAGCCGCGTAGACGGATTTCATCACCCGTCGGCACATTAGCACCTACGGCTCGGAGCCCTGCGGGAGGAGGATATCGCTAAAAGTGAATCAGAGATAACCGCCGCGACCCATTGAGCTCTCTCCTGATGATGATGTGACTCACGCCCACTGTGTCGTAATCATAAACAAGTCACGTGTCGTTTAACCAACGTCGAGCGAGGGGGTTAATGCCGAAGGCGTAGAGAAGAGGGATTGCCAAAGAATCCGGCGATAAACGAGAACTGGGAGATTATCTATTCTTTAGCGGATAGGAAGGCTGTTTCCGCGAGGAAAAGACACGAGTCGATTAGTTTATGAAAAGTTCTTTGCAATAATAATAATTTGAAATTACGACTAAGCGTTCTGATAACATGGATTAGGTGAAAAATCCATAATTAATATACTTTGAATTTCCTAATAAACACTCTAATAACATGGCTTAGATGAAAAATTCTTTATGATAAGTATATTTTGAGCTTCCTGATAAACAAACATAACATGGCTTAAGCTAAAAACTCCTTACGATAAGTATAGTTTGAAATTCCGACTGAATATTCATATTTCATAGATAAAGAGGCATTCACGCTGGTAAATAATGAAAAAGTTTATTTTAGAGATCATTAGTGGCACATGTGTTTTGTTAGTATGCTACGAGTTTATACGTTCACAAATTTTCAGCCACAATCAACAATAAATAACATTACAAGTTTAATTCATTAATTCTTCTCCAATTTTTCAACATGAATAAATATATTTTATTAAATTTTAATAATGAAAACTGTAAAAAAACTTAATATCATCTCTCTCACTTGGACGGAAACATTAACTAACGTTAGCCGTTAATTCCACCGAAAATTAGATGGGGCGGAAGTGTAGTAGGTTATCTTTCCAATAATACATTTGTGATATTAGAGGCTCGAAAGAACGTCTCGTTTTTTCTTCGATTGTGAACATTTCTCCAAAATTCGGCATGGATTCGAATGCTCTCTTCAATAAAAATAAATTATAATACAAAATCTGCTACGTTTAGAAAATAATCAACGAGAATGAAATTCGTGAACGATCAAACAAGTGCTACTAAACCATTCGATTTTCAGGATGCACGGTCGCAGGAATGAAAAGACGCCTTCGTGACCCTCGCCAAAAGCCTAATTTCTAAGCTTCAAAGCCCAACACGGTGTAGAGAACAGGAAACCTTACGCGCCAAAAATACAGCGCGAATGAATGGGGCACACACACGTTCAGAATGGCATGCCCTTCTCACAAAAACCGGAGAGAGATGGGGAGAAGGAGATGAAAAAGACAGTCGTTACCTTCCGCAATCGAAAAACGCATAGCCAAAGGTCATGAGCGGTTTAACTTCTGCTCGTAGGGCAATGACCCGAGAACGTCGTTATAACCCCAAAACATGCTCAGCGCAATTAAAAGAATACAAGAGCAAACCGCGGGAAGTTTCCGAATGACGAAACCAACTACAAAGAGAGAATTTTTTCTTCAAATCAGGGGTTCGCGACCTTTCCCGAGTGATGGGTTGCATTCGTGGTTGCGAATGGTTCGAAAATCCGTGTTTGCGAGTGCTTCGGCGGGAAGATTGAACGCTAGGTTTGGGTTTCCGGAGTAGTATGGGGCGAAAACTTTATGAGTAGGTTGTAGAAATAATTGAAACACTGTGCCATAAATTCGCGAGATCGATTGCAGAAGAGAGAGATATAAAGGCTCATTTATTCCGAGGACAATTGGAGGCTACAACAGAAAAGTCAAACCTACGAGAAAAAATTGTGAGGGAATTTGTGATGCATTTCACTCTCTGCCACCCACCAGTCGGAGAATATCGTAATAACATGTAGATGCAGATAAGTTCTTACATTGTACGATACATGTGCCCCGCTGGCCGTAGGTTCATGCCTTTAAAAAGTGGTTATATCCTTAAGCTCAAATCAGTAGCCGCGTCCGAAATGTCTAGACTTCTGTCTAGATAGCGTGCTTGGCCTTGTAGGCAGCGAACTTTCACCTTTCACGGAAACACCCGAAGTCTGTCCGAAAT
Organism: Tanypteryx hageni; assembly: GCA_028673005.1. Taxonomy (NCBI): domain Eukaryota; kingdom Metazoa; phylum Arthropoda; class Insecta; order Odonata; family Petaluridae; genus Tanypteryx; species Tanypteryx hageni. The sequence goes on along the minus strand of CM054115.1, from coordinate 44,015,795 downwards.
CGTAGCAAGCAAGATCCAAGCTAGAAGCGAAAGACCGTAGCCAGAGGAAGTGCAGTCTTCTACTCGCCCTCACTCGCTTTCAACAAATATAAAAATCACTATAAAATATTCCGTCCATTTCAGGCTTATGAAATTAATTGATTCGTAATACAGAGCCCAAGACGAAGACAACAGTGTGCGTCGCATGTCCCACAGCCTTATTTTTGCGGAGATAACACAGTTTAATAAATTGGATAAAATATTGTAAACGAATAAACTTAGAGATTTGACATCTTGCACACGTAATAATAAGACTATGACTCACAGCCCATTGAAATATAACTGCAATCGGAAGAACCGTATTGTAATTATGAACCGGCAAAGTGGCATCTTCCGTCTCAGAGCTTTAATAAAAAGGTCTTTTTTTCATTCTCACCCCAAAAACGTCTCCTTCGAAAACTCAAAAAAAATCAAAACTATCCTCATTTAACGCGTAATTAAACATGCTACACGCTGATATGCCTCCTACTAAAATCCATGGAGCCGTTTTTGAGATATTTAGCCTCGAATTCGGGTCTACATACTTTTGGCGCCGATAGTAAGTGAACTTCAGCAGTCGAGGTGGTAAAGGGATCTTTTAAATGTAAGTACGACCGTTGTGAATCTTCTTTTAAATGCGATACATAATAAATTGTGAAGTTGTAAGTTTATATTAAAGAACCACAATTACCTTATAAAGCGTTGCATTTACTATAAATAAATGCATAAATTACGTATTACAACTTAGTACTAAAATACTACCAAGTTTATCTCGCAAATCTTTAACTATGAAATACTTAAATATAATAAATAAATAGATACTTATTTATTCTTCGGGGACGGATGATCTAACGATTAGATTCATTACATTAAGAATTGAAGCAGACAGTAGATTCACCGGAAAAAGAAACGTGGGCAAGGCGGCGTACGAGTAGTACGGTTGACGTTGTAAATTTCAAACTTCCACATATCTAATTGATATATTTCAAATTTCTCATATCTCACATAGATTTTTACGCCTAATATTCTTCTTCCATTGATGTACCTCACAGTTCTTCCTTTTAAGTTAGGGTTGTAGGAAGTCACTCGCCCTCCTAAGATATCCGCGGTGCGTTCTCCTTTTCCGGCCAACAAATCCATCCGCGGCGAATTTTTCGCTCGCCATTCCTCCCATAGACTCGAAGAAGAGGCTGCCTCTTGAAATTACGAGGCGGCGAAAAATAGACGAAGACTTCCCCAAAACCCGAGCAGATTTACGAGGTCGACTCGTACATCGAAAGCTGGAAACAGACCCCTTGTACACACGAAAGAAGGCTAGGGAGCTACTTATCTTATGGATAAGTGTTATGAGATAGACAGCCTGACAGAAAAACGACTTTACTTATGGTAAAATTGAGACTATGTAGTCCCTTCTAACGTTTAACCCTTTGGTATGACATAAGATAAGTATTAGTTACACATTTGGTTAGTAGAGCATGAGAAGGTACTTGAGAAGGATGCGGTGTGTATCAGCCTTGTTTATCACAGACAAAATGTCCCATTGCGGGAAACATACTAAGAAAAGAGGGGCATAAAAACAGGGAAAAAATTCCGAAGTAGCTTGGAAAAATAAAGAAAATATATGAACATAAAAACAACAATACACATATGCATGTACAATGTACATACATTTTACATACTACACACATATGCATAAAAGAAAAGTTTTTAAAATGTGCAATTTAAGAATATATACATACTAAAAAGTTAAATGAAAAAATAGACAGGTGAAATATTAGTTTACTACATTAGAACAACTGATAATTCACAAATATAAATATAATGTCGCCTAGAAGCAAGAGGAATACTTTATACACACATCAGAAGGAACCGAGAGACAAAGAGAGAGAGAATATGAGACGGATGTTAGGGAATAGTTTATTTCGCGTAAAAGCACAAAAAATCGAGAGAAAGAGTTGTCTGTCATCGCGAAAGAAAGAGATAAAAAGGTTTCCGTAAGAAAGGTCGCGAGAAGAGGGTTAGGAGAGCGGCTAAGGAAAAAAATATAACGGACCAAACCATCTGTTTACTTTGAAGCCACAAGCATACGCAAAATAAGCAGAAGTTGGCGATGCGTGAAATCAAATAGGATTATGGGAAAACGAGAGTAAACCTTCCACCCTGAAAAAAAAACAACTAACGACCCCATGATGCGACGTTGTTTTCGGAATTGATGAGCTTATGGAATAAGAGCTTATAGAAGGCAAAAACCTATTCAGAACGGTTCACCAGAAAATAATCCAGCTCGTCTTATGATCAAAAATAAATCTACTTTCGGCGAATCACCACTGAAGATGGCGGCTCTGTAGCCGAAATGCACATCTGATTGTTTGTAAAATTGTTATGACTACTGAAAATATTTAAGTACTCAATTTTCAATTTTTATACCTAAATGCTTATTCTGGTATTTAACTTCATACTGTGATTTAATTTATTTTAATGAGATGACATCTACAAATATTGACTATTGACTACAAACAACGCGAACAGAATACAAAGTTTTTAGGCTCAAATACGATTATTATTTTCAGCGTGTTTTATTTTATAAGCTCCTTTTTATTTTCTTAATTGTTGGAGCTTCCATTATCAGAAGGCTACGGTTTGAGTTTATTTCTGTTCTTTGTAAAGTCTTTAAATTTTTCTCGCAGTTCCTTAAAATATTTGTTATCATTTAACCTATTTGCAGTTTTCAAAAATATTACAGGTATGGAGAAAGTCATGTGGTAGCCACATCAGATTTTTTTATATTGCGTCAGCAAATGAAAACAATTATTTTTTCAATTTTAAAGGTTATATTATCATTAACAAGTTTACATTTCTTATTTGCACTGCTCTCGTTTTTTATTTATACGCTCGGTACCATTGCGAAGATGAACGATCTCTCAACTTCCAACCTCATAAGTATGCAACACACAGGCAATATACATGACTGGAATCGCATCTTAACTACGAAAGGTCTTAGTTGGTATAATTATAACACGAGCGATTTATAAGAGCAATAAATTATTTCCCCAAAAATGTATTTACATTTAAAATCTAATCATTTATTTGGCTATTTTTTCACGGGACACTGACACCACACAGCAACCGCACGACGTTAAACTACCATAACGGGTTGTTCATAAGGATACTGAAACCGTTGGCTCGGAAGTTAGAGCAAGCTTTGCATGGAGAGATTATTTCATGGGGCATTGAAAATTCCATGACTACGGAAATGCACTATCCTTCCGCTCGGTCGCTGTAGTACGCCATCCGTGTAGACTCGGTTGCATAACGTACAGGATGAATATAATTAACGTAATCTCGGGACAAATAAATTATGAGTAAATCCTATAGCTGTAAAACGGGTAGATAAGCCACTTGCGCCGTTGAAATAGAAATCTGCCTACGACATGTTTCACCAATGCTTTATTCCCATAGTTACCCTTTTGAGAGATGGAGTTACTTCGGTATTTACATCTATAGGTATACCAGTGAAGTAGTATAATCGAATATTTTACTGTCAAAATCGTATATTGCGATACTATTAACTGTTAATATAAACACAAGTAATAGCTAGTGCAGAAAAAAGTTCATTGTGCGAACACAAAACGATATTTCTTGTTTTTGTATTTTCACTCCTTTCCTTACAAATTTTGCCAAACGTGTTTATTTCGGCAACCAACCTATTAGCGAAAACATATATTAATAGTTAATTCACGCATTTTACTAACTGAATCTTGATGATTAAACCAAATTAGCACCTTGCATATCGGTCACAATAATATTATTGTTGTTTTACCACACTGAAACTTAGTATATTTTCAATCTCAAATATCGTAAGTAGAGGTCTCGGTGACATACGTGTTTTGATAAACCCGTGTACAGGTGTATTAAAAAGCATTTAGGTTCGTTTACAACGGGTAACCGTGTACACGGGAGCCCAAGTTCGCATATACGTGTATTAAGTTCCGTGTCCACGTGCATTAAGTTTCGTATAAACGTGTATTAAGGTTTCGTGTACGCGGAATGGCGTATTTTTGAAAAATTTTATTCAATCGCATTTACTACCGCATTGTTTTATTTTCCAGGCAACATAAATAACAACAGTTATCACACATTTACATTTTGCATATTGGTTACGGCTAGAGGTGTGCTTATCGATAACTGCAACGATTTCGATATATCGCCAAGAATCATCGATAAATATATCGATAAGCACATCTATAGTTATAGCTGCTTTTTTTGAGTTTATAACTGCAAAGAAACATATAGGGTGAGCATGGGGCGGAAAAGAAGAAGCTGGGTATGGAATTATGCCTATAAGAAAGGGGAAAAAGGCTACTGCGAGTTATGTAGTGAAAGTGAAGACAACGATTTTCCGTGCCCTGGAGGAACAACCGGATCGTTAGGAAGGCACTTAAAAACGAAGCATCAGATACAACATGGTGACAACACAGCTGTACCTACGTCCAGCAAACGACGGTAAGTGCATTAAGTGATGGCATGCGTCCCTCACAGAGTCTGAAAAACACCTTCGAGAATGTCAATTGAATTCAATAAACACCATACAAAGTTTTAAGGTGTCTATGGTACGGACCCCGAATATTATTGAACTCAATATAGGTCGTTCGATAGAAACCTTGGGTTTTAAGGTATCTATGGTGTGGATCCCAAGTCTTATGGAATGCAATACAACTGACCTAAGTCCAATAGCCGATTCTTTTAACGGTTCTGATGACCCAGTGGTTAGCGCGCTGGAGTCATGGTGAAAGTTTCAATTTTATTTCAGGGCACATGATATTGATGACGGGGAAGGTGTTGGAGGACGGCTTAGTGATGACACAAAGGAGTACGAAGATGGTGCGCAACTAGGCGCTGCAGCTGAAGCGCATGGAACGACGAGAGAGGCATCGCAAGCGCTCCTCACAAGATAACACTCCTTGTAGCTCAGAGAGAAGGGAGAGAATTCATCAGGCTTTAGCTAAAATGATTGCCATTAATCAAATGCCAATATCATTCTGCTCCAGTGCAGGATTTCTTCAGTTCATGACTGTTGTGGAGCCTGGCTACAGTCCGATAAAGGAGGAGTCTCTTAAGAAGAGACAGCACCCGCTCAAATTGAACTTGAAAGACAATATAAAGGGTCAGTTGAAGGAGTCTAATGGCGTGGCTTGTTTGTTGGTCTTCGCTGTCCCAATAATCGTATTTAACTAGGACAGCTCACACAATTGACCATAATTGGGTATCCCATTCATTCACACTGACCACACATGAAATGGAGGAGCGTCAAACAGCATCCAATCTTGCCTCAGAGATAGGAATTTTTTAAAAAGAATGGGAGATAAGTGTTAAAGTGACAGCTGCTGTGACCGATAATGCCTCAAACGTGGTAAATGCCGTGGCATCTCTAGAAACCATGGAAGGGACCACCGGACTCTCGTGTGCTGCTCATTCTATACAGCTTGCTGTAAACAAGACGATTTCTCATAGGCATATTGAGACCTTGGTGCAGAAGGCAAGTAAGGTGGTGAGCCACTTCAAGCATTCATCTGTGGCCAAATATGGCCTCGAGGATATGCAATAACAACTTGGCATGCCTAAAAGGTCTCTCCTGCAAAGTTACAGAACGAGATGGAACTCGACATATACCATGCTGGAGCGCCTAACTCAAAACAGAAGTCTTGTTACCAATGTTTTGACCGATCGGAAGAAAACTCCCGACTTCACTTGCAGAAAAACTAGAGATAACTTAACGTGAGTGGGGGTCCATGGAAACCCTCTTCCAGCTTCTGAAGCCACTTCAGGTTGTGACTACCGTCCTGTGCGATGAGAAGACCGCACCAACATAGATGGTTCGACCATTACTCTACAAATTACTTCAAATTCACATGAAACCAACAACAGATGAATCAGAAATGGCTAGAGAATTCAAGAAAATCATCACTGATGAACTTACGAGGCGATTTGAACTCCACTGGGATCCAGTGACAAGCACTGTCTCCACAATACAGATTGCGTCAATCCTTGATCATAGATACAAGGACCTTGACGACGAAATCCTGCCAGCAAGGCTGGCCATTCGAGCCCGGTTACAGGAAGTGCTGGAGAAGGAGTCACACCGTGAAGAGGATAATCACAAACAACACAATCAAAACAGTGCGCTTGAGTATCTTTACCAGCAGGAGGGAAGCAGATATACTGACGCAAGAACACAATTTGAGTGCTATTTGTCCGAGCCGCAGCTGAGATTCGATATGGACCCATTTGATTAGTGGAGAGCACGTGAGGCGAAGTATCCCATTTTGGCACCCCTCGCTAAGAAATATTTATCTATACCAGCAACCTCTGTGAGTGCAGAGCGCTGACTTTCTACTGCTGGGAATATTGTTACCTCCAAGCTAAGTTCTCTCATGCCAGAAAATGTGGACATGCTGGTTTTCTTATACCAGAATAGAGGACTCTAATCGTAAGAAAAGGAGTTGAATAGTATCCATTGCTGTTTTGAATTGGATAACCACTAGAATACTTCTTCCTTTGATTTTCTATTTATAGCATTACTCTTGTAATGCATTTCATTACATCGAGACTTTTTTTGTCTCGAATTTTTTTGTACTGCTAAGTTGTGTATTGAGTTATAATTGTTGTTTTTCTTGCGTTTGTTCTACTTGTGAGAAAATTGAAACTTCGCGTTTGCTCTTTATTCATCGGTGAAATAAACAAATGAGAAACATATGCCAAGAGAAAATTCTTGCTTTGCCAACTTTCGACGTTTGATTTGCATAGTTGTTTACTGCCTGTAGTATCCGAAAATCAACTTGGAATACTTTCTGATTTATGTCATTCAACGGCTTTAACACAGTCAGTGTAGGCTTGGTCGGGTAATACGAATATTGGAACAATTTAGGGTATAATCGCTATCTCCGTCTCATCAGCTATTATCACTTTCAATCAGTCATAAATTTGACAAAGGAGTTGTAGAACACTCTACACCCTCACAGAAAAGTAACAGCCATTTCTGCAAGAAGTGAACGTTCAACAGTCCATTAGTACACGCATACACGTGTATGCCCTTATGTGCTAATGGGCTAGTGTATATTGTGAAATGGAAATACACGTGTACACGAGCTATAAATACACGTGTGCACGTGTTCACTATTAACACGTGTAATAAAATTGCCATAACTAATTACACGGGTATACGTGTACTCGTGAAATAACGATCTCTATTCGTAAGCTGGTATTTCCAAATCTAGATATTTTGATTTCGTGTAATTCTTATCGCGTCGTTGACAAATATATTATATCGCGACTGTAGATAGTAAATTATGATTTACCTCTTTAAATTGTATAATGAAAACTAGAAAACGATAAATTTATGAAATCCGAACAATATGATGTTGTTTCTGCCGAGAAACATTCTTTAAAAAAAAATAATTTGCGAGTTCAGCGTAAAGGCTTTTAGACATTCGTTGATGCCAATTAAGGAAAATAAATAACGATATAATTATCACAATAATATTTTAGACGCCAAAAAGAACTTTGTATCATTTGATATACTTCATCACTGCTCTAAATATTCTGTTTACTTGACATAAAATATATAATGAGAAAAATTAGACTATATAATTGAGCGCTCGATCAACAGTCTTACCTCAAATCCTCATAAAAATGTGTTTTTCCAATCGGAAAAATATTTTACAACAAATAGCAAATAAATACTAATATTTAATCCCTCTTCGATTTTTAATTATGATTGCTAATTTATGTGCACCTTTTTTTAAACCATTATATATAAATTGAAATTTACTAACCTGTAGCAAAAGACGAAGAAGCCAAAAGCACGAGAGAGGAACGATCCTACCTGGATAACTTTAAGAAAAGGACTGGTTGTGCACAGGGAGAACGGGTGAAAGTGCATATAACAAGGTCATCTATAGGAAAAACCCTAGAAAGGATCGAGAAACATTAGTTTCCGGGATACATTCCACGGGGTTGATAAGTGGAAGGGGTATAAAACGACCACCGAAATTCCTTTCTTCCGAGCCTTGTTTAACAGGGGTCGAGGCATTCTCAGTGGCCTTATATGTATAGAAAACAAAACACTTAAATCGGATAAATATTTTCTTACAGCAGGATAAAGAATTTCGCCGTACAAGACGAGATTGAAAATCACGCGAAAAGTCTTATGTCGATTTTCATTCGTTTCCGAAGAGAAACTGACAAAATGAGAAGGAGATGAAAGGTACAGAGGCACGCATACAGCACCCCATTAACAATAATTCAAAATTTAAGTGATCGGATTCGCTTCGATGGCTTCACAAACAAATCCACGCGCTCGACGGAGCGAACGAGCACGGATTAAATTATCCGTTAAATGGACGCGACAACCGGACGAAAATTGTTTCCACTTCAATTTCAAGCGGGCGACATTTTTTCCGAAAAGCCCTCGAAGCAAGCCAGTATAATAATAACTGCTCTTTGTTCAATTTCGTTCCGCTTTTCATCTAAAAAAAATCACATGTATTCGGTTTGTCTGTGCCCCCACCTGCATGGGTAGTAACTCGGGAATCCTGCAACCTTGAGAAGCTAAATTTCAAGAATAGGATGCTCTAGATAAGAAATAGACATGATAAAGATTTGGTGGATCGAGGATCAGCTGTTGAGGAGTAATCGGTGTTTACATCAGAACCTTGCTAATAAATCAAGAAATACACACAGGTAAATGACGATTTTTGCACGGATGAAACGTTGGTGTACTGTAGTGGTTCCCAAAAAAAAACTTTTCATCAAGTGCGATTCGGCGAGATTTAATTTATAAATATCGAATGTTTTATTCTTAAAATTTTTTGTTGCTTTTTGGTAGGACAGAGTAATATTTATTTACTATAGAAAACATCCGCTTTCAGAAACGAGAAAATTGATCTGCTACGATAGTTCAGTGTAGAATATCCGCCCGGCAAGTGGAAGACCAGGGTTCGATTCCCAGTCATAGCAGACTTTTTTCTCGTTTCAAAATTATTCCCTACGATAGTTCTAGTTAAAAAAGAAAAAGCGCCCTATGTAATTTGCTCTGCAATTCTTTCCTCGCGTGATGTAATGTACACGAGGAACGCTGATGAGCACCGGAGAGCATTACTAAACCCATTCCGCAGTACATTCAATTGCGTTCTATAATCACATCCGGAAACTTCATTATTTAAGGTGACAGAGTGACGAACAAATGCCTTCCATTCTGGTCTTACCACTCTCCACTCCCCCCCTCCCCCCTTACGCGACCTAATGGTGAAGAACAACTCCGCAAACGACCCACAGATGTCTCCCTCCGCGCAAATGGGAGAGAAATTCGGAATCATTTGTGAGAGCTGTGGGGTAAACGGTAAAATGTGTCGGGAGGGGAATTTTCCCTGCGAATCAAATGGAGAGACCCTTTGCCCTCCGGGTAAAAAGGGCAGGGAAATGAGAGTGCGTGAAGATCACGGAGCCGAAAATAAACCCGGCGGGGAAGAAGAGAAGTGTTCTCACGCCGATCTGGATGAATGAGGGACCTTTCCGCACGCCCTTCCGCTTTAGCGGAATCCTCGACTTCACAACGATTCCCAAACGACGAGAATATTCGAGTCGACCGACTGAGAGAGAAGAAAGAACATGGGTGACCAGCCCCGCTCGTTTCGAGGTCATTATGCTAGGGGTCACGGATTCGAACCATTAACGCAATCATGGACTTCCGCTTCGTCGTCATGAATGTTTATTTGTTGAATTTCACAGTAAAACCCAGATTGCACGGGTTCATTGCGGCTGGGGTGATTGATTCACACGGGTAGTCCGCGAGATGAGTTTTAAAAGACTTATTTTTACGGTGAAATGTGTCAAATACTGTACAAATATATTTACGTAAAAAGAAATATAAGCGAAATACTGGTGTCATTTGACGTAGAACAACTCTTCCCCAGTGTTAAATGTAAGCGAAATACTGGTGCCATTTGACGTAGAACAACTCTTCCCCAGTGTTAAATGTAAGCGAAATACTGGTGTCATTTGACGTAGAACAACTCTTCCCCAGTGTTCCCATTGACGTCGCGCTCTAAAACCTCCAGGACTGGCTACTAAGTAAACAAGTTGAGGAAAACAAAATTCTAGAAATTCTCACATTGACAAACTTATGCATGGAACAAAATTACTTCGTTTTTAACAATAAGTTCTATAAACAAATTAATGGAACATCAATGGGCAATCCTCTCTCACCACTTATAGCAAATATTTTTCTTTATTCTTTTGAGCAACGCTGTAAAAATACGTTAAACTATTTCCCCAACACATGGTGCAGGTACGTTGATGACATTTTTGCCATTTTTTACACAAAACTCTATAACATTAACACCTTCGTCCAAGAACTCAATTCATTTCACAACGCAATCAACTTCACCTTCGAAATCGAAGAAAATAAGTCTTTACCTTTTCTTGACATTTTGATCATTAATAATAATGGACGACTAGAATTTGACGTGTACAGGAAACCGACCCATACCAACAATTATATTAAGAAAGACTCCAATCACCCTTGCAAACAAAAGATCGCGGCTTTCAACCATATGGTACATAGACTATTGACGACACCGCTAAATAAAAAACGTTTCGACAAAGAAGTATATTAAAAACGCGGCCCTGGAAAACGGGTGTACACACGAATTGATAGACAACATTATTAACAAGCAATCCAAAACATTAGACAAGAAGACAAGTACTACGCTTGCTCTAAGTGACGATAGGAAGAAAAAATTTATTTCACTCCCCTTCCATCCAACCCTAAACAAAGGGCTAACAAAATTTTTTCATAACGCAAATTATACATTAACGTTTCACAATACAAATAACATTAAAAATTTATTAGGGAACCCTAAAGACAAAATACCCACATTAGAAAAATCCGGCATATATCAAGTGTTGTGCCCCACATGCGACATGTCTTACATTGGCCAAACGAAAAGAAATATCTCCATCAGATTCAAAGAACATTTAGCGCACTACAGACATGGACGCTTTGAAAAATCGGCCGTCGCGAAACACATTTTGGAATATAACCACCCATTAGACACAAATAACCTCAAACTGCTTAAACAAGTCCCAAATACCAAACTCGATGCAACAGAAAGCTTACACATTCATAAATACAGACACACCCTGATGAATAACGAGTTAGGGGTAATAAACAGCGTTCTTTTTAAACTGACCTCCCCCCCTTTTTCTTCCCCCCCCCCCCTCTCCCCCCCTGCCCACCAACCAGGTATAAATACACAGACAGCCCTGGACATCCACTTGAGAGCGTGCCACTGGTCTTGGTTTCAGTCGCCCTCTCTCAAGTCCCCCTTCCCCCCTTTTTTTAACCCCTGATGATGGTTACTTTGTAGCCGAAATACGTATTGGGTTTTTATCCGGGTTCATCTGTTTTTATCCGGCCTTTTAACCGGGTTTTATCAGTTTGACTGGCTTTGGAGAATTTCCTTCGCTTACATTTTATATATTTACAGTGTAGCTCGCTCTCTTTTACTTAACGTAAAAAGAAGCCAAATAGAGTATTCGCCCGAATGAGGGGGGGGGATTTAATCGAGTAAAAAGGTATAACATATATCATTAAACATTAATTCATGTAAACATAAAATAAGCTTTGAGACAACAGTTTCGAGCTTAATGTAATTGGTTGACCGGTATATCCGCGCACGGATTGTCTAAGTTAAACTGCATTTAACGAGCTGGGAATTTCATCGAACTAACCACGGACAAATAAAATAAAAGACGCAGAGAAGACCAAAATCCAACGAATCGACAACGTTGATAGCAACCGCGATTTTTGAAGCAATGGTAAAAATCTTCACATCTCGCTCATCGGTAACGATTACATTAGTGAAGTGGAGGACAAATGGATGACCTCCGTCTCTTCCCGAAAAGAGCAATTTCTCAAAAAATTTCGCATGGAACGTTGCCACGGAGATATCTTCGCCAAAGAAATTTTCAATGGAACCGACACGACTAAGTCGGTCGATAATCCTCGGAACGTAAATCTTCTGCGAGACGTTCTCTTTATAGAGGGAAAAAATAAATAAGACGCTTGCGAAAATACCCACGTCGCATGAATATCCACGCGCCACTTAAATCAACAAAGTGGAGAGAGATTCGTCGCCGTCATCCGATGATGAACGTGTAGAACCTTCGAGGAAAATGACCACGAGTAACAAATTCCCGTTGAAATTCCCAGGCGCGAGGATTTCTTCTTCCCCTGTTGCGGCTATAAATCAATCACGAAGAACGAATAATTATTTCGAGTGAAATGTGATTTTTGTTGCGTTTTGTTTGAACGTGAATGGAACTGCATCAGTGTGAGCATTTATGACTTTTAAAAACTCATTAACGAGCAAAGTCGTACGATCGGATCCGAAACAAAACCATAATAAATCGCACTATAAATACAATAAAACACTGCCTATATTGATTGAAAATTCATAGCATTCAGTAGTGAGCTGAAAGAAATAAATTGCATATATTCAGATTAATTAACAATTACTCGTAAGACCAGCACTTAAAAAAATAAACGACAGATGCAGAGTAAGTCACAACATTCAGAGAAGTATGACCACAGAATTCAACTACTAATCTGGCATGTAGTGCATCTGGTCTGGGCATACTCAAAGAAATCGCTACATCAAATTTCTTCGCTCTAATTTAGCCAACTAACGGCCATAAAAAGAAATTCCTATATAAACAATTCTAATGAGTCGGGGGCTATTCCTACTTACTGACACGTATCCCTTTATCCTAGCTTTCAATCGCCACTTTAGACCTATTTCGTTCTTCACACACACACTGAATTTACTGCATTTTCATATTTTATACACAATTTGTAGACGGAGGGATGAAAAAATTCTACTGCAAGCAAGCGTCAAAAACATTTGTTCAAAATACCCAACAACCTTAAATCTTTCCATTGCCAGAGAAACAACTTTTAAAATCTACCAATTAAGGAGGTAGAAGGACAAAGTTTATTTTCTAAATGAATATAAAATCGTATATATATATATATATATATATATATATATATACACACACACACACACATTTTTAATTTGATTCGTCAATTTTTTTATATATAGATAACCTATAATTTACGATAATTGCAACACGAAAAATAACGAAATCCAAAAGGTAATCGGCGAATAAACTGGAATTCCTTTAAATCCTAAATTCAAAGTAATTAAAAATTAAATTCAAGCCTCCAGCGCATTATTTGTTCCAGATGAATTTATAAATTAAGACCGGCTTAAACGGGCTGAAGGGTTTTATAAAAAAGACAGCGAAAAATAATTTCAAAATAGTTATCAACGAACTCCTCCTACATTTAACTAACTACAAAGAGTGGTACGATAATTTCTTATCAAGTACTGCATATAAAATACCGAACTGAAAACACCACAAATAAAAAGACACGAATAGAAGTTTTTTTAACGAGAAAAGTTTTCAAATGCAAAGTGCTGAATAATCGGCATGTCCATTATGGAAATACTGCCCGCAGCCGACAATCAAGGCACGGAAACCTATTAACTTCGATAAATTAGAAAATAAAGAGCAATAAATGGCGCAATATAAATTGCACAAACTTTCTCATATACGTATATACGTTTGGTCCGCTGTGTACGCTCGTAAAAGAAAAACGCTTATAATTCAAAGTTAACCGTAGTTTAGCGTATATTTTAATGCCACCGATCGATATTTAGTAATTTATTTGGATATATGGGTTAGTTAGTACTATTTGTGACATCAGACTATACCATTGGATGTATTTTAATCAAAATCCCAAAAGCCATTTTTGAGTAAATCGAATTTTGATTCAAAATAGCCAAGAATCAAGTACCCTTAATTGTTGCGCAATATCGTTCATCTCTTCAGAATGTCTTTTATGACTGACATTTTCCACAAATATGAGGTATTATTCGATTTAGTTTAACCGCAAGGCTGTAGTAAGGTTTTGAGTTGATCGCGGCGGAGTCGTGACGTCATAGGGCTTAGGTAAGGTAGCTTAGCGTAAATTGTAATGTCACTGGACGCCATATAGTGATTTTTGAGACATATGGCTTACGCAGTAATATTTGTAACACCAGGCTCTACAACTGGATTGATTTTAATCAAATTCTCTGGAGCCATTTTTGAGTAAATCATACTTTTCTAAAAATCGCCAAGAATAAACTACCCTTAATTTTTGTGGAATATCATTTTTATGAAAAAAGGGTCTGCAAAAGATGATATATTGCATAAATACGATATATCATTCGATTTATTGTACGCGTTTTGGCCCTAGGACGGTAAACAGACAGACAGACGGCTTGGCGAAAACCACTTTTATGGACTCGGAAACACCTAAAAGGTGTATTTCCATCAAAATCTCGAAGTCGAATTTTTTTTCACGATTACAATACTTTCTCGATATACTATGTATATGAGAAAGTAAAAATGATTTCATTCAGGAACACAAAAAACTCGATCGAAAATTCATACGATTCTTTAAAAGATGTGAAGAAAAATTCGACCACGAATGAATGCTCCATTGAATGACACTTTGAATGCAGTATCCGCAATCTTATGCGATCACCGACAACAACTGCCTCATTTAGATTTAGGTAGCGAAATAAAATCGAGGGCGAATTACGTAGAACTGAATACAAAATCCGCGCGACGAAATTCGGCGAAATTAAATCACCGACCGACCGCGCCAGACCGAAATTCCTCCTCCCTTCCATCCCGTCCTTCCTTGCCCCCTCCATCTCCCCTCCTCCTCCTCTCTCGCCCCCTCCCACTCCCCCCTCCACCGCCGATTAAAAAAAAACAAACGAAACCGACCACGCCGGCGTCATATCCAGGAACTCGTTCAGATTATCACGGGATGGAGAAAAACGAGAAATAAAGCACGACGACGAAAAAATAGACTCCAAGGATAGGGAGGCGTCAGTGATCTTCCGATGACGAGACACTACTAGCACTTGAGAACGAGCGGGAACAGAACCGAACAGAACAGTGCTTCTCTAAATAAACAAATAAACTTTCAAAAATTTTAAGACCGGTTAACATTATTTAAAAACTGTAGCAAAATATTTTATAAAAAGCAAGCGTTATAGTAACTAATGAAAGGTTTAACGAATTGCTTCATGTTTTCTTGTTGAATAACCCGCTATTCTTATTGTTAGTCGATAGTGCAGAATTTTCCCCTGCCGATATATATTGATGCGTGGGTGGGGAATCTCTTGTGGGCCGCGGATAAATTCCTGTAGCAGGGGCGGCCAACCTGAGCCTAATCAGGAGCCACAGTACAGCAATAGACATCACCGAAGAGCCGCAATAACATGCAATGAGCTTATAAAATTTATTTTACACATAATGTAACCGCTGTAGCATATAATAATAATGACAAAAACAAAAACTTACTCTTTTATTTAGAGCAGCGGATCTCAACCTTTTTTCCATCGCGACACACATGACCGTCAATGCTCACGTGCGCGACACACTGCACACTACAATCCTCCTAACTAAATAAAGGAGAAGTTTGTCATAATGAAGAGGTTATGCCTAAACATTTATTTTTTGTTGTTAAAAATGACGCTATAGAAAGGCAAAAACTCGACTTAACAAAATTCACTTTATATTTTACCAGCCGCTATTTAAAACTTCGGTGAAACACCTCCCGCGACACACCGGTTGAGAACCGCTGATTTAGAGGAACTTTTGGCAATCTTTGACTTCAGCAACTCCCTTGCGCATTATAATCGGAAAATTACGGTATATGTAAGGCAGCCAAAGTTAAAAGAGCCGCATATCAACTCTCAAAGAGCCGCATGCGACTCCGGAGCCGCCGGTTAACCACGCCTGTCCTGTAACTTAGGTGGTTGAGAAACGCTGGAATAGATGATGGGAACGTTGGAGTGGGATCGCGGAATTTTGAAGGCGCTTTTCTTTTAAAGAACTGCGGCGAATCCGATGAGAAACCGCGATGTAGATGCTCGAAGATCTGACCGAGAGAGGTCTCGAGGCGGATGTGAAGAGAGAGGAAGAGAGAGAGTGAGAGTGTGAGACGAGAGAATGGAAAGAAAAAAGAGGAGATAAGAAGATTAAAGGAACGACGACGTTCCCTTCCTCCGATGGCGAGAACGTCCGTAAGAGTTTTCCGAACGAAAAAAAATTGGGTGGAAACGCAATATGTACAGTAAAAAAGGAACAGAGAAGAATACAATGGGATAGGTCGGTGCTAGAGAGGTCGGAATACGAAAAAATAATTCCGACGAAGAACCCAGGAGAAAGAGAGAGGTGAGGGCGATTTTCCATTGTTTCCCGCTCTCATCGCGCTCCATACAGGAACGGGTGGGGAGGGGGATAAAATCACGGGGAATGCAAAAAGGAAGTTCGATGGAGGAATAAAGAGTGGGAAGAAAAAAAAGTCGGACAAACCAAATGGCGAGGAGCGATTGCACGCATGACGAAGGGTGCTTCGAGCACTCTCTGAACCACCTCCCCTCAATCCCCTCCCCCTTCAACCCCCTCCCCCTTCAACCCCCCTCCCCCTTCAACCCCCTCCCCCTTCGACCCCATCCCCCTTCAACCCTTCTACAGCATCCACAGATGGAGTGAGTGAGGGAAGGCGGAGAAAAAAGTGACGAACGGATGGCGCCGCGAATACGTGACGCTGTGAAGGCTTTTTTTTTTTAATCGGCGGGTTGCTCCGACACCAGCGCCGTGTGTCGTTTTATTATGGCAAACGTTAACAAAAAGAGGAATAATGAGTCTGCCACGTTGGAATTCGCGTAGCGCAAAAAACGCGGCATCCTTCCTCCCAACCAGCGCTTTCTATCAGTCCAAACACGATTTTTCGGGAAATAGGAATATTAGTTTCGAATGCAATAATTTTGCGATGAAATAAACCTTTCTGTCAATACGGATAGGAATTTCAGGAGGAAATATTTGTTCCGAAGGAGATAATATTTTCGATTTAACGACGCAAACGCGCGTCTCCTTTTTTCACGAGGTCCGTGCTGTAAAAAATAAGAAAACTGAGAGAATTATCTATTTTTTTATTTCTTATATATTGAGAAAGTACTGTAATCGTGAAAAAATTCGACTTCGAGATTTTGATGGAAATGCACGTTTTAGGTGTCCCTGTGTCCATAAAAGTGGTTTTTGCCATGTCGTCTGTCTAATTTAATGATATCTCGTATTTGTACCATATATCATCTTTTACAGACCCTTTTTTTCATAAAAATGATATTGCTCAAAAACTAATGGCAGTTTATTCTTGGCAATTTTTAGAAAAATACGATTTACTCAAAGATGGCTCCAGAGAATTTCATTAAAATCAATCCAATTGTAGAGTCTGATGTCACAAATATTGCTGCGTAAGCCATGTGTCTCAAAAACCACTGTATGGCGTCCAGTGACATTACAATTTACGCTAAGCTGCCTTACCTAAGCCCTATGGCGTCCGCCGTCGTGTGCAATGGCGGGGAATTATCCCATAGGTGACGATGCTCTTAATTGTAATTGAGGCAATACCGAGTAAGAAAGGCTGCAGTTTTTATAGCCGAAGTGGTCAGCGACTGGATCGGCTTCTACACCGGGGAAGCATCCCGGGCTCTTCGATGGCGATCCACTCAAAATCTTACTACAGCCTAGACGGGAAAACTAAATCGAATGATATCTCATATTTGTGGGTAATATCATTCATAATAGACACTGAAGAGATAAAAGATGTTGCGCAACAATTAAGGGTACTTTATTCTTGTCTATTTTGAACCAAAATTCGATTTACTCAAAAATGCCTTTAAGGATTTTGATTAAAATCCATCCAATCGTACAGCCTGTCACAAATAATACTAAGCCATATGTCCCAAAAAATTACTATATATCGTCCAGTGGCATTATTTCTGTCCAAGACGCTCAGCGCACGCGTCAGAGGAGATGAGGGGGACCCCGGGGAATCCCTAGCCTAATATTCAATACTTTTCTGTTAACGCCACGCGCTTATTAGTGAGAGGTGATAGATGTGAGAGGTTGATGTGTCAGTCGCTTTGGTTGTATTGCTACGCATTATTAACATCATTGGCAGTGAATTTCCAAGCACACCGAGTTAATTTCGAGGCAAAGAGCGTAGTGAGACCAAACGTAAGCATATACGTATATGAGAAAGTTTGTGAAACATATATTGCGCAGTTTATTTTCAAATCCACGGGCTACTTTTCAAATAAACTTCAATTTCTATGCATTTTAGTCCATAATAGTTTTTTATTAACTTTCGTGGAAATTAAAAGGTTTTTATTTAATCAAAATATTTCCAAACTGTTGGGGGCGCAAAAGATTTGGCATGTATTTACCGTCTGTTTAACTACCCAAATCGTGAGACCTACAACATGCAGGCGTCATATTCTAGTCCATACGTGGTTAGGACATACCGTATGCGTTCCTATTTCTCTTAAGGTGATTATATTAATGGTAACTACAGGTCCAATTGTTTATGAAATTTGATTGAATATGGCAGAGGGCGGCGCAAAAGCATTTTTCTTGGTTGAGGGGGTGAGGCAGCTATGAAATGGAAACGGCTGGTTTAACTTATCTAACGAAACACAGAATTTTAAGAATCTTACTATCGCAAGAATTATCGCTCTTTAAACTGTACGTACAATTGTTCGTATGATGTTTTACTTAGGTATCAGTTTATTTATGCTTCGTTTTATACGTGAACAATTTTAATTCTTCGAGAAATCCATCCGGCAGACTAACAATCTGGTTTAATCATGGGGAAATTTCATCGGCTTAAATTAACTCTCCTTGATTCCATTTTCGTTGGTGATTCTGATTCTGATTAGAATGAAAAAACTTTGCAATTTTCCCTAGTATATTGTTCCACAGACTAAAGCCTTCCGTAAGTAATTAATTTCATCCGGCTACATTCAGTTTTGTTTCTCCAACTATACTCTTTAGATGGCAACACTAGCTCCGTTTTTGTTCAGTCGCGCGAAGCTTTCTAATTCTCTCTTCACAAAATTTTGCCCATACCCTTTGAATAACACCATACTTTTTTCCAAATTCAACAATGGCTTTAATTTAAAGAACCATCCTTGCTGTGTATTCCCGAGCATTTCCTCCCATTCATACGCCTCCCTTCCCCAAACACACCGCGAGTTTTTTTTATAGCACAGCGTCGAAGCGCACGGCGCAATCGAAAAGGAAATCCCGCACGAGCATGCGCGTAACAAAGCATTGTATTAAAAAAAAGGAAGCGCCGCCATTACGGAAATAATTCCATTTACGACAATATCGCTGCGAGGAGATAGAGCCACGCGGATGTGAAGAAAAAACCGAAATCCCGCTCGACGTTCATCGAAAAAAGAGACGCAAAAACACAGAGGGAGAAAATGGAGGAAAATAGATAACCAAACCCCAAAAGCCCAGGCGACGCGCGAAACTAGCCCATTCTTGCATCTCGCCGGAAGGGCATCAAAAGAGGACGCAAAATGAATAATGAAGGGGATCCCGACGCATCGCCAGCCTGCGCTCACTCCGACGGAGAAACATTTACGTAAAAGGATTTCTATCCGGGTTTGAGATAGAGAGAGGGAGAAAAGAATTTCGCTGCGGACGCAATACAAAAGGTCAAGGGAACGGCGACCGGAAAATGTGTAAGGGGTGCGAGATTCCCATTTTGACGCCGAGTCTATTAAACGATCGGAGCGACTGCGGCATTCAATTCTAATCATCATGCAAGCGCGAAATGTTTTAATCGGACGTTCTGCGGGATCTCGCGATGGAATGCCGAATCAAAAATTTTACCCCGATCGTTAAAAAAAAAATTTTTAAATGGAATCATGTAGGAAACTATGGGAGCAATCCAAGATAAAACAAACTGGCTTAATTTTAATCGGATGATAAAAAACAAAACGGCCTTTGTTGACTGGCAGAAGAATATACGTTAGCTAATGGGTTGATGATAAATGAATAAATTCGCAAGAGAATTATCGAGCTCGTCTTATGACTTAAGACAAACTCAAGAATGAGCGCTTGAGTTTAAAATGCTGAAAAAGTATACGATCGCCAGTGAAAACAGCTGCATTGTAGCCTAAATGCGCATCCGGTTTTTCATAGCCGTGTTATAGCCTTTGGCGATACGTACGAAAGATACATTTCTTTCGATTTTTTTAATGCTTAAGTGATCATTCTTGAACGAGCGGATTGACAATAAAACTAAATTCGATTCTTTTCGAGCGCCTAAAAATAATACGCTGGCAAAGGAAAATCGCCCAAAAAATATTTTCGACGGGATCTAAAAACAAGAGAATATTGAAAAATGTTTTAGAAAAAAACCGAAATCCAATCTCTCCGAAACTCTTCTATCCCGAATTGAAACCTTCACAAATATCCGAAGGCGAGGAATTATTCGAGCGGAAACAAAAATATCGGAGAAAATATCTCAAGAAACGAAAAAAAGAAAACGAAAAACATCTTTCGAAATAATTCCTTCCGTTCCTTTCCGCGTCGAAGGATGCCTTTTGTTTTCCGATATTGCTCTGAATGGAACACGCAACATCGCCAAAAGGGCGAGCGGGAGACCTCCTTTACAAACGAAAAAGCTCCTCCGATCCCTCCCCCACTCCGCGCATGCACCTTACAGTCGTCCCTTTTATTTCAAAGGTTAATCGAAGCGATGCGTGGCGATAAAAGCGTGATAAATGAACACGCGCGAAGATGAAGGGACTCTCATTGGAGGGCCATTCGAGCCTTGTACTTCTTACAGTACGGTCACGCCATCTCTCGTGAGAAGGCCGAGGCGATTTGAGGAAAAGTGTGTGTATACATACGCAGCGTCGATTCCGACTGCTATGTAGTGCATACATAGAAGGGGGGAATAAAACCTTAAATACGGTTGACCATCGAAAACTCTGTCTAACGTAAATAACTCGAATTTTTCATCGCTAGAATTTTCGATTACTCGAATTTTCGATTACTAAATTTTTCATTACTCGAATATATAATAACTTTCGAAGTATGTAATATAAACAAAGTAATAATAAATTTCATCTCGAATTTTCGACTACTCGTATTTTTTGTCTTCTCTTGAGGTTGGAGAAATCGAACCTCGAATATCTCCCTACAACTAAGCATTTTCGATTGCTCAGAAGAGAAGACATTTACGCTACTATTCAAGAACCATAAATTGAAAATTAAAAGCTTAAAATAGTACTCGTCTCAGGCATCTCCAATAGTCGCAGCTAGGCTATGAAAAACCAGATGCGCATTTCGGCTAAAAAGCAGCCGTCTTCAGGGGCAATTCAACGAAAGTAGATTCTAAATGACTGCCTACGTTCCTGGACATAATCTCGATTTTTTTTTCGTTTCCCTGGAATTTCGAAATATATATGTACGGATGTCTACGTTGCTATGAATCGAACGTTCTTAAACTTCGACCGGACGGAGAAAATCGATGAGAAACGTCCCATTTCCTTTTGCGGGATAAATCCACTTCCGTGGTATGATTTTTATCCTCTCTTCGGAAAAATAGAATGGCTGCCGGAAAACAAAAGGAATCGATCGATCATTCTTCCTTTGCGATACCTTCCTTCGTCCCATTGTTGATCTGGCACAAAAATCCCCCGGAGGAAAACTCCCTGATTACCTGCCAACGAATAAAAAACAAAACAAAGTTTGGTGAAACAGTCGGGATTAACTACCCCAGCCCCAAACTTAAAAACCAAACGGAAAAAAGAATAAAACTCCGAGATGAGATGCATATAACAATTCCTCGGTATTTTCTGCGACGAGATTTCCGATATTTGTACTCCAGACAAAGAGATTGATACGAGAAATTATACGAACATCAGATTGTAAGAAAAAAAACTTCCCTCGACATTACACCCGTGGGAAAAATTGCCAGTTATATATACGACTTCACAAAAGGCAAAAACGGAATACATCGCGATTTCACAAAACATGACATATATTCAAGCAAACCAACAGATGATATTTTAACCTCGATGTACCTGTGATTGGTTTAAATAAAAAGCAAACCCATGCAAACTTACGGGTATTTTTTGTGGTTGGAACCACAAAAAATACCGAAATATTCGAACTGCTGCACATGTTCATTGATTACCAATTAGGACAAATCTCGAACAGACTTCATTCTATAGCAAAAATAATAACGACACTTTCATAATAAAATTCGCAAAACTTCGTTTTTATGTCGGAAGGATAAACATAATGAACTGCAAAAAAATTCAAGATCAAGCAATATTAAAAATATACTTGCCTCAGTGTTGAAATAATGAACTGCGTCTTGATCCAAAAACAAAATTTAATTAATCGTCAGAAAAAATGTTCAAGAGAGAATGAATTCATAAAACTACTAGAGATGTATATTTTTCCATAAAAAATATGATAATTTTCATCAATGGGTAAACGTAACCGAGCAAGCTAGCCATTTTCATTACAAGCCACTCTGGCGTTTCAACGTTGTAAACCGACAAAAAAACAGAAACCCGATAGTTACCGCCTTCCGATACATGGGAACATTTATTAACCTATTTCTTATCCAACGACGTCCTTTTTTACGGACATTAAATTAAATTATTTTAAGAATTTCTGACACATATCGTAGACACGACAGTGGATAGAAAAGATATTGGAAAGTGCATAGCCTATGACCTGAAACTTTAGTAAAGGAATTACTCAAGTATTCAGAATTAAGTTGCAACTGAAAAAAAAACCTTTTATGTCCCCAATAAAATTCATTGCTCCAAGTATTAACAAACAAAAGAGTATTTATGTGCTGCTAAAAAGCTGATTAAAATGAATTTCGAATGGAGCACAAAGGATGAGAATCGCACGTCTATATCGAAGTTTAACTTGCATAGTATTTTAAAATTTGGCATTTAAAAAGACAAAATGGTCGAAAATCGCGTTGCCCCTTTCGAAGCGCATATACGGCGAAATATATCCATCCAATCACTCGGAAACGTTCAATCGCTTCGTCTTTCACTCGAAGACGCCTTAATTCTTCCAAGCCAGGAAGAGACCTCGGCAATGGGCGTATCCCCGCAACCTGTTACCGGTTTAATCTCCGTAATGGGATTCCACATCTGCCTCCATATAAACGGTTTCACGTTCGTTTTGGAAAAAATATCGTTCGACACATTATGCCATTAAGTTTGTGATACCATCGATTGTGATAAAGAACTAAACTCGATTAATAGACAAAAAACATGCACCTTCCTGCTGTAGGTATAATGGATCGAATTTCTCTCGCAAAAGCAATATGTGGTTCTATTATTAATACGATGCAATTGTAAAACCGTATTAAAAGTGGATTCCATGTGAGATTATTGCAAGAAATCAGATGATGAGCCTGATCGATTTATCACACACATATACGTTTACATACATACATACATACGCATGCATGCATGCATTCATACATGAATGCATACATGAATACATGCATACACACACACACACATATATATATATATATATATATATATATATATATATATATATATATATACACGCGATTTTTTAGAAATTTCAATTTTAATGGAAATTTAATTGTGTTACAAAAATAAGAAGAAAACTTTCAGGAAGAAGTGCAAGCAACAAAAACCTTGACAATAAGTGGAATGACCAAGGCTTTTAATCATTTGGAATATGCCCGGGCAAATCCAGAAGTTAAACTCTACTTCGGGATTTGCCCGTAACGCACACACACACCTATATATCCAGGGCCGGCCATCTACCTAAGGGGGCCTGGATGCAAATTTCCACCGGGGGCTCCCCCTTACGAAAAAAATGGGCCCCCCTGCCGTTCGAGGGTTGCAGGGGTGTCCACTACGTCACTGCTAACAATGTTTGTAATGTAAAAATGTCACCCAAAAGATCCATATTAACGTCATTATTATAAAAATTTATGAAATCCAGAATGTTTCTAAAATCATCTTTTACCATTGTTTTGATATCAGTGATACACTTAAAATTAGATATAATTTTGGGAATCATTTTTAATCTCTTCTATTTGTGCAATAGCTGTATCAATTAAAACAAAGTAAAAATTATGCTTGAATTCAGTTACAGGATTAGTGCTTACTTCATCTGCTGATAATTTGTCAAACTCTTTTTTTCATTCTATGATGTTTCTCGGGAAAATTCTTGGAAATATTGATCTTTCCGGCAAGATCTTTTCCGTCTTGTAAAAAGGAGCCGAAATATAGTCTTAGTTCACGAATCTCAGATTTTACACAATTTATCAATTTAAAAGCCACGTCAAGAATCATATTCTCCGACTGTAACATTTTGTTAATTTTATTTGTAAGAGTTAACAGATTGTACAAAACATTCAATATAAATGGCATCATTTGTACATAATTTAATAAACTATTTGCTTCCGAAACCAATACATTACTTACTTGAATTACTTGAAGTTATTAGTTCTTCAAGAGCATCACAAGTCTCTGATAATAACTTTTACCGAATCTATTTTGGCTTCCCAACGTGTATTACCTATTGGTTTAAAAGTTATTTTCAAATATTTCAACATAATTTCCCATATTTTTGGAGAAGTGGAAAATAAATTATATATGCGTTGCAACGATCTATAAAAGTTTTACAATAAACATTACTAGATGCAGAATCACAGATTAATACATTAAAGGAATGTGCCAAGCAGGGTATATAAAAAGCATGTAATTTATTTGTAAAATTCTAGATTGGACTCCTTTAAACTTGTCTTTCATATTACTTCCATTATCATATGCCTGTCCTCTACAATTATTTAGATCTAAATTACGGTCAATTAATGTTTTTAAAAGTACTTTTGTTAAACCTTCACCAGTCGTATCGGATACTGCAATGAATCCTATGAACGCTTCTTTGATTGTAATTATTTTATCAGCAATGTTAACATATCTTATAATAACTGACATTTGTTCAATCTGTGAAATATCAGGCGTCCAATCCATTTGAATGCTAAAATATTTTGCTATCTTAACATTATTCAAAATTTTAGAATACAATGCACATTACGTAATAAATCACTAGAACAAGTTGGTCATACTCGATTTCTAGGAATTAACATATCACAAAATTTATCCTGGGATATTCATATAGACAGTATACTAAAAAAACTAAACAGCGTATGCTTCATGTTAAGACTATCAAAGGTACCATCAATGTAAAAACTCTACAAGTCATATATTATAGTGAATTCTACTCACGGGTAACATATGGGCTTATTTTTGGGCCACTCAGCACAACTAGACAAAGTTTTTAAACTACAAAAACGTGTTATTCGCTACATTGCTGGCAAACCTAATTATACATCTAGTCGCCCACTTTTCAAGGAACTTGATATCCTCCCGTTACCAAGTGTTTATATCTATCTCTTACTAGTATTTGTGAAGACCAATATAAGCAATTTCACATCAAATAGCGATATTCATAATCACAATACCAGAAATTGCTCAAATATTTACACACCACAATAGAATTGTAAGATGGCAACAAATGGCCCTTATGTAATGGGCCTCCATTTATATAATCGATTACCTACTGCATTAAAAACCATAGAAAGTATTAACATGTTTAAAAACCAATTGAGATATTTGCTGTTAGATAAAATGTGTTATAAAATCAATGATTTTTACCTATGACCAGAGAATAAGCATATGATGATATTGTATATTGATTTTTTAATTTTTTTATTGTACATCGATATTTTATTGTTCTGTATATTACTTCTTCTGACATATCCTATATCATATTGTATGATCATTGGACAAATAAAATATATTATATTATTATTATTACTCATTCTGGAAAGGAACTCATCTTGAGATCTGTGTGATAAATGATGCACAATTTTTTATCGGCATTTTGAATTTTGGTTAAATGTTCAGATAGCGCAACATCATATTTCCCTAACAATTCTATTAATCCCAAAAAATTTCCATTATTGGATTCTCCTATTATTTCGCAAGTTCCCCTAAATTCAAGATTGTTTAGAAATAAAATCGCAACTATCGTCCTCTAAAACGGCGGATTCAGGCTTTCGGAGACCCGATGCGCCAAGATTAATTTGAGCCCCTCTTCAGGATGCAACTCATTGATTTAGTATACAAAATTAAAATTTGACGAAAGTGCACGTTGTTAACAACATATTTAATATTCAGTAAATAAAATATCATAATTTTAAAACTACAACATTTGTACATTTACAGTAAAAAGAAAATACATCGATTCGCAAAAAGGAAACTAAAAAATCATAGTCATAAAACAAATGAACCTTTAAGAGGCGCCCTTTTCGATAAGGCTCACAGCGAGCGCCTGTGTATAAATCCACCTCTGGTCATCTCAGATATGCAACTTCCAATGACAAACGACTCTTCTAATTAAATCTAATTTGAGGTGCACTTTTGAGAAATTTTGTACCGAATGTGTCTAAGAGCGCATCTTCGAATGGAAGACTGAGACTTCCAAATGGCGGCCGTAGTTTATTTGTGTGCCGACAAAATTTCTTAGCGTGCCAAATTTGGCATGTGTATCATGTGTTTGCCATCCCTGTACTAGGTACTAATAAGCGTGTACTTAAAATGCAGTAACAGACAATAATGACAATTGGAGGTTTGCATCGCTCCTTTGTTTATGCATATGTCGCCATACACATTACAGGTAATAATTTTGTTCGGGTGTAAAGTAAAAAATGGTTACTTTTTAAATTTGGGGACCCCCACATTTTGGGGGCCCGGATGCTAGGCATCCACGGAGACCCTGTATATATCTAACAATAATCATTCGCATATTAAAATTAGGTATTTACTTGTTAGAATCATTGTAGGAGTTCGAAACCCTAAACAACGAACGCCTAAAAGAACGAAAGTTTGTTTTCTTGCCATCCAAAGAAAGTCAAGGCATATTTATGTTAATTTTTTATTTCACAAAAACCTCTCCCATTGAATTTTAACGGGCATCTCCCTACTTGCCATGCCAACCCATTACATTGTTAAACCTCGGAATCCTATTGTTATTTCAATCCTTATGTGTGAAAGCGTGCTTGGAATGCTCTTAAAATTAGTATACGAGAGAGAAATTCTTTTCATAGCAACCAATGTAAACAACATTCGTTGCGTTACATTTGAATGCAGAACATTAATCATTTGCATATTAAAATTAGGTACTTAAAATCATCTTAGGAGTTCAAAACTTGAAACAACGAACGCCTAAAAGAACGAAAGTTTGTTTTCTTGCCGTCCAAAGAAAGTCAAGGTATATTTATGTTCATTTTTTATTTCACAAAAACCTTTCCCGTTGAATTTCAACGGGCATCTCCCTAGATCTCCCCTATATATATATATACACAAAACATATTATAAGAACTTTAAACGTTAATTGCTCAACAAGTAGTCATTTTCAAAATCTATAAAATATTAGTATAGTAGTATAGTTCGTATCAATTAATTGGATTCATTAGTATTCTTAGTTCTATGATGACAAGATTACCAAAATTTAAATTATTAATGAAGCCATATGACATTAACATGATGCCTTAATGAAAGTACCCCTAAAAATGTTACCACCTATTTCAAATGTTATAGGAAAGAAAAATTATAAATAAAAAACAAGCCGAATGCAAGAACAGAAACCAAACTCTTCACGGGAAATAAGAGAGCGTCTCACGAATAAATGGGAGAATAATCTACCACCGAGGAATAGGAACGAGCTGCTTAAAAGGATGAAGTAATGACAGAACTATGGATAATTCGCTCCGCGCTCTCTTGGCGTGACGTCAACTTACCTAATTTGCATAATCATCAACGTTAATTCTCCTATTCCTTCGTCCGCCAACTTACATACATTACGCTTTTATGGTTTTCAGGGGATTATTAAAGTTTCAAATTCCGTCCTGCCGTTGGTTCACGCTGGTTGGATGGACGTCGGAGACGAAATTATAAAGTATTATCAAGGGGCGACTACACCATCTCCGCGACATACGGAAACCAGATTCATAAGCGGCAAGGACAGCGTTAGTACCTTAGTCTTTATGCTTTATGATGTCATATAAAAAGGTCGTATCAGGTAGACACTTCAGCAAAAATTTACGTTTACGAAATTTCCCAAATACCTCCAGAACAGCACAAAAGCGAGAAATTGGCGAAAAAATGCGTAACTTGTAATTCATGAAATTGTGAACAAAAGTAAAAAAAATGGGAAATCTGCACACATGCGTGCAAACATGCAATGCATAGGCGTTCTTTGCGAATAATGTAACCGTTTTAAATAACTATTTCCGCATTGTGTCTTAGAAGCCTTTTTCGTATGGATAATATTCTTTAACGAGATTTGACGTGAGGTCCATTTTTTCATAGAAAGACGACACCCCTAGTTGGGTAAAAGTGGCATCCCTGCTTGGATCATGTGAAGCTCAATTTTCTTACTGCCCTTTGCCCAAAAATGTTTTGGTATCACACCACGAAAATCCGCTCAATAGCTTCAGAGCCGAAACATACGGACACGACCTTACCATATGGCGTTCATTATATATATATATATATATATATATATATATATATATATATATATATATATGTTTTCATCCTTCCTATGACTTACGGTTAAAAAGCGACCATAATTCACTCAGAGAAACTTTTGAACCGAGGAATCTTGGTTCTAGAGACCGCCATCTTACTTCCTGCGCCAAATAACCTCCTCCTTCACTATTCATTTTAGCACAGCGGAAATTTTACAAGTTTTCTCCAAAGAATTTAAAAATATGATAGAGTTGATCTGCTGACTAGATTTGTACTATTCTGCGGGCCGAAGAGAAAATTTTACAAACGATATAAAAGTTATCGTAAATAAATTTGCTTTTTACGACCATTACTTGTTGACGTTTTGTAAATAACGCCTCAAGGTAATTAAAGACTTTTAAAAAATTCCCCATGATTTATGCAAAACACCGAGACAATACAAAGCCGCTATCATCGACGCGCGAGAAATTTCATCGAGATATTCTCGATGGATAAAAACTGATCGATAGGCATTAATGGCGAACATTCAGGAACGAACAATGGCCAAAATAAAACGAGTAGTATATAATAAAACGAAGGAGGGTGAAGTGACGGTCGCCTAGCAACGACCTGCCGTCTGAACCATTATTTTCGCCCAAACGAAGAGAAGAAAAACACATCCACATTATTACCCCTTACAACAAATCCACCTGAGACGGAAATTTATGGTAGAACTTGCATAAGGTCAATCCGAGTTTCGAAAAGGCTTCGTGAAAGCCGTTCCCGTGCCTCTCGTCTCCCGGGCGCATCGGCCTCGCGTCTCCATAGAAAAGGTGCATTACGCGAACCCATAACCTACGCAAGATAAGAGAGACGGCCGACAGAGTGCACTCGTGACACAAAAACAAACAGCCGCGTTACGGTGGAAACGGATAGTCTAAACAAGTGACTCATGGTGGTACCGCCCTCACGACGAAAAATTGGATTTTATTCTGTCCGATAATGAAAAAAGTATTACGAAATCTATATAGATGACGTCGGGAAACTAGTAGAAACTGCTCAGCCCACAGGCTCTTCACTCGAGTGAGGGAGAAGGAGGTAAGCCAAGATTCAAATCCGGAACCACTGCGGGGAAAGATAGCATTCGAACCATTCCAACGCCGTTCTTCCAAACTAATTACGCGCAATGGGTAACTAAGAGGTAATGCAATGAACAGCTCGTCAGTTTAAAAAATTTGGATTCAAAATTTTGGAATAAAGGTAACCCAATTTTTAGTACTAATTTATTTAGAAAAAGTTCTAGAAATTGAATATTTTAAAAATAGTATGGAATACATTTATGTCATACATTTAAATTAGCTTTATACGAACTAAAATCTAGCTAGAAACAATCGCTCCCAGTCTTATTATCCACACATATTTCCCAGATATGAAAGCTCGAGTATGTCTTTGAAAGTTGGCTTCAAACGCCCTTTATCGGCGCCAAAATAAAAACATCCGCTCAATATAGGTATGCAGTCGACATCTAGTGGTCATTTCAAAGGTATCTTTCTCCTGGTTTTGACAAGAGATGCCAGCACTTGCCGGAAGTATCGTCTGTTTACGAAAGTAAGCTTGAAAAATTTAGAGAAAATAAATTTCAACGTTGTAGATTGGCTGACGACGTTAGATAAATTAGAAAATGTTTTAACTGACCAAACTATTCAACAGAGAATTATAACCATGACTTTGTTGAGGCTATTGGAGATACTTGTGATAAATACTTATTTTTTTATTTATCCATTTAAAACATTTTCTTGTATGAATAGTTTCACTCTTTACTAAAATCATTTTTGTTCGTCAGCCAACAAAAACATCCCAACACATTAACCTTACAAATTTTCATGATCTAATTTACTGAAACCCAAAAATAACAGCGATCGAGGAAAACTTATGAACCAAGATAAAAATTTTCGAGGGTAAAAACAGGCTGCCAAGTATGAATACGAATTTTATACATAGTTTGTCTCTTGGATCCACTTAAGAAAATTTAATCTTATATCAAAGAAATGGTTCGTAAGCTTAAATATTTCATTTTCTATCAGTTAAAAATAAGATCCAAAATTAAAGTACAGCAAAATATAGGAACACTAGATATTGAAAAAACATCTTCAATATAAAACACACATTTCCTTAAGGATATAAAATCATTCAATATTAACGATTTACTTACGAGGAATCCTAATGTTTAGTCGAACAAACAATTGCGTATTTTCATGATAAATACCTCGTACAAAGTAAGCTGGAAAGCAACGGTTGGGCCACGCGATTTAATTTCAAACAGACAAGTATTCATAGCTCACCATAAAGAAGTTCCAGCTCAAACGTTTTCCTAACAAAAACAAATAAAAATCGCAATAGTGTATTCTAGCAATGAATTCAGAATTGAATATGGAAAATATTTACATCGTCCTTGTAACCTTTGACTTCTGAAAACATTAATACTTTATTTCCAACTAAAAATACACTTTTTGGAAACATTTTCAAAATGTTAGATGAGATAGCAACTATTCCAAAGATAAATCATCAAAAATGCTTCCAACGGAAAATCCCCCCAAGTGAAAAACTCGAGGATAAATAGACAAACTAAAAGTAAAAATTATATTAAGTTTTCTGAAATAATTTTTACGAAAATACACGCACATTATCCACTTTAAATCCTGCCATTACATCATTTTCTGGTAACAAACTTTTACTTAAACATATTTAGCCTAATAAAACAACGAAGCACATACAAATCCACTTAAGCCTTCATTTGAAATTCGTAAATGCGATCGATTAAGCATCGATAACGCACTTAAGACGTCGGGCTAAAATTCGGAAATAATGCGTAAGGAAGCCGATCATCTATTACTCTTGTAAATTTTCTAAGTATGTATTGGCCGCTTTTTCTAAACAATGAAATGTATGAACAGCATATGAACTAATGAAACGAATACTTTGTGGTTTCCACAACTTTGTGTTGCGTTGCGTATGAACTGTTTTTCATTTCATTTTTATCACTCACCGGTCATTGACTTTCACAAGTTATTGAGTATGCATTGCTAGAATCGACAATCGATGAGTTGCCACTGACGGCGGCCAAATACCACATGAAATGCGTATCTAGTTAATTCGACTCATTTCTTCGAAAAAGATGTTACAAATTTATCATGTACTCTCTAAAAACTATAATCTCAATATAATTCCCGAAAAATCAGGTACCCCAATCCAATCCATTCACTTTGACATCGCGCTTACGTAATTCACGAATCGATTAGCCAATGTCTCCGACTATCAACCACGCGGCATTTTCCCCGAGAAAATGAGATGAACAAAAGACATTCAAAGCATCAAATTTGTTTCCTAAATTCAGAATTAACACACATCTCGTCACCAGACAACCTGCTAGCATGAAGCAAAGAAAGTCATTTATGCAACTTGGATTCTATCGCAAAAGGCAGATTACCGGTTTCTAGAAATACAAAGCCAGGATTGGAGTCCCTGAGTCACAGTTTCAGCGATTAAGAGACTAAAAACCCGACTGGAATCTTGACTTCGAAAGCAAGATCGACTCTTTAATTGATATATTTTAAATTTGAAGGAATAAATGTCACATCACACTCGAAAAGGTTGAGCCGAACCTGGACGGAGATTTAAAAGAAAAATCCATCAACGTGCTCGAAACATAAAAACATCGAACGACAAATACTTTTCACTACAAAAAGAACAAATTATTGTGAAGATGGAGGAACATTTCCTTAGCTTCATCTCTCCCCCTCGACCTGAAATGACCAAGGGAGTGAAAACGAGAACCACAGACACTTGGAGTGAAGGAGAGAGGGAATTGGAAAATGAGATAGGTAATTGAAGAAGAAGGGAGAGATACAATGAGACGAATTTATTCGGGCAAAATTGAGACTACCAAGTCCCTTCTTACAGTTAACCCACCGTCATTATGTAATTTAAATACATATATTACAGCAGTTGTCACGAGAAACAACACAATGCTAAGTTATGACACATTAATGTACAGGTTGACGCAAAAGTAGCGCACAATAGGGGATTTCTATATTAACCAAAAAACTTCATTTTTTAGGCTATTCTTTTACTGACTTGTATGTATGTTTCGTTCAAGTTCCACTGAAGCATTGTTGATATAAAAAAATTCTTAGCGGTTAAAAAAAATCCGCTTATGCGTTTAGCTTGCCCATCTGTCCGAAGCGCTAACTCCTCCTAAACGAAAACTTCCTTTTTTCCGCCAGTCGATTTGGAATTCTGTATGGTTGTACACATTTTCTTGTGGAGGTCCGTCTGTTCGTCTGCCACACGACCTAACTTCTAAACCATGGGTCTCAAAGTCACAACGGTGCGCGTTGTATAGTTGCGGGCCGCATGAAGGCACCGTACCAAGTCCGCGGGCCTCATATTTTTCCAGTCCTCTACACGTTCCATATTCTTTGCACATTCATTCTCCCCTTCCACAATGAAGGAATCGCCCAACCCTATGATGCGGCCTTAATGCCATCCATTACAAAAATACTAGATTCGGCGTCGAGGGTTAGGTTCTTCGGACACGCAAGAAACACGCTGGCAGCACCTGTGAAATTTTATATAAATCAGAATGAGCAATAAACTGCGTATAATTTATAAGTGCTGATTTAACATACTTCTTAAATTCCTTAGATTTACGTGAAATATAAGAAATATATTTGAGTTTAGGACGTCAAGGGTAAAGTAGCTTATTTCGCGGACCGCAGAAATGTACCACGGGTCCACATGCGGCCCTCGGGCCGCCAGTTTGAGATCGCTGTTCTAAACGAAAGCTGACGACAGGGACTACGTTTTTTCGCCAATCGATACAGTCATCTGTATAGCGAGGCACGTTATCCCGTTTACTCCGTCTGAAAAAAACGCCATTTACTGTCTGATTCAGTAGTCCTTTCCTTACTTGTTGTAAATAGAACCCATAGCTTACACAAACGAGCCGAGAGGCGGATCTCCCTTACATTCTAAATTGTTGCGTCTTTCATCTCATCATTACGTTTGTGTCGTTTTATCGTTGTTTGTATTTTGTTTATACTGAAAGCCCGTATAGCGAGCGAATTTTGCGCCCTTCTGCGTACATCAAAGAAGGCTAATTAAAGATTTTAGAGAAATAGCTTAAGTTTTTAGGTTTGTGGGGAGAGAAGAAAGAGAAAGAGAGGAAGAAAGAGGGAGGAAGATGGAGTTGCAGATAGTGGGGGAGCTAGATAGAGAGCGGAAAGAAAGGAAGGGAGAGGAGTGAAAGGGGGGAGAAGAGTGAAAAGGAGGGAGAGGAGTGAAAGGGAGGGAGAGGAGTGAAAGGGAGGGAGAGGAGTGAAAGGGGGGAGAAGATTGAAAAGGAGGGAGAGGAGTGAAAGGGAGGGAGAGGAGTGAAAGGGAGGGAGAGGAGTGAAAGGGATGGAGAGGGGTTAAAGGGAGGGATAGAGGAAGGAAAGCCTGAATGAGAGTGAAAAAAAAGGAAAGGGAATACAGAGAGAGATAAATAAGGAAAAGAAATGAGAAAGGTAGGAAAGATGAGAAAGAGTAAGATAGGTAGGGTGAAATTAAGAGTGAAATGGAGGGAGGAGAGAAAAAGAGAGGGAGGAGAGAAAGAGAAAGACAAAAAGGAGGAGGAGGTTACGAAAGTGGACGAACGGATTCCATGGGAAACAAAAGGGGTCGAATGAACGACCGAGGAATAGAAAGAATGACACGACCTCAAGAAATAAAATGACGAACGGGGTCAAACAAAGGGTGACGGAAGTCGGAGGTCGCATTGGTAGCTAGGTCGTAGTTGAAGCGGAATGTTAGTTTTTTTTATTCTAATTTTAGTACCCGGTGATGATTGTTGTGGGGTGACGTCACGCCGTGACGACGCAATTTCCGCAGAGCACTGGTTGGCTAGTCGAATTTCCGGCAATCACCCGCCCTACTTATCCCTCTTCCCCCACCCATCCTCATCCCTCGTCCACGATAGAAAACCTAGCGCGTTGGATCAAGGAGCGTCAAACGACACGCAACGGTGAAAATTACCGTTGCGAAACGCAAAATTAAGAAAATAGCGGACAGAGTTAACCTCAAAAATTCTGTTGACCGAAAATCGATAGAAGATTTGCTAAAATTATGCCAACTGGGGTAATGAAGCATGTTGATAGCGACGTCCGCCTTCGAAACTTGTAAATTCGCCCTCCCGGAACTGGAAATCATTCCGTGAAAATAAAATACGAAGCCCAAAAGCCGTGTATCCAAAATTATCCAAAAACCGGACACTGAAAAATCTAAACAGGACATTACATCTATTTAGAGGGGCGGATACAGAGAGTGCGAGGTCCCTAGACGATTGCGGTCCACGATGCGCCTTTTCTGAAAACGTCCGGTTAAATTTTTATGGGGGAAAAAGGGCTATCAAATCCTTAGTAATTTTTGGCACATATAATTAAAATATAGCTGACGGGCTTTTGTGATCGATGTCGATAGCAGCTCTTTAAGTCTTCCAGTGGAACCCTTGGGAATAATTATTTTTTTCAACGGTACCCGTCAGATGTGACTGGTCTCCGCCCATTACCGCTTACCGGCACCTTCGTCCTCATTTAGGACACATGGACGTGTTCTTCGTGTTGTAACTTTTCACACTCGATGTATACATTCTTCCTCTCTCACACTAATCAGCCGATCAGACGCTAACTCTCTTGCAGTTCTCAGGCGCGAGACCCTAGGCAAGAGGTTCACATCCTTTTCTATTTGGCGAGCACCAAGATACTTTCAATAAAATCCAACGAGCAGCACAATACTTTTGAACAAAAATAGTAAATCAAACCGAAGTTAAAGCTATGAAAAATGTCCTTCGTGCAATTAAAAAGAAAACGGGAGCAAATTAAATTACTGGTGCTAGGAAAGACGACTTGTAGCATCGTACAAGTGCACAGTAAGCCGGCCAAAAAACGCGGAGATACTCGCGAGCGCCAGGTTGCGTACCCCCTGCCCTAGACGGTCACCTAGATCACCTACCCCTATAACTGATTCTGTTTGTTTATAAAATCCAAGAAAACGTTCTTTACAGCCCGCGTAAACGAAATAACTGAAATTACGTGAAATTTTCAAAACGAATGCAATGAAAGTAGCGCAAAAAATCTCTCTTTATCGAAAATCTAACCCTTTCCGTTCCTTTCGAAAGCTCTTAAAATAAATTTTATAATGTTACGAAAGCAGACATATGTTTGGTAATCATTTTTTTTATGGTTAGGGATTACCCGAATTTTTATTACGATGAAAAGTTGATCACGCTCACTCACCAGAGATCTCTGATAACCTTAAATCTGAAGGATTTATTTTAAAAAACATTCAACATAATCGATATCTGCTAGAATGATTTTTTCAATATAAATGTATTATTGTAAAATTTCAGGTCAAAGTTTAACCTTTAAAAAACGTACGATTTGACGCGTCTCAGTTCTATAAATACCATTTAAAAAGCGCAATATTCCAAACATCACCTCTCCACTCTGATGCGTGATCTAAATCTGGATTTCAGCAATTACGACCAAAATTTATGTGCCAAATTGAACGAAGGGAAAAATTCGCGTCCACACGCGACCTCCGATAAGCTCGCAAACAAGTTTTGATTTATCACACCGCATGTAATGGATATTTGCGCGTTACGAAAACAATGAGCGATTCGAAGAGAACGATTGGATCTGTTAGGATCCATTAATATCCACGCATCAAAATTTCCTAGATGGAAATCCAATCGAGAGGAAAGACGAAAACCTTGGAGTTTCACCTGGGATGATACCCGTCTTCCGGTTGAAATTATAGGAAACAAAACGAGCGCAAATAAGGTGCCTAAGTGCGAGAGAAAGCCAACCGACAATTAAAAGTCTGCCATGCTACCGTAAGTTAACTTCCTCCCGTTGCTTACGCAACGGCGTGAAAACGAATAAGAAGAACTGGAGCACATTTTATGGCAATTTTGGTAACGATGCATTTCAACGCTGCAACTCGTGCCTATCGAAACGGAAAGTGGATGCAGATAATACAAAACATTTCATATACGTGAAACATAATTATGAAATAGAAATACATCGCTAGATAGCGATAAATAATTCTCAAAAAGACTAATTTGAAAATGGAATTCACATTTGGATTACCCAATAAAAATGTTTTGATATACCGTCAGCGTTATAGCGGTAAACAAGTCTGTGCGAAAGACGATTTTTGGCGTACAATAAGAGCAAGTACAGTTATTCAAGTGTGTTATGATTATGATAATTAGATGTGTAATTTGTGATTTATAGCGCTTCAACCTAGAGACTAATGTAATTTGTGACGCAATCAAATTTTGAAGAACATTCGAGATAGCAAAAAGAAACACTATGCGCTAAACTACGCCGTAAAATGTAAGCATGTTTTCACAAACATAATCATCATTTCCACTTTATTTTTACCATATATCTACTTCCGCGGGAAATCCTATTAACTTAGCTTGTGCAACGAACTGTGCAGTTCCTGTAAAAAATAAAAATAAAACCTTTCATCGCACCAACGTCGCGCATTTATCGAAATTGCAATCAACAATTTGAACTTTATGAAAAGAATTAAATTAGCTCTTGTCGCGAAATTTTACAATCATTGTCAGCAAAAGATGAGCATCCGAACCCGGTGACCGTTTGACCTTTAGACGTGCTACCGTTGTCTCCATTGTTCAAAAAATCTCGCAAGCGGGAATTTATTCGATGCAAAATCGATGAATATATAAACTTCAACGACAATCCACTCCAACGCGGTAATTTCCGCTTGACCTTTCAATATCAGGAACATCATAACATAACCATAACTCCAGGAGAGATTACACCGATACTAGAGACGCCTTGGGAATCATTTTTCGGAGTCGGTGCCTGTCTAATATCCGCTCGTTTCATGCCAATGAAATTGTAAGTTTATTCTGGGCGCAGCGATGACATTGCCGCCGAAATTATTTTCCTCGAAGGGGCTCGATCCGAATGAGAGCCAGGTGCTGGGACCAATCAATTAGCGTGTGTGGTCTCTTGTATTTAGTGCGAGGGGTTTAACCGTTAAACCTTTTCTATGTGGCGAGCACCAAGTTGCACCCTAAAATATCAAGCGAGCATCATGTTGTGCCCTATAATATCGAGCGAGCACCGCTACACTTTTGAAGAAAAAAAAAGGAATGATCATAAACAGAATTGAACCGCCGGCATAGTCATTAATAATGTTCTTCTATGCGTTTAGAAAGAAATAAACCGAAAAAATAAATTACTGGTAACGGGAAACGATATTTTTGCCATTGCCAAAGAGCACAGCAGAGCTCGCGAGCCCCAGGTTGGGAATCCCTGGTATAACAAATAAGAGAAAGAACGAAATGTAAAAATGGTCTCGCATTACCCGAATATGACCTAGTCCAACAAACAGTTTCCTGAAATTTGTCAAATATTCCGCGCGCGCACACATCAACAAGTTAAAGATTTTGCATTACCGGAAAATTGACGCCGGAAAAAAGACGTCAATGGAACAGGAGAGTGCAAACTGCAGGAGACCATTATATGCCAGCGAATATTCTATGAAAATCATTGTGATATTTAATACAGGCCTTATTATGTATATTTTTAAATTAAAATTTCTGGCGCTCTGACGCTAAAAAAATTACTTAAGTATTAACTTCATAGCAACACAAAATCTATCGAGAATATTTCGATGTAAATTACTATACGGAACATGTAATACGGCTCGCCAAAGCATATGCAGCCACGAATGCGAACCGCCACTCAAAAAGGCTGCGCAACCGTACTTTAGAGAATACATAACCGAGACCCATGAGAGAAAGAGAAAAGGTTAGGTGGACCAAATTGGAAAAATTAGAGATGACATTAGCTACCACTAGTTAATCGTCCACAAATTGCGCAAATTGGATCTTCCAAAGGCAAACGTTTAGCCTTGGTTCAAATATAAGTTTGCGCCACTAAGATGAAGTAGAGACGATAATTAAAAAATGATAACATTTTGGCTGTGCCTGAATTATTTAAAAGCCATCAAAATTTCAGAATAAGGAACCACATTTCTTAAGCTACCAACTTCTCGGAGCACATACTATCATCATGATATACAACAAAAGGCAAAAAATGCAGTTTTAACAAAATCGGTTAATACAGAATTTTCATTTATAATAAGTGTACAGTCAAACCGCCACCGTTTGTCCATCACTGACGTTGGCGTAAAAGGGAGGGTGGCGGCAAATCGAGGTATATGCTTGCTCTATGTGCTCATAAGATGGAAGTTCTGTTCACAACAATTCATGGACGGTATGCTGGGCTGGCACTATATATAGGGGGCGCTAAATCGGAGTTTGACTGTACCTCAGTCCCTTGCCAAAACATAACCATACATTGATCGCAAAAACTAGGCTTTTATTACAAGGCTCTTTATCACAGACTACGAAAATTTAATTCCGAATTTTGTATTGAGGAGGCTAAACTGTACTTTTTCTGGTCCCTTGGGAATATTTTTAATTCGCACAAATAATACTAATACTAAAAAAGAATCCTCTTTATCCCATTTTCATATCCAAATACCGACGACGAAACTATAAATAATTCCACCGTTTCCGGATAATTTTATCCCTTAAAATATCCCCGAATCGACGTATTTCCGTAACCTTTAAAACCTTGCTAAATAAACGACCGGAGACATCGAACGGTTCACCAAAGACGTTCTCAACGCCAATAAAATCTTCATAGAATAAGGAAAGAGATCGCCGGAAGGAGGGTAAACGGGATGCGATGAAAAATATCTTCAATAATTAAGACGAATGTCGGCGCAGGAAATAGCACATCCATCCTTCTTCCTTCTCTCCAAGGGTTAAAACAACGGAAGATCCCTCCCGCGGAAGATTCAGAGAGGAATTCCGAGGAAATACAAGGCGCTCCTCGCTTAAACCCTTACAACCTCCAACCAACTCGATTTGTGGAAACTTCCGCTCAGAAAAAAAAACGAAACAAAATAAAATGGGGCGACTAACGAAGTCTAGGAGGAGTTTTTGGACTCGCGAGTTTTTGGAGAAGAGATCAAGAATGTAAAAGTGGGTGAAACTCGACGAATCCTCACTTCCGCGGAGAAGAAACTGAATAAGGCAGAGTCGAAAATAAATAAAAGGTTCGATCTTTTATTATTCGAGAAAGAAATTCGTACTTTGGCGGATCCCCAGAAAAAATCTCACGTCAGCCCAAAAATGAAGCGTGTTTGCACACACACGCACGCGCACGCGAACGCACGCACGCACACGCACACGCACACACACACACACACACACATATATATATATGACAATATGTAGTATATTAATCATAGGATACGATGAGTTAAACCACTAAAATGAAATGGCTTTCCCCTGTATTGATAAAACTCCAAAGGAAATTACTCATAAAAACATGGTTGTCTGGACAGCGGCGTATCATGGACATAGTGTGCCCGGGTATGAGTATTATGTCAGTGCCGCTAATCCCAACTTACCAATTCATGGAACTATATATATATTACTCGATCTTCATCCCTGACGAAGGGCATAGGCCCGAAAAGCTTTCGTGTGTTTTTCTTGTGTGCCTGTCTCTCTTCGACGCCCCCAGCAGCCTGCCAACTTGATAAGTGTCCGCTGGGATTCCTTCAACACCTTGTTGCCACCCTCATCACTACCTTTTCTTTTCCTTAAGTTTATATATATATATATATATATATATATATATATATATATATATATATATATATATATATATATATATATATATAACAGCTTACGGAAAAGGAAAGGTAAAATGGATATATGGATGGCAACAAGATATATATATATATATATAAGAACTCTACAAATGCTGGTGCTTGGCGTTCTTTGTAAATATGCACCAGGAGACAAAAATGTAAAAAATAGTACATGTGAGCCCATTGTACTCGTGGATCCGTGTTCACTGCATACTCGGCACATATGGAGGATACGTCCCTGTGCCTGGATGATGATAACCTTATCCGTCGACACGCCGATCGCATTTTATCATCTAAACAGGTGTCCTCTGTGATAATTTGCCTCTCGTTTATACCATGAAGAGTTCTTCCTAAATTCGAATAATTTAGGGAGAAACGTCACTTCCCATGTTAGAAATACATCTGAGAAAGTTTGTCATCCATGCAACAGATGTATATTTTGGGTGTATCGACATTATTATCCGAACATGATGCATATCCAAAAACAAAGTCTGCGACCCAATTCTGCTTTTAAAATCCCCATAATCTTGAGCCGTACATCGCGAAAGCCTCTTTAACTCGTAAAAATAAAACATCCCGACAAGTCTCCGAAAGAGCGCGGCGAAAACGAAATGAACAACTCGTCGCGAAAAAAACAATTCGAGATAATAAAAAACGACACACAACGGCTTCGATGCGCCGACCATTTACGCAAGACGAAAAGGAAACGATCCATCGCAGACTCACTTTTTTTGAAGCGAGGATTTTGAAACCGAGCCAGGATTTAATAAAAGGTTGTTACCATCGCCATCGCCTTTGGGCACGCGGTCGTAAAAAAAAGCGAAAAAAATAAACAATGCCGCGTTGCAGCGATTCGCCCCTAGATGGATAAAAGAACGTTCGGAGGCGAAATAAAATCGCGTTATCGTCCGTTCGCGACGGAAACGGAGGAACGAATTGACAGGATTGCTGCACGAATGCCTTACGAACGTAATTACATCCGAAAGCGTCGGATCTCGAAAATCGATATATTGATCGATGGCCATATCTGTGCGATTGATCGATTACGCACGCATTAGGCGGTCGATGAAACTGGGCAGAGCACTCGCTTTCTTTTAAAAAACACCTGCTGAAAAAAAGCAACACAAATAGTCACGTTCACGTTGTTGTCGTTCTTTTCAAAGGTTAATTTCGCGGACGAAATAAACGTGGGCGTTCCAATTTTTCCGGCGATTAACGAAATTGTGATGCACTTCCGATGCATGCGTAATTCACTGAGGTACGGCATCCGTCGTAACGGATTCCTATCGCTGAAATAGGGCAATTTGGTCTACCGACGAGGGATAATTTATCGTTTCGAATCGTGTAACGGATAGATTCCGTCCGCGTTCGACTCCGAATGACGGTTATCGAAAAACTGATAATCGATAAAACTAGATACTAATGACGAGAATATGACAGCGAGGTAAATGTAAAAAAATTAAACCAATAACAACAATAGAAGGTCTTGAGTGGATCATTTTTTCGCTGTTTGGGAGGACGCAAAACCGAGCCAATGGAATGCGCTCAAAATTGACGACGCGAAAAAATTTTCCCATGTTAAAAAATTGGAGCAAATTTTAGGACCGTAACACGAGACATTATTTTTGCATTCAAACTCAAACTGGAAAAAATGCAAAACAACACGCGAAATTATTCTCGAATTCCGGACCGAGAGAGAAAAATAATTGGCAAATTCGCCCGGGATAAATTATTAAATATTTTGTTATTAATTATTAAATCAATAAATGGATAGTTAAAAAACGAAAATAATTGAGGGATGTTTAAATTAAAAACTCCATTTCGAAACTCCTTCACACCGCCGTCATTGCAGCCCGAGTATTTTTTATCCCGGAAGGGCAATTAAAAAGGGAGACGATTTCGTAATATCCTTTTTCATTAAAGTGATACCGAGAATACGGACGAATGATATCTAAAACTCTCCCAAATAAAAAAGGCCGCGATTTTGCTGCCAAGACGATAAAATTCTTTCTCGAGGCTTTTAGCCAATATCCCTCGCCCCCTCCCTTCTTTATAAAGTACAATAAAATACTCGTCCACACAACATTCACTACCAACAATGGATATCAGTGTTAACAAAAAAACGACAACATTAAACAAAAAATAAACACTACGGCTTTACTCTTAAATGACCATCTACAGTAAAAAAAATGGAACATGATTATGATAGAAAAATATTCAAAAAAAACGCTCGAAGAGAAAATTACAAGCAAAAAATATATCACCTGTGAATAGAAGAATGCGAATAAAAACGTGGATCATGAAAAACTTACAAGCTTGTGGCATGCCAAAGAGAAAAGTTGCACATCGAATGATACGTTAGTTTCATTCCAAGCATGATGAACAAGAGAGAGATTATTATAGGGCAATGAAAAAAGTACGAACCGTTCGCCGAAATCATATTTGCCTTCGTCTTTTCATTCACATTTATACGCTTCAGACAAAGAAAGAAAAAATAATTTACGAGAACTCATTTTCGATAATAAAAATGCATTTTAATGAAACATGAATAAAGCCTTTACAACTAAAGTTTTCCATTTTCGTCGTCTTTAAATTTACTTTTTAAAGATAATTTAACGGGTCTCATAAAAGATCGCTCTCCCAGGAGATGTTTCAAAATATTTGTTTCCTTAAAGTGAAGTTTATTTACCTTCGTCATTTGGCTATCATCGTTGCAATTTCTTTCGCAGTGTATAAAAAAGAGAGCGGAATTTCCATTTCCATCTTTTCGAAAGTATTACGCTAAAGAAAAATGACACGCGACGGTAGGAACCGTCTTTAGCCTTTCATGCACCGCAACGCATTGCTGTC
This sequence comes from Tanypteryx hageni, assembly GCA_028673005.1. Taxonomy (NCBI): domain Eukaryota; kingdom Metazoa; phylum Arthropoda; class Insecta; order Odonata; family Petaluridae; genus Tanypteryx; species Tanypteryx hageni. The sequence continues at coordinate 43,972,527 of CM054115.1, read as the reverse complement.
AAGTTAGCGGGAATGGACGACCCTTCGAACGCAGACGGAACTTGTGCAGAGTAATAAAAAACACGACAACGCAAAAAAAGGTGCAGGAATGATCGCATCAAATGAGGGCGCGACTTTCGCGAAGACGAGGCAAAAAGACAATCCGGCGAACGGAGAATCAACAATTGAAAAATAAAACAAGACATTACGGCAAATTTCAACACGACACGACATACGAGAGATTCTTTACGTAGGAAAAAAACAAAATCGAAAGGACACTCACGCCGCATGCCTGGTCTTTGAGGGAGGAAGCGAGGAAGTGGAGGAGTTGGCGGGCGCCTGGGATGCTGCTACTGCGGAAGTGATGCAGATGGGAGGCTGCGGCCCGGTCGGGGTGGGAGTCCCCGCGGAGGAAGCAGCGGCTGCGGCGACGGCTGCTGTGCCTCCCGGAGCCAAGGGGCGGGCCGGGGAAGCGCTCCTGCTCGACGACTTGCTGCTGCCTGAAAGCGCTACCTGCAGACTATCCATCGCTGGGGCGGAGAGGGGCGGCTACGGGCGCAGACGGCGTCCAAGCGGCTACCCGCTGACGCACCATCTCACGGTATTACCCCTGCACCCTACCTCCCCCTCCAAGGGGGCCTACATAAAAGAGTAAAAGGAAGGAGAAATACGTAAGAAAATCCCGGCAACAATGATTTGGCATATTTTGTAGGTACCTATAAATAAATTAAGATTAATTGAATAAAAGGTTTCAGCCACAAATGAAGGTGTTGGTGAAGTTTGTATGAAGATTTTCAGAAATCTTCTTCATAAAAGTGTTTTAATTCGAAAAAAATAGTTTTGAATCCCAGTTTTTTTGTTGCAACAAATACATATGCATAAACAGGTTTACAGCACGAAATAATTAGGGTCGACAAGCTATTTATTATGCATCTAAGATATTCTCAAAAATATATACCCGCCGTACCCATTAGTGTGTGTATTTTTGGCTAATCAACCACTTGGATTATTATAGCCATAGCTCCTTACACACCGAACACATTCACAAGGGAGGATGGAAACCCGGTGCCGGCATTAGCCTACTCTTAACGAAGAGCACCAAGGGGGCCAACTGCTAAACGTCCCTTCCCAAGGACGGAACGCTGACTTTGCGCGGTTTCCTCAAACCACACAAACAGGGAGCCGAGCGACCTTGGAAAAATCCTACTTTCGCAGGATTCGTACCCGCTGCCCAACCAGCGTCCTAACTACTACACCAACCCTGCCGTAACCATTAGGTGCGGAAAATTTTGAGATGATAAGAGCAAAATGCACGTGGCCGAAATACTTCTACGATCATTTTACAAAAATATTGCATTGAACATTTCTCTTAACTTATGATGAAAAGGAAACGAGAGTTTCATGTTTTTCGGTGACAGTGACACTGACTACAAATTAATTATATTTCAAGAAATTCCATCTTAGGTTTTAATAATAATAAAAATAACTTATTTAATACATACAGGTTAACCCCAATTACATGTATTTTAATAGAATTATTAATAACTCTAACATATACAATCACAAGCATCCATGACCAAGGCGGGATTCGAACCCGCGACCCTGGCATTGGGAGCCAGACGCGGTAGCCATCTCTCTACCAGGGCCGTTTAACAAGAAATTCCTGGTAAAACGATTCCATGAAAGTTCGCCATAAATCGTCAATACACACTCATTGACTCGCCATTCCCTTGCACATCTACTGAACAGATCTTTTCAGAAAGTCATGGCATTTATCTTCCTTCCTACGAATAAGATAATGTCTTGTAATTATGCTTAAGTTCCGAAAATTTACCGAGAGGATTCATATATAGCCGAGGAAAGAAATGGTAAGCGACTAAACAAGCGGTTGTTAGGTGATCTGCAATCCGATACTGAACTTGAGACCTCCAATCCCGTTCGGTTTAAACCCATGTAACCATTAATTTTTGTAAATATACTCGTGATAATAGGCAAAAGCATGGCAAATGAGCTAAACATGGAAAATAAACTAGCTACAGGCTACGCGACACCTGCTGCGTCAAATACTACCCCTCCCTATCAAATGTCCGCATCGTTCGTGCTAGTTTATAAAACATTCTCAACTACAGACAAATTGCGGAGAAGTAACAATGAGGAACCCAATAGTGACAGGAAAAAATCGAAGAGAAAATTGGAAAGGAAGTCGTTTTCTGTTAAATTGCACTAGATACAGGATGAAGACGCTATTATAGGGTATGACATAGTAAATAATTTGGCCGCGCAGAAGCCGACGATAAATCACCGAAACCATTCTGTAGACGTCATTAGGGAGAGATTGATTGATTGATTTGATTTGGTCTTTATTTGGGGCGAGATTGAGACTAAGAATTCCCATCTTCCACCTAAGAGAGGTAGGGGGGGAGAGAGGGAGAAAGGGAGAGAGAGAGAAAGGGAAAGAGAGAGAAAGGGAGATAGAGAGAATGGATGGACGAATGAATCAGATTTCCAGCTCTTCGACGCTCCTTCTCGTTACATAAAAGGGGAAGAGAAAGTATCCGATTGCCGTTCCCACAATTCCCAGTCCCATTCCAATTCCCAAAAAAATCCCTCCTCCCTTAACGGCGAGTATCAATCAAAAAATAAAAAGGTGGTGGAAAAAAACTGTATATAGGATCCCCGTAGGATTTTTCGCCAATCTGCTCGACGGCATAAAATCACGCGGAGAGGCTCAATGTCTCTCGCCCGTCAAGAAGGAACGGAGGGCATTTCCAACGCCGCAGAATGCTGCCACGTTTCAAGGCCGTCGTGTGCGAACGTAACGATCAACGCGTCGGCATTTCATCATCGCCATCATCATCGGCATCAATTACTTTCCACTTTGCTCGCGTGAGAGAAGGACGGGCGTCCGCAATTGGTCCCCAATCCACCCGAATGTTCTCGAGCGATATCGAGGGCAATTTATTTTACTTTCATTTTTTTGCTTCTCTAGCCCAATTAATAATTTTTTTTTATTTAAAAATAACGGAAGGCCTTAGGACGTTTGTGAGATATCGAAATTTTGTTACGAAATAACGTGACAAAAGTAGACAAAATAATATACTCGCCAACCAATGAAAGTTTTCGGACCGAACCGAAAATTACCGAGCTCGCCTTACGCCTCAAATCAAAGTGTTACAATATTCTCTGTTAGAATATAACAGAGATGAATCGCCATTGATGACGGCTGATTTGCAACGGAGATGCTCATCTGGTTTTCGTGATCCTTTTATGGCTAGTGGAGAAATATTGTTTCGATTACCATGCCCACTTAAAGCGTAGCTGATTTTTCCTTCTAATTTTATTTTTCGCACTTTCCGAAAAATAAAATTCGTACTCCCATGCTACCTTTTACCAAACTTTTTCCAGATGCAATAATAATGTTTACGCCCAGCTTAATATCTTGAAGACATTGTTAAGGCTCGATAAAATTAAATAAATAGTGTTCTTATAAACTAGTTTGTGCAGGGACAAAATACTAGCAAATGTTTTAAACTGCTTCATTCTGATGATACTAAGGATAAGTGAAAAACCGCGCATTTTCCCTCGCCCCTTGTTTTAGTTTAAAAAGTAATGTTAAAAGTTGGTCAATTACGCGAGTAAATACGGTATTTCGTTGCTGGTCAAATAGTGCAGCCTCAATCATAATTGAGTAATAATCATTATACGATGAAATACATTAAGAAATCGATGTCAACGACATATCACGATCTTAATAAGCTGAAGAAAACGTCGCGACACATTTATTTGTAACTCCAACTACCACGGATGAACGGAACGAAACTTAAACGTAAACGTTTTGCAATACCTTACCTGATCTTTCAACTGAAACTCGGAACAATGAATAAAAAAACTTGACCCTCCTGTAAAAGGTTAGTTAGTCTCGGTGTATTCTGAGGACGATTTGGGGCATACATTTACTAACCCATTTCCTTTTACTTAGTCATAAATTTATACTTGGGCATAAATGCATCGAGACGACTCGCCCCATTCGAAGCCACGGAAACGGTCGCAAAACGGCCAAAATAACTCTCGAGAGGCGGCTCATCCAATTAACGAGAGTGCGCAGAAAACTAGGAAGCTGCCAAATCTTTTATGGGGCGAAAATTAAAAAAATCGTCCTAGGACCTTTTAGAAACTTGCCGTGTGTACAATGACGTTACGTCAATTAACTATCCGTTCGTTTCGAATTCCTCGCATTATTGACCGTGACGTTTCCTTCTCCTTCTCATTGTCTGTCAGTCCGTCTGCGAGGCATCAAATTCCGAGGAAGGAGAACTTTTCAAAAGGCAAACGAATGCTCCGTTCTAGTTTCATTTTCGTAAATGGAACGAAAAAAAAATTAAAAAAGAAACCGAAAAGATTGTGGTAGTTTTGCCGTCGTAAATCATAGCTACAAACTTGACATAAATTGAGTTTGGTTTTATGGCCTTCCTGACGTCATATAATCACCGAGGATTGATATGTATTAAATCTTAAATCCTTTTAAAAACTAGCTTGGCTAGTTCCGTCCCAACCAAGACAAAATCCGCGTTCAGAAACGAGAAAATTGATCTGCTACGATAGTTCAGTGGTAGAATATCCGCCCGGCACGAGGAAGATCCGTGTTAGATTCCCGGTCATAGTCGACTTTTTTCTCGTTTCAAAATTATTCCCAGGTATAACCTAAGTTGATTTTTCGATCTTAGAAAAATGATTTTCATAAATGGTACGACTCATTATAGAAGGTCAGAATATTACAACAGGATCCATTTGAGGCCATTTTGGCGAGATTTTCCGCTCTCGTAATGCCAAAAAACTCTAAGCCTTATATAATTAACTGGCTTAACGTTAAATACAGGTTTCCCTCTCTTTATACGGGGGTTGCGTTCCAGAAAAGTGACGCATAAAGCGAATTCGCATAAACAGTACCCATATTTACATGTAACAGACAGGGATACGTTCCACAGGTACGGTTGCCAGGTGGCTTCTCCAAAAATACCGGACACAGGCGTCGAATGGGAGAAGCGAGCGAGAAAATAAACATTAATGTCCGGTATTTCATTTAATTTTTTGCCGGACAGACTGCCAGAATAACGGACAGCCCGATTAAAAACCGGACACCTGGCAACCCTATCCACAAACAATCCTAACTCACCTCCAAGACGCTCTTCTTGCGCTCCATAATGACTTCTTTTGCGCAAAATACAAACTTAAAACAATTAACACTGAATTATAAAAGTAAGCAGACGAGCACAAGTGGTGGCTGCTGGGGGTGGCATAATAGTGAATGTTTGAAGTGCTGGAGGGTTGTCTTGGTCCAACCCAAGTTCCGCGGGCAAGGAGACAAAACTTCTCAAGTGTGCTCAAAAAGTATCACTAAAAATCTCCGTCTCATCTCTTTTACCGTAGTACTAATACCCAAAGCATAAGAGACAATGAGAGACTGAATGGTTGCCTTGTAGTGTAGCGAAGAACTTTCTTGCATTTGTATTGCACTGGCCGCGTAACCGCATAAGAGCGAATCAAAGACTCACAAAGGAAATTCCGGTAGCTATAAGTTTGTCGCATAATGGCGAATTCGCATAAAGCGAACCCGCATAAAAATAGGGAAACGTATATTAATTGGCTCAATTTTATATTCTATATTTTAAATACTAGATATGTTTTTAAAACTTCAAGCGCATGCATAATACTGCAAGAATCAAAATCGATACGTAGCGAGTCGCATATAGGATATAGATAATTTCAGCAGCAATGAAACAGTTGAATAAACATACAAATTTGACCTACAAATTTATCCTCGCCTGAGCTAATTCACCGACCATCGGATATAAGTACAATCCAATAACCGAGAATTACCATGGACGACGACTATTTTGCAGTGAAATTCGTGCGCAGTCCACTCAATTATTCTGCGTTCTTTGCACAAAGTGAACGCATATACGGGAGGTCGATTCCGTCCGTCCGTCCGTATGTTAAACCTCGGAAACCGCTGGACGTATTATGATGAAATTCGGTATTGCGGAGTTTTGCTAAAATTGGCCGACGGATTCCAATTTTGGTTAAAATCGTACAACAATTACGACCAGTTTACATGACCACCTATATATAGTTTACAATGTTCCTTTGTTTCAACTCGGTAACCGCTTGACATATTGTGATGAAATTTGGTATTGGGGAGTTTGTTAGAATTAATTGACCTATTTCAATTTTGGTTAAAATCGGACAACAATTACGACTAATTTATATGAAGACCTACTTGTATTTTGCAACGTAGTACCTTGCTTGCTTCTTGTTAAATTCTCATCTGAGCGAAAAATATTGAGAACATTGTGAAATCTCAAAGAACGCATTTGGAAATTCTGTGTACTCCGACATGAAGTACAACACCTTTCCGATCTTGTTTCAAGGACGCAAAATTGACGTGCGGTATGTATTCAATAAGGGAAATAGGAACTGATGCTTCCCCGGCTCGATTTTTTGTATTTCAAGGCAGCGACGACTAATTTATGGCAAGAGCGCTAACGTACTTGCGCGAAAGCAACGAACACAACGCCGCCGTTGTGACCAGAACTCACACGGATTATGTCACACGTGTCCTACTTAGCTCCCCATTTCGGGATGGATTCGCTCGATTATCCGGCCTATCGGTGAGCAACCGGCGATATCGAATAATACCAATGGGAGATCGGTGTGGCCGGCTCAGGCGAAACGTAAATTTCGGGTCCAAAATACGATACGTACCTCGGTATCCATGACGGAAATCGATACAAACTAAACTCAACGGAAATTATCCATATATTTGCTAAGGTAGCGCATGAGAAATCGATCGTTTGCGTTCAAAAAATATTGTTACCTTGAATTTTTCTGGTTCATAGTTTACGAACCCCAATGAAATTTATCAATGCACAGTCGGCCCACATTACGCGGTGAGTGAAGCTTGTCATGAGAGAAGCTGACAATAAGTACTGTTCGACTATTTTTGAGAGATAACGGAACCTTGAGAAAGATTCTTGATAGATGCTAGGAAAAGAGGCAAGCGATTAGAATCGAATTTATCAAAGATTTGAAAGATATTGGTCGCAATAATGACGGTTTTGTTACTTGCAAGTTGCGAAAATGAAAGAATAGCGAGGTGAAAACCTCACAAAAGATAAGGTCATAAAAGGTGAATATTCTCTACATTTATATACATGGCCGTGCCGTAGGTATGTGCCGCCCGTGTGCAAAGTAGAATTTGACGCCCCATCTAATTATAAAAATTATTGCAGCTCGAGAAAAAATAGATGCAAACTCATAACAATTATATTAACATATTTATTAGTTACTAACGTATATATTATTAACATTTAAATATCTTTTTAACAACGCTGAGCAAAAAATTAAAATGTTATCATATACAACAAACTGTTACATGGTTTTTTTGGTTACATGGTTACAGTTTATCAAAAACGTTACTTTAATAAACATTTACTTTGCGAGCTTTAAGATTAGAAAAGCGTTTTATGACATCTTTATCTAAATTCTAGCAAAGCTCATGTTCTATTGAAATAACAGATAAAGATGATCATCATGGATGATCGTAAATAATTTTTCATTATTTTAAATTTAGAGAATGCCCTTTCTCCAGACGCAACGATAACAGGAAGGGTGAATAATATACATAGTGCCTCTGAGACGTTTGAAAATGTTGTTGGTAGCTTGTTTTCTACTATATACTCTAAAATCTCAATTATATTCATGCTAGGGGCCAAAAATGTTTGCAACATTTCTAATTCATTCAACAGATCTATTGCGCTATATCAAATTCATTTCTTGTAGCATCACTCAGTTTGATCTCGAAATCTGTGCAAAACTTCAGTTTATCTTCTTTGCTTAATTTATTATAATTATGGATATCGTATAAAAAATGAAAAGTTTTGTTATGATCCTCTAGCTGGGTAAATCTTTCTATAACAGAAGAAATTGTGGTATCTAAAATTTCGAAATAGTAATGTATTTTTCAATTTTTCTTTGCGTCTGTTATCGTCTCATCAGGTGATCCATAATCAAATTTTCTTATTTTCTTTCGTTGTCGAAGGACTGCTACTTCTGGAAATTTACGTTCAGTGTCTAAATTTTCAGCAATTTCTCCGGTAGTGATCAAAATGTCATTAAAGCCTTTGTTAGATCTTAACTGCCTAAAATATTGAACGAGATCTTTTAACACATCAATACATTTGCGAATATTTAAACTTGGCTGTTGCAAGATTTTACTGACTACGTTAACTCTCCATAAAATTTTATGCCAAATAACTACGGAATAAATGAATTTATATGACTCAATTTTCATGCCAGGGGATTGTGCCATTTGTTTTACGTTAAGTCACGATTTTCATCTGAAAACATTTCAAACAACACACCATACATTTCTGGTAAATTGAATCTTAATGGTTTTATAGCTTTAAACCTGTTTTCCCATCTTGTATCAGAGAGTGTTTTTAATGTCAGGATTCGTTAATGACCATAGCAGTATTATTCACAACGGGGCTAAGAGTGTGAGCAGAACATGACACAAAGAAAGCTTTGGGAGTTATATTTAAAATTTTGTTTTGCAAACTATTATTTTCCCCTTTCATATTAGCTCAATTATCGTAACCTTGTCCCCTCATGTCCTACCTATATGTCTATGCTCATTTAAATTTTAAAAGTTATCACAAATTACTTAAACCACCACCTGTGTATCAAAAACAGGATAAAATCCTAAAAGGTGCACTCTAATTTCAACTTTTTTTCCAAATTCAACAGGACAAAGTGTTCGATGTTAATTTTTAATAATGAAAATAAAATTTTAAAAAACTTAAAAACAAAATCATGAAAAATATCAGAAAATAAAATTGAGAATGAAGCAGATAAATGATTGACTGACTGAATGAAAATTATGTTTATAGAGGAAAAATTATGTTTATGAAAGTTGTTTACAGAGGGAAAATAAACGCTCATGCAATCGAACCGTCCAGAACCGACGGAACCAAATTATACGGTAAACACTTTAATTTCAACAATGGCAGAACAGAGAGGATCCGTAAACTATTATGTAAACTGCAATTCTCGTTATAGATATAAATGGTTCCTAACAAAACAATAGACACGCCCGATAGTATGATTGTGATTAACATAATAAACTTCTCGAAAAGAGCGAATAATTTTCATTAATTTTCAAATAAACCGTAAAAAACAAAAACCAAGATAAACTGCTTAAACTTTTGAAGGTTGCTGCTCACTGCCGCCCCCTAGAAGCTGCCGCCCGTGTGCGATGCATACATTGCACCCATGGTAAGCATAACAGACTCAAGTACATTTTAAAAAAGAAAAAAGTTTATTATTTTAATGTAACAAAAGCGCAAATTACAGCTAAATTTCAGAACTAAATTTAAATTTGAACTTAAATCCTGCAAAAAGTCCCATATACGGATGAAAAAATAGCAAACAAATATTTTTCCGATGTAAGACTCACTATGATTCCCGTAAGCAAACAACTTTCATTAGTTCTAGTTTTTCGTTTCACAATATTTTTCATAGCAGAGCGTTTGAGATTGTTTTGGGAAGGAGATTAAAAAATATTTGGAAGCGCCTTCATTTAAGAAAAGAAAACATTTTCAGTAATAATTCCTCTATAAGTAAAATAAATACGCTTGGTAGGGTTCGATTTAAATCGACAAATGTCGATAAACAGCATTTTTTTGAAGTGTCGATTTTCACCACTACATTTTCTACTAAATTTATGCCTCATGATTTGAGGTTATCCGCTCTCAAACTTGACACATTTCACCAACAAACATCCAAAGCGGTAGAATCTGTATCTGCCATACCAAACGGCCACAACCTTCGGAAATTCCTTTCTAATGTCGCTTGTCACTGCCTTATGAGCACAAACTGAGCAGCCGTGGGATCCAAAGGTAAATGACAAAATATTATGATCGGTTTATTGCGCACTTTCATTACCCTCGCCCATATCCGGTAATCCCTATGCACTTTGGACTACATTCGCCAAAAAGTCGGGGGAGGTCTATTGCGTCCTCTGCGCGACATTATCTGCCGACCTCCTCCAAGAGGCGAAATGAAAGGTTTTCCCGGACTGAAAAATGAGTGCCGATCGTCAGATGGCCTTACGGCAATTCCAAAAGCACCATGTCATAAAATTATATAATCCATACGAGAGTGTCCCCCGTGCTTAGTTTCTTTTGAAATGCTATCGAAGGGACATCGTTCCATATACGCACTTTTTACCGCATTCATAGTCGTTTATTACTCTACAAGATGAGATATTTTTTATTAAAATATTTATTCATACATAAGGTAGTGCATTATACTCACGCCACATTAATTTCTCACTAATTATCACGATTTCGTGTATAAGGGGCGCGAATTAACGAGTAGAATATACTTACTGATTTATTGCGAAAGATTAACTGTTCCAGATTGATGGTCGAAGTCAATATCAACACATTCACCAAAATATAGATAATAACTTTAATTAGGAATTCAATTTACAATACTTTTCTAGATAAAAATTGATGAAATGTATTGAAATAAATAGATAAATAGATTATCATAGCCAAAATATAAACGTCGAATATTAAAATGCCCAAAAAAATGTATAGAGATAAACGATCGATGTACGTTGATTTTTAGGGAAGTTGCCGCTTTTCGCTTTTTTAAAGAAATATTAAAGTCGAAAACTACCAGGCCTAGTAAAAGTACACGTCCATTTGTAAGAAAAAAACCTCAAAAACTACCGAACTTTTCGAATTTTTGGGATTCTTTGAATTTTTGGCATTTTAATATTTTATTCAAATAATCCCAAAAATTCAAAAATTTTGAAAAAAAATTTAAAAAATCAAATGCCAAAAATTACAAAAATTCGAAAAATTTCAAAATACAAATCTCAATTCTCCAAGTGTCAAATTTTCAGAATGCTTCAAAAATGCCAAAAAAAGTTAAAAATTCAGTTATCAAAAAATCCAGAAATGTCCAAATTTTCAAATATTCTAAAAATTCCAGATATAGAAATTTTAACAATTCCAGCAACGGTAACATTCCAAAAATTAAAAAATTCAAATTAAAAAATTTCAAAAATTTTAATGTAAAAATCCGACTTCCAAGAATTTATGTTAAACAAAAAATTTACAATTTTCAAAAATATCAAAAACTACAAAAATATGGAATATTCCAAAAACTTGATAAATTCCATTGTTTCAATATTTTCAACAATTTGAAATTTTTATTTTCCAAAAAATTAATCAAGATTTTAAAATTTCAAAACTTCAAAATTCCAATACTTTTTTCAATTTTAACTGTACTATAAAACTGAGATAGATGTTCTCAAGAGCAGTTTACGGGAAAAGTTTGCAATCACAAACGAATTTAAAGTGAAGCAGGTATAATTATGTTATATAGTTTCAAAAGGCTATTTCCTACTACAAATTTCTAACCTTATAAAACTAAACTTCAGGTATTTAAACCTTTCTGCAATTATATATATAATTATATATATAATTATATATATATATATATATATATATATTATAGTTCTCTCTCTGTAGCTGAAGAAGGAGTAGTTCCGAAAGCTTTACGTTTGTGATGTTTCTGTGTTTTTGTGTTATTTTACGTGTGTCGCTTCGACATCCCCGGGGCCTCGCCAACCTGAAGTCGTCTGATTGGTGAGTGCTCACTGGGTTTCCTCATCCCAACACCTTGTTGACATCCATATATATATATATATATATATATATATATATATATATATATATATTAGTTAATTTTATTCATTTATATACTTATTGACAGGTCAATTACAAAATTCAGGAGATCTATAACGAGCTTAGCAGTTAGAAGAAACAAAAAACATGCACAGAAAATTCAAATCTTCAATAAAGGGAAGTGGACAGACACACCATCGATCCTTATACCACTTTTAAAAAATTTGGAACATGACATGAAAAAAATAAACGACGGAAAAATGCAAAAATTAAATCCATCGTGATGAAAGGCATTTAAAGAGCCAGGCATGAATGCATTTCATCATCTAGGCGTTAATCTTTTACTTTCTCACATACGTTGTATACAGAAAAAGTAATGCAGTCATGGAAAAAATCGACTTCGAAATTTTGACGGACATAAATGTTGCAGGTGTCCCCGAGTGCAAAAAAGTGTTTTTGACTATGTCGCCTGTCTGTATGTACGCGGCACTAGAGTCAAAACGCTTCAACTAAATCGAATGACATTTTGTATTTAGGCATATCATTACACAGAATAGAAACTACGAAAAGCTGAATGATGTAGCGAAACAACGAAGGGTAGTTTATTCTTGTTCATTTTCACAAAAATTCAATTTATTTAAAAATGGCTTCAACTATTTTGATAAATATTCATTCAGTTATAGATTTTGGTGTCACAAACAATACTACATAAGCAATATATCTCAAAAAATAACTATAACGCCCAGCCACCGCCCGGTTCTCTCAACAATCTTCGTCCAGCAATAACGCTTGTGCTTCCCCAATTCTCATAATACTTGGTATTTATATATGATACTAGAAGATTTACCTGACTTCGTACGGGTTGCTATATAAATGAAATATATAACATATTTTATTACTAAAATTTATATACTTCATTTAAAAATATTAATATTCATTTTTGAAATACAAATTATCTACTAATTTACTACTTCTTAATATTAATGTTAACTATATATAAACTAATTATTAATTTATTAATCGCACTTAAAATCATACAAAATAAAATAGGTAAATATTCACCAGCAATGTATTGAAAAAATATTGAATTCAAATTTAAATTAAACAATATACTATATATAATATTATTACATAGGTGAGAAACCATGGCTACAACTCAGTCAAGTTTACGTACGTAAGAAATTACATTCGAAATTATTGTATTTTGATAACTATTTATCGTTTGATTTTCACATATATGTAAGGTTATCAATGTATTAATACCATTTACGCACAGGACACATTTTTCGCGGTTGTGTTGTTTTTGTAGCAGTAAGAGTCCCTTCCAGGCAGGAAAGAGTGTAGCGATAACAAACGCATACGTATATGATAAAGTACGTGCCATGTATATTGTACCGATTTTTTATAGTGAATATACTATCGGGTAAATGGAATATGCCTGGAAATTCATTCTGCGCCTAAAAAATATCGTTGGAAAACGGTAAGCTGATGGATGGAGTAAGAGGGAAGACCGTTATGGGAAAAGGTAGTCGCCGAGAATCCGGGTAAAAATAAACGCGTGCCCATTTTGATTACGTCACCAAAAGCATTACCGCGCGACGTAACTGAATGCCATGCTTTCATACACGATATACGACTCCTATGACGGAAGGCATCATATCGCAGCTTCATAAATAAATAACATTCAAGAAAGTAGCGCGCGTAAAACGTCCCGTCGTTTCGACGCAAGCCGACACTTTTCGCCGATGTTCTTCCCATATCGGTTCCCTAATGTACATTTAATCGACAGTCTGACGGAGGAAGGGCACATAGTGGTAACGAAATCGGCCTTGGAAAGGAAAAATAAAAAGTTAAGAATTTTGTCTGCTAACAATAAGTGTAACTTAATTTCTCGATGCCAACTCTCGAAACCTTAAAACAGCTCAAATCATTGCGCGAAGTAACGCATTTGATATGAATGCAAGTTAATTGGGGTGAAAAGAGAAGGGAAGGAATAAAAGATTTATATATGCATGTATGTGTGTCATTATATATAGACGTTCCTTACAGAGGAGGATATAACATACTAGTGGAAGGTGCTTGCATTCTGCAAGCATTTCATCTCACCTTAAAAAAACATTCACATTTCAGAGAGATATTTTATCATGGGAAATATTTTTTTTAATTCAAAAGGTTTCTCCTCGGGACCGATTTTCGTTTTATCCTTATGGAACAATAATCCAGTAAAACAATCACTAATTTCTGCAATTTTAGGAATATTATACTTTTTCTAAATTGGGTTAATAATTCCACATATTTCTGTCAAATATTAAATTTGTAGCACATTTAGAAGTGAAATAACATTTATCTAATTATTTAAATTTAAATAATTTTTAACGGCCGTAATAACAATTTTATTGATACATTAAAATGTTCTTTCGTTTACATAGACTAAACTCTAAATAACTTTAAAATTTCAGCTCCCTAACTCGCAGCGTAGTATCTAAACATTTAGCTAATTGTTTAAATTTTAAGAATTTTTAACTGCCAAATAAATTAAAATATCAAAATTTGCATAATCCCAATTTTGTTATTTTTACGAATTCTACTTATAAAAGAAATTTCAGCTCTGTAGCACATTCGAAAATACATAAACCTTGAAAATTTGTTTAAACAATTGCGATTTTTAGCGGCCGAATTATTGCACTTTTTCAAGATTTTCCTTTTTTCTAGTCGGTTTTGCACAAAATCCTACCTAAGAAAAAATTTAAAATCACCAGCTCATCTGGAAGTGCCTAAACATTAGTATCCTCCTATATGTTATCATTATATATAGACGTTCCTTACAAAGGAGGAGGATAGAACATACTAGTAGTTGGTGCCTGCATTCTGCAAGCATATCATCTCAACATAAAAAACAATCATTTTTCATATTTCATCATTACAAATATTTTTTTAAATCTAAATATTTCACCTCCGGAGCGATTTTCGTTTTTCCCTTATGTAAAAATAATAGATTAAAACAATCCCCAAACTTTGCAATTTTAAGAATTTTATACTTTCTCCATTATGTGGTACTAATGCCACACATTTCTGCCAAATTTTAAATTTATAGCACAATTAGAAGTGAAATAACATTTATCTAATTGTTTAAATTTAAATAATTTCTAACGGCCGCAATAACGATTTCATGGATACATTGAAATGTTTACTCGTTTATATAGACTAAACTCTAAATAATTTAAAAATTGTAGCTCCCTAACTCGCCGCGTTGTGTCTAAACATTTACCTATTTGTTTAAACTTTAAGAATTTTTAACTGCCAAACAAATTAAAATATCAAAATTTCTATAATCCCTATTTCGTTTTTTTACAAATCCTACCTTTAAAAAAATTTCAGTTCCGTAGCACATTCGAAAATCTAAACATAAAAGAAAGTCTTTTTCATTTTTATCTCATCTTAATACTCTTCACAATGCCATCAAGTTCACAATTAAAACAGAAATTAATGGTTCCCTCAGCTTTTTGGATTTATCTTTGTCCTTTCATAAAAATAAGTTAGTTTTCTCTATTTTCCGTAAATCTACGTATACTGATCACGTCATTCCCAACCACTCGTCCCACCATTTTTCCCATAAGCTCGCAGCTTTTCATTCTATGCTCCATCGCCTTCTTCACATCCCTCTTTCCATAGCTAATTTCGATAAACAGCGCAATATTATAAAACATCGCAATTAACAGAGACTGCAATAGCCAGCTGATAGATCGCCTCTTGTCAAAAAAACTAAAGAAATTAGCTTCACAGAAAATTATTTCGTCTCCCGATATTCCTTGCAATTCTAAGCACTGACGTAGACTCCCCTTCATAGGCCCTCTCCTACAAACTTTCCAACCTTTTCCCTAAAGACATCAAACCCGCCTTCTTTTCCCCGATAACTTACGCCAAACCTTCCTAAATACCAAAGATTCCATATCTAATTTATCCAAAAGCTGTGTTTACAAATTATCTTGTGATACTTGTGAAGCTATTTACATAGGACATAGAGGAACACAAACGTTGCTTCGAGTTGCGAAGCGCGTCATCACATTTTTCCAAGCACCTATTTGAGAACGGCCATTCCAGTGCTTTCCTTCCCGAGTTTCTCCACTTCGAATCAAAGGGCAACAGACTGGACCTCTTAGAGCAGTTGGAAATTTTGATCAATGATGCTACAGACAACGTTTCACTTACTAATGAATTTGTTTTCTCCAATCACTCTCTCTTGTTCTCTTTACTGTTTTCCTAATTATTTAATTTATTGCCTTTTACTTTGTAATTTAACAACTTTTTTGTATCAAGGTTATAATTTTTCTGTAATTATGAATTTGAAAGGTATTCTATTCGTGGATATTGCAATTTGCATTACGATTGCCAAGGAATCGCCTAAAATTTACTTTTCGCAGCATTCGTAATAAATCTGACCGTCCGGAGCGACGAGGTTAATTAATTCGACGGAGAGGGCAATGAGATTTTGAGAAATGTTGACCGTAGATGAGGAGTGGATGAGAGGCATGCAGCAATGGACCGTTAATGTCGAAATGATGCGATTCTCTAGGATGTATGCTGCGGGAGAGAGATGTTCAATTATGCACTGCTGAGTCTCTTATGCAGCAGGAGCTCTTGCCCACACCCTTTGTTACGGGTCAACGGTAACGTCGGTTGAACCCCATCCATTCATAAAAAAGGAAGAAAGCAATGAGGATACGGAATTTTCGCAATCGCAGAACAATTATTTCTGAGAGAATTGAAATCGTCGGAGTCGAGTAAGGCACTTACACCGAATGCACGCCGAGTAGAAAAAAGGACTTTGTATGGATAGACTTAATGGTGTTTCGTTATAAGGAGGTTATATTGGAGAAACTATAGCTCATTTCGTATAATTAATAAGAATGAAAGGTAAACGTAGCATGACCGAATATATTTTTACAGATCTATTGAAAGCTTATGGCACCTAAATGCGCGAAGAGTCACGTGATGTAGGAGAAGGTGGCTTTGGAGGGGGAAAGCTTAAGGGGAAGATGGCAGTGGAGAATGACTGATTACCCCATGCGTATATACCCTCACCCCCGCGTAGCTCACTTTCGAGAATGGACTCTTCCATGCTGAATTCGTGTTTGTGCGCAGGTGCCATAAGCATTCAATAGATCTGTAAATATTCCTATTAAATAACTGAAGCAGCATTTGCCCTGACATAAAAATCTCTATAAAATTATTCTTTTTAAATGTGCATTTCCTATGTCACAAAATACACCGAAAAATCTCACCGAGTTTTAACTGCTGCTTCGAACATGTGACCTCATAAAAATGACAATGTTAAGAATTTCCGAAATAAAATCAAGAGATGTGAAATGATGATTTAATTACAGTAAATTAAAATTCGTACGGGCAATTTCCGTATAATTATGTATTACTTTAAAACGCAACGGCAAATCTAAACGAGTGTAAATTTATCTTATCTTTTGTTATTTTAATGGTACGAGAGAGATTGAATTAACCAACCCTATCATCTATATAAATAATAAGCCAGGTTATCGTGACCCGCAAAAGAGCAACGAAAACAGCAATTCGATAAAATTAAAGAGCGATTACAACATTTATAGTGAGCAAATTTTAAAATTTGTTCATTAGAATTTTTGTATATAAATTAATCCACCAAAAAATAATGAAATATGAATGATCAACGAGTTCCACAAAAAATGTTGTGCCTAAAGAAAAGTTAGTGAATTTAAAAAGTGAAATAAAGACATCAAAATATTGTTTAAGCTTTTAATTTGTCATTTTCGTTCCCGTCATACGGACGAGCTAAATTGTAACAGTATAAAATCCTAAACAGCTCTAATCAAGCACTACACATGCAACTGAAAATACACGCATAATGCGACAATTTTCAAGTTTTGACACGATCAAACTGCAAAACAATGTCATTTGAACGGCTGTCATTTCAACGGAATATCAAAATTAAAAGACAAATTCACACGCGAAATTAATGAAACGCTAATAAAAACGTACCGGGTAAAATATCTATTAGAATATCTTCCAAAACGATACGATGCAGCTATATTCTTCTCATTAAAAAGGTGAGATAAATATACCGAAACATCAAAATAAATTTTCTCGTCATTTACGAAGGCCATTTGCTGGTTTATTAATAAAATACTACTTCGTTCAATGAATACATTTGTTGGACAGTAATCGATAGTAAAAAAGGTTGCCGGTAAAATAAAATCTCACTAGAATATTCTTATGAGAATCGTTAAATAGAATCGTGCAAAACAATCAAACGGTAAAGGAAATTTCTAGCCTCATACTAGGTCTAATAACCGTTAATATTAGGCTGCAATCCTCAAACGATTCGCATCTCTTTCTAAAGACACCTGGATCGAGCTTTTTAATATCTTCAACCACCAGAGTGCGTAAGGCACCTTCGGTCGCTTAGCCATGCAAGGCGCACGTGAACACCTGAATTAAGAATAGACCCGCAACGAGAGTACAGTGGATACGAGGTGGTTAGCTAAAGAGATGTGGGACGTAATGTCCAAACAGGAAGTATTTTGATAAAGGCAACAGGCAAGCTGCCCAAAATGCGCTTGCGTTTCGCCGTAAATAGGGAATAGTTCAAAGAGGAAGATAGTGACTTTTCTCATTAGAAGAGTTCATGGACATAACCTCCCAACTGTGGGGGAGAGAAGCGTGATTGTCAAAAATACTTGGATTGGGACAGCAAAACTTTTTTAATGCAATAAAATAATAATATGATAAATGTTTTAAAGAATTTTTATTGCACTTGCCATGAAATTGAAAGGTAACTTTTGATTAGGAACAAAATTAAATACTTTGTTACTAATTTAAAAATAAATATTTGGAGGGAACATGGGGGGAGAGGGGGGACCGAGGACTAATAAAGGAACGTAAGAGGCCCCAAGGCCCTCCCGTAGCTACTACGTCCCTGTGAGAATGCTAATCTAAAGGAAACTTTTTACTAAAGAAATAGTAAACATTTATCGATGAATCATAGTTTGAGCATCAAGGTGAATTACTTGATGAAAATCATTTTAAGTACTAAAATACGTGAACACACATGCTAATCTCTGTCAGTATATTTCATGGAAAGTTTTCATCAAGACAAATGCCCCAAACATTTTCTCACGAATGAAACTCGTTGTTGTTGGTATTTCCTGGCTAATCAACCTCTTGGGTTATTATAACAACTACAACTCCTTCCAAACCGAACACACACAAACAGGAGGAGGAGGGAAACCCGGTGCAAGCTTTACCCTACTCTTAACGAAGAGCACCAAGGGGACCAACTGCTTAACGTCCCTTCCCTTCCTCAAAACACCCAAGTAAGGGACGGGACGATCCCAGGTTGAAAACCCGACCTCCGACGGATTCGAACCTGGGATCGCTGCGTGGTAGGACAACGCTCTAACCACACCTCAATCCCCCGAATGCAACTCTACGCAGATGCTTACGCTTGAATGAAAACGCGAAAGACAGTACAACTGAACATAACAAAAAATTTCCTAGGCTCCAGGTAACAACTTCATCAACCAACTCCGCTAGAGATCGTTTTAGTTAATCACGCGGCAGGTACGCGTCATACGTACTCGGTAAAATAAAGGAGGAGCAAGACCTTGAAAATGCACTTTCACTAGAGCGACCCTGCTTTGAACTTCCTGGTTGAAATAGGCGTGGTTACGAGCTTAATGTGCGACTACGTCACGGCTGAATCTGCTGCGCTTAATGCACAGCACCCATTCCAAACATTCCGGGTTCGACTAGGAAGAAGAGATTATTTGCTACGTTTTTGGGTGATTTACTGCATCAGCGACCCCATCATACCTCGAAAATAACTCATAAAGAACTATTACAGCCAGAAAATACTCCAGATGGACTAACCAAAAAGATAATAATGAAAAGCACAAAAGTCATTTTTCATTCATATCAAAAATCATGAACGTTAAAAATACCTTCAAGTAACTTAAATATTAATCTCAAAAGATATAATTACAATCAATCCCCGATTTAGCGCCACCACTTGTCCATCACCAATTTTGGCGCTAAAGCGGGGGTGACGGAAAATCGAGGTATATGCTTGCTCTACGCCAGTGGTGCCCAACCTTTTATGCTGGCGGATCGCATTGGTGGTTGCGAATCCTTCGGCGGGCCGCATAGGAAGTTGCCAATTCTTCGGCGGGCCAGATTAGAGATTAAATCGGAAGTTATCCATATGTTCTGAGGCAAAATATGGAAGTAAGTCCATAAGATAGTCCATGACATATCAAAGATGGGGCAATTTTCACAATGATTATGACGCTAATTAATTGCAGTAAATTTGTTTATCTCGATTATAATAATAGTCTCTATGTGTTTGTTTGTGCGTTTGTCTGCAATGCCCCATCTGACAATAAGAATGATTGGGAGGGATCATTAGAGGAATACCTCGAGTACGGCTGGTACGATTTCGACGATTTTTTCGCGATATATATACATATATATATATATATATATATATATATATATATATATATATATATATATATATATATATATATATATACACTTAGATCTACCTCTTGCGCCATTTGGGCAATCGTCAAATCAAGGGTTCGATTCCAGGAGAGTTTATTTCCTCCATATGATTAACGCGGGCGTGAATGTGGCATAATAGTCAATTGAGTATTATAATTACTTAGAATCATCGTGGAAATTTGGGACTTGAAATAAAGACGCCTGAAAGAACGAAACTTCTTTTTTCTGCCGTCGATTTTCGAATGTGTCGAATCTGTCCAGATATTAGTTTTTAATGTGAAAATTTGACCTATTTTTACGTGAAAATCTTTCGGTGATTTGTATTGTTGCCAGTTTCGTGTAACTGTGCACGATTGGCTAGAATTGTAAATTCGCGTAGCATCTATTCACATATTCAAGAATTTCGACGCTGTTTTGAAATTTAAACAATACCTTTGTTATGATATAAAATACCACGGTAACAAAAATAATCAAACGTTCAATTATGCATTGATACTATGCTAATGAAATTAGATATGGAGATTAAAAATGATGAATTTTTTAAGGTCTTTGAGAACATTTTCTGCGAAGGCAGCGTAAAAAGTTAACCTTTGACGAAAAAACAGGAAAAATTAAACCTACATAAATTTACTTTAATGAAATCACGTTTTGTATTCACTAAAAGGTACAAAATAAATCTAAAATTCTCATAAATGAATAAAGTAAAAATAGTTTTGGTCACATAAAAGTTCTGTAGCGCAATAATTGACGAATAAATCTTCTTTATTATTTCTTTGCCATACAAATTTTATTTGCCCAAAATTTATTTTTACTTTCTAGATCATACAATTACGTGAATTTATATTTGTTGTTTACGTTTTAGTGTATGTAAAAGTTGATTTCACAAACATGCATCAGAAAGACGAAAATTGGAGAGAAAACGTTACCATCAGAGGCGCTGTTAAGACATCAAGTATTCTAGAACTGCATCAGGTCCAAATTACACACTGGTACAAAATACACAGGCGTCCCCTATTAGTCCCTAATTTTTGGCAAATCAAATTTATTTAACACTGAAACGCATAATTCATTATAATAGTACTAGTCTCTGCATTTTAATGAAACCAATAAGGTCCGGCTCAACTTTGTGAGGAAAGAATAAAACAAAATAGCAATTTCACTCGAAAAGATTCGCTTTGACAAGAGGGTTACGTAAAAGTTGTGAAAATGCGCATCACGTTTGATATCGACATGGAAAGACTCAAGTATTAGTTATTAGTTTCATTAAGAAAGCTAACATAGCAATCAAAGCCAAACTTTATCTGATGTGAATTATAAGTCGAATTTTTGTGTCTGTGGACTGGCACGAATCGACAACTAGAACTTTTTTAAATTGGCAAAACTCCAGTCAAAAATATTCCATTCACGTTGAAGAAAGAGATGGAAGAAGCACTTAATTGCTTGGACCTACCCACATCGATATCCAACGGCAAGCACGCGTTCTCAGTTTTTTATTTTCTTATTGAAGTGAATTTTTTAAAGTGAAATTGTCACTAAGCATTTTGTTTTCTTCTTTCGTCAATCCACCTTTTAGTAAAAAAAATGGTCATTTTTCCTGTACTGTGTTAAAAATAATTCGGTTTGGGAAGAAGTTCAGGAAAGAAGAGGGAAGTGGTCGAGGAAACCCTCTTTCCTTAACTGCCATTTCGTGTTGTGTGAAGTATTTTCCATTAAATTATATTCATGGAACTGAAAATACTTTCTGGTGCTAAACGACATCTTCGGGTTATTCTTTCACCCTTAAACGAATAAATACGCACTGAAAAATATAGACGCGGGAACGAAAATGTCTACATGACATTTATATGCGTTTCATGAGTAGTCACAACACTTAAGAGTAGCGCAAAATAAATGAGACGCGAGAAAAACGACCCGTTCCGACATAGATCTCTCGATCATACGCAAACTCCTTAAACTTGGCTCAAGTGCTGTGCTCTACACTCTTAAGCGCGTAGCGTCGGTAGGAGGGGTGGGGGTGAGGCAGTTCTCCAGTAGAGAAAGAGGCCGGGGATTGCCAGGGATGACAACCATTAAATCAGGAAAACCGCCGCTGGCGATTAAAATAAGAAAGAAATGCGCGCGCATCGAATCCGCCCTATCCCTCTCCGGAGCCGCCAATAAATGATGCGATCGCAATAAAATTTTACGAGATCGCGCCGACTGAAATCGATCCGGCACTATCAACTAAATAATAATAATCAAGCATCAAGGAATTTTGTGGAACGTTATCTGAGATAGAAGTGGGATGGAGAAAAATTTTCCACGAAAAAAATCTGAAAAAACCAGGCACAAATAACGTCGATATTGCTAGAGCTTTTCGGGTCACTCCAAACACTGTACTTGCGTCCCTGGATAATACCGTGTAAAGCGAAATCGGACAAAGTGAGGAAGTCCCTCCCGCAGGAAAACTTGAGGTTACATTCGGGCACCGTCTTGCGGTCAACGTTGCAACAAATCAGTCGCATCGTATCCAGCATTGTTTCCTGTTATCCTTTATGAAAACATGTGGCGAACGGAAACTTTTTATGATCTTTAATGCTCGAAGACCGTTTCAAAAGTGTGCCAAAGCGAAACTGACGGACGTACAAATCGAGATAGTTAACTAAAAACAAAACCGTGCTAAACCGAAAGCGCGCAATGAGAAACCGTGCAATTCGAGAGACGAGCGCAAAAATAAAAACAATATCAACAGTCGACGATATTCTCGATAAAAATAAATCAGGTAGCAATCGTATCAATATGTTTTTATTTCCAAATTAAGACCACACTTGCCATTTCAGAAGGCACTACTGTTATTTAACGCACAAACGGCAAAAATAAAAGCACATAAGAAACCATCCACAAATATACGACCTGAAATTAACGCAAAGGAAGTGTAATGAGAGAACTAAAACACGCCAACAATGCACGTGGTAGTCCTAATAGGCAAATACCGCATTGTTGAAGCTGTTCTAAAATAAGCGCTTTCTCGGCATAAACGAGAATTTTCGGAAAATCCACATGATAAAAACATTTTTTTTAATCGTACGCATTTCAAAATTCTCTAAAGCTAACCTAAATTCTCTCCCATTTAAAAATGCTACTCAAAAATGACCTCCGCTGAAATTGTCTTCAACATACACAAACGCGCACCCGCGCGCGCGCACGCATACATAATATGTGTACTATATTATAGTCTTCTCTCCGTGGTTGAAGCAGAGTATTTATTCGGACAGCTTGCTACCTATCCGACACCCTCAGAAGCTCTCCAAACGGTAAGTGTCCACTGGGCGTCCTGAGAAACCTACTTACCCTCATATCTTATTAAACCTTTAATCTTACTCAAGCATGTATGAATGCGATGTATACACAGACACAAGCACGTATTAAAAAACAATCATAAATGATTAATACCGCGTCGTAATGAGTGTCACGGCGAGACTTGGAAGAGGCTATGCATAACGCCCTTTTTGTCATTCTGTCGGGAAAAACCAATGCAAGTTTTAATTTTAAAATGGATTCTGAAGCTAAGATATCGCGACAAGTTTTATTTTGGATGAGGTGGAATGCGGAGAGGTAAAATCCCGGGAATCCTAAGGTACTGGCCCAGACGGAAATAGACAAACGCTGAAAATCTATCACAAACTGAAAGTTGGCCAAAAAGCTGATGTTTTCCACAAAGCGAAGAAGCGGAGACAGGGACCGCTCCTCAGATCACCACGGAAGAGCCAAATCGATTGCGAAACGCTTCCGAAAATTCGATAAAAAATTTTTAACTGATTGATGGATTTGAGAATTGAATCCTGTAAACAAGGCTATTCTTTCCCGAGAAGAGGTCACAAATACAAATTATTTCGCCGTCGCTTTTTAAGTCGTAAATTAGATACATTTACTGCATTTCCACCAAGTATTCGCATTT
Organism: Tanypteryx hageni; assembly: GCA_028673005.1. Lineage (NCBI taxonomy): Eukaryota > Metazoa > Arthropoda > Insecta > Odonata > Petaluridae > Tanypteryx > Tanypteryx hageni. The sequence continues at coordinate 43,948,302 of CM054115.1, read as the reverse complement.
CTTGCTGGTTATTAAAAATCCTCGCAAATTAAATTGTTTCTTTCAGTATTCAGGAAGTAATTCCAGATGGAAAAAATGTACAAAGACACTGAAAGTTATTCGATTCGTGAAACTTATAAAATTGAAATGTACGGACATTATAAGCGGAAATAAAATCTAATTTCTATAATCGACGTTAAACGCGAAATTCCCAGTTTAAAAAATCTTTAGAATTAAGTTGTTATAATTTAAACAGATTGCAATGGTATATAATATATATATATATATATATATATATATATATATATATGTATGTATGCGACCACAATTTATTTATTTGAGATGTCTCATAAACATCCGTTACAGGGCCTTTTACAATGAGCGTAACAACAATAACAAAGACGATCACGTACAACCATGCTCTCGGCAAGATTCGAACCTTCCACCTTGGCCTTTAAAGCGAAGCTTGCTATCCACGCATCCATTAATTTTCTCGGCATTTCTTGAGAAAATAGAATGACTTCAAAGACGAGTACGGCCCTCCTTCCCCGATATGGAATTCGAACCCGGTACCTGAGCATCAGAAGATAGAAACGCGGCCCACTCCTCTATTATGGCCGACGTTTCAATGACGATTCGATATAAACTCGTTAAGTTGCACTAAGCGAGCGTAAACACCAATCCGACCTGGGAGAAGATCCAAGATTGACTTTCACAACCACGCGGTGATTCGGGAGAAATAAATTTACCCTTTCCTCTCTCCCTATCTTCCAATTCGCAGTGCATCTCTCACTCTCTCTCCCTTTCAACTCCACACCTTCGCTCCCTCTTTTCGCACCCTTCCGCCCCCACCACGAATAGAAATGTCCAAATGGTTTTTCTTCTCCCCACCTTCCATTCCTCGCCATTCTCTTTTCTCCTCCTCCATCACAACGACCAAATGTTTATACTGTATTATCCTTCCTCCCGTTTCTAAGCGACAATCTAGATATATATACATATATATCTTACTCCGTCGGCAACAACTTCCACCAAGCGCCACCAGACCACTGACTGACTGTAGTGCTATTTTAACAAACATTCCGAGTAGGTAGAAGATTGAAATTTGGTAGGAATCTTTGACGGGATTATGATAAAAGTATTCCATATATATTTGATTTCGATATGAAAAATCAGTAATATACGCTAAACGATTAGCCCATTGTCAAAAATAAAATAATAATAAATAATAATATTCTCTCCCTCCCTCTCCCTTCCTCTCTCTTTCCTTACCCTTTCTCCCTCCCTCTCTGCCTCCCTTTTGTCTCACCTCTCCCCTCTCTCATTCCCTCCTTTCCCAATCCATAGCTCTCCCTCCTTTTCTCAGTCTCCCTCTTTATCTCTTTCCTTCCGTCCTTTTCTAATTCTATACCTCCCTTACTATGTACCTTCCATTCTATATCCCTTTCCTCAGATCTCCCTCCCCACATCCCCTCTCTCTTACTCTATATCTATATATACATTTATATAAGAAAAAGAATCCAAACTAAATCCCAGTCCCATTAGGATTACGTATTTTCGCGAAAAATCCTACGATAATTTAAGGCAATCTATGCACTCGTATATATCACACGTATGCGGATTGTGACAACAATTGAATCTCTAAGTTTAACAATGATGTGGTCGGCAAGGCAACATCCCGTTTAAAAGCCGATATTTTCCAAAAATATGTTATTTAAATGTTTAATATGAGATATTCCAAAAAGTAGGCGGAAAAAGATTAATATAATAAGAAACTTCATTAATTTTCCTAAAACACAGTTTAAATTCGAAGAACGTACGTCATTTTTTTCCTATTTTAATTTCCAAAATAATAAAAGCCTACATTTTAAAAGGTCGATTTTTGTGTTATCTTACGGGAAATGGAAGTCGCCCCTCTGGAGTCGAACCCGGGTCTTTTTTCGTATTTATTTTCGTCATTTAATTTTTATATCTGAAAATTATAACCATCCGCCTAATCCGGAAGTATGTTACAAACGCGTTAAAAAGTGCCATTGATGAAGACAGCGTCTCACACAGACAGAACTGGAAAACTATATGTAAGATTTAAGCTTTTTAACGATATGTTGCCTTGTCACCGTGCCATTGTTAAACCTCGAGATTGTATTGTCGCCTTAATCCTTATATTAGATGCGTAAGGAATGCGTCTTTTGAATGCTTTACTACGCGATAGAGGAGAGAGAGAGATTGAGAGAGAGACAAAATGAAATGTTACATAGATTAAAAATAATTTTGGGCGTATAAGAATTGTATAGCGTAATGCAGTGGTTCTCAAACTTTCAAATGTCGCGGCCCCCTTGAATATCATGCGGCTCCCGTTGAATTGTAAATAGTAAAAATAAGCAACTTTTTTGCAAATTTCTTCACTTAATCCACATTTTGAGAAACACTGGTGCAATGTATTTCTTTTTCAAAGAATTTCTATTCGTCCAAAACTCTGGAACACTCAATTTTGTGAATTTTATATTTATTGCTTACTTTTCAGAGCATATAAAAGTTGGTTTAATTAATTTTTATTTAAATTTTAACTTAATATTTAATTCAGGCATACCGGTCATATTTGACGGGCAATTACGCTAATAGTTTTATATTTGTGAATCATCACTTGTTGTGATGCAGCCAAACCTAAAATATCATTTCTCTCTTTTCCCCTTTTAACTTCTTAAAGTACACTCTTAAAATGCATATTTTTTTATATGTAGCTATGTACAGGTATGTGTGTACATTTTTATTTTCTGGATACAATATTTTTCGTTATTTTTTTAACCGTCGAGCAGACGCGTTGGCGCACGCAGTGCACCAATGGCGAGAATTTCCTTCTTCGCGCGCATAGGTAGCGACTCCACCCTCCTAGAATCTTCTTAAAATGTAGTTCCCCGAATGCCAGTTGAGTTTTGACCTTGGCGGAGTACGTGTATGCCAGCTGAGAGTAAGTTTTCCCGGAGAAGTCGACTGGCTCACGGAGAGCGCCAACGCGTCTGGTCATGTAAGTAGAATTTTCATCGTGAGATATCTTTTCAATTTTTATGTTTGGTTGAATATCTTCTAATTTATAAATTCGTACGTTCTAGGAATGAAGGAGTAGATGAAAGAGACTTCGCCAAAGTCCTCCAGGAACTTTCGGAAGAGGAAGAAGAGCTGAGGAAGCAGAGACAGATACCGGAGGTGGACAGCGACTTTTCAGATGGCGAAGATGAAATTATTACTCGCAGTAACCACGAAAGTGACACCGAACAGGAATTTGATCCAAACAACAACCCATCTGAAGATGAATCTGACTCGGATAATGAAGTAAGAGAATACTACATCGGCAAAGATAAGTCGACGAAGTGGTCGAAGGCCACAATTACAAAGAAAAACCGTAAGTTCCCGGCAAAAAATATTCTTGGAATTTCTCTCGGCTCCGACGTTTCCAGTATAGCTACTGAACTTGACGCTTTCCATCAGTTTGTTACGATTGATATGATTGACAAAATTACTAATTACACGAATTCGATCTTTCAACGAACCGCGTTAAATGGGCGTTATAAAAGGGAACTTGATGCCCTCTAACATCGCGAGATGAGATTTGTGCGGTTCTTGACCTTCTACTTCTTTTTGGTATGAAAGGAGAGAATCACACTAATGTTATTGAACTATGGACAAGAGATGGTACTGGTATGATTTTGAACAGAGCCGCAATGCATTACCGTCGATTGTTTATTTCTTCTGAGATGCATGAGGAATGACGACAAGGCGACGCGAGAGGAAAGAAAAAAAGTAGATAAATTGGCTCCTATCCGAGATTTCTTGGACACATTTGTTCATAATTGCAAAAACTCGTACACTGTCGGCGAGTATGTCACAATTGACGAAAAGTTAGATCCATTTCGTGTTCGTTTGTGCAGCACATTCCGAACAAGCCTGCGAAATACGGCATAAAAAGCTTTGCTATGTGTAATGCCAAGTCGTTCTACACAAGTAACATAGAGGTCTATTGCGGAAAGCAACCAGAAGGTCCATTCTGTGTACCCAATTCTCACTCAGATATTGTGCACAGATTGGTTGAGCCAATTGCAGGCAGCAATCGAAACTTGACTATTGACAACTGGTACACAAGCTATCCTCTCGCGCAATCATTGATGGGGAAAAAATAACATGTCTAGGCACTCTCAGAAAAAATAAAAAATAAATTCCCGCCAAGTTCTTGCCTAATCGAAAGAAGAATAAAGGATCTTCGATTTTTGCTTGTCTTACTGTCCTAAAAACAAATCAGTATTGCTGCTATCCACGTTACATGACGACCTGTCAACTGATCAGGACTCGGGAAAACCATACATGATTCTTGACTACAACAAAACCAAAGGGGAAGTTGATACTGTTGACCAGCTGTGTACTAGATATTCTTGCGCTCGTATTACTAGGTGGCCCCTTGCCTTATTCTTTTCACTGCTAAATGTGGCAGGCATAAATGCTCAGGTGTTATTTTTTGACGTAAAAAATGACTCATCAATGAAACGGAGAGTTTTCTTGAAACAACTCTCTCTCTCTCACTCTCGAACTTTTGAAGAATCATCTTGTCTTGAGGGCTCCAATTCGGACTCTTTCATTGGACATTTGATTTTTTTTTTTAAGTGTCACCTAAACATAGAAGATGAAACACCGAGCAAACCACCTGCAAAGAAGCGAGGTCGTTGAGAAATATGTGTCAGATCCAAAACTGTCAACACAACTGTGATTTGTTCCCACTGTCACAGTTTTGTTTGCAAAAACCATTCACAAATGACAGTGAAGTGCAACAAATGCTCAGATCAAGATGCAGGCGAGTTATCGGAATAATTCTTTTCTGCAGGAAAGGTGAGTTCCTAGAGTTCATTTTTTACAGTTCTTCTAAGATTTTAGGGTTACTTTTTTTCTAATGGTGTATCAACACGAAAATATACCTTTCTATTTACTAAGTTGTGCAATAATATATCGATACAGTTTATGTTTATTGATATTTCTCTTTTCTTTTCAAGATTCGTGCTTTTTGTCATTATTTCAAGATTTAATGTCTTATTTTAATTTACTTGTTCTTATGTTCAAATTTTAACTTTTTTGCTAATAAAAATAAAAGAAGTTCTGGGAAGAACTAATCCGCCTACTTTCTTATCTGGTAACCTGATCCTGATAATGTTTCTCGTACGAAATTGGAGGTTGGGCCAGTCCACTTCCCTCGCAATTCGATTACAAAAATTACAATAACCGGAATGGAATCATGGGCATTATTCGCTGCATTATGATCACATGGTACGTTGATGTTAAATTGTTTAAAACTTTTTAGTATTACTTGAAATTGCTTATGTAGACGAAATTAAGCGATTCCGAGCAAGGAAATACAAGTTTTAGCACTGGCGCACTTTGTTTTTACACCTCTCTTCGTAGGAATCTTTCGCAGCGGCAGGATTTTCTGTGATGAACAAAGCGGATACGCGATTTTTTCAGCCCACAAACCAAACTTTCTTCTATGGTATCTCTTAATGTTCTACTAGCCAAATATGCAACTAATATGTTTTTACGTCATGTATGACTAAAGGGTTATATGTAGGAAGGGGCCGTATGGTCTCAATTTCGCCCCTAATAAAGTCTATTTCCTTCCTTACTTCCTGGCACCCCCCTTTTCCTCTAATCTGCATATACCGAATTGGTTTTATTAGTATGGTATCTGGCGTGAGAATCCTCCTCTCCCCCGTCCTCCATTCTCACAAGTCGAATCGAAGGCTCCCACCTCTCGAAAAATCTATAACGGGCCGATTAATTCTCCATCGACTCTTTTCAAATCTCAGTGCGAAAACAACCGCCGTTCAAAAATAGTACCGGCGGCCTGTTTACGAGGTAGTACGCGCGAATGGTCTCTCAGATCTCCCTCTCGACAAAAACAACATCGGAGCGTGAGCCACGCAACATGGATTTGATTTTAAATATGGTACAACTATTTATCAAGTTCGATTTTCACATAAACGAGGTTGTTTTTGTAGCAATAGGGGTTCCTTCCACCAGTCAGGAAAGACTAGCGAGAACAGACGCATGCGTATATGAGAAAGTTTGCGCAACGTGTATTGCGTCGATTTTTTTTATTTTTGCATACGAGAAGCATATGGATAAATCATTGTGATGATGAAAAACTTCGGATTCGACATTTTGACGGATGTGAACGTTTTGAGATGCCTTCGCGTTCGAAAAAGTTGCTTTTGCTATTCTGTCAATTTAGTTTGCGCGCGACTCTCGGAGGTAAAACGATTCGACAGAAACTGATCCAATCTCGTATTTGTATAGGGTAACATCCGGAATAGAAGCCTTGTAGAAATGAATCACATAGCGCAAAAATGGAACGTAGTTTATTCTAGTAGGTTATCACAAAATGCCTATTTAATCCAAAATGGCCGAAGAGATTTTGATTAAAATTTAGAGCTTATTGTCATAAAAAATACCACATAAACCATTTTCTGCAAAATTAACGGTATAGCGTACGGTAGCATTGCAATACATCGAGTTTTACGTCCAGCTATCGCCAAGTTACCCGTAATGTAGTCGGTAACATAGTATGGACCAGCGGTTCAAGACCGGTGCTCACGACCACGCAAGGAGTAACCAAGTGCGTTGCCGAAAATTTTAATAATGGCTTGTAAAATACAAAGCAAATTTTGTTATGCCGAGTTTTTGTCTTTCTCTTGCGTCAGTTTTAATTAAAATAAAAACAATGTTTACTCAAACTCTTCATTATTACACATTACTCGTTTCTTTAGTTCGGAGGATTGTAATGTGCAACGTGTCGCGAACGTGATCATAGATTATCGTGTGCGTCGCGAAGGAAAAAAATGTTGAGAACCGCTTGTATGTACTATAAGCGTACGAATATGAGAAATTTTGCGCTACGTATTTTGCATCGATTATTTTTACATTTTCTTCTCGCCCAATTAAAGATTCCGCGTGGACGAGTCGAGAGGTCCAGCGTACTCTTTTCGATCGGAATGGCAAAAAAGAGGCCCAGAGAGAGAGAGGAGAGAATTTACTAGAAATGATGTTGACGGTCTCTCTGGCACGGAGCCTAGCCCTCTGGGATGGTAAAAAATACTCGATCGGCAGTTTTTGCATTGCCTAATGCGCCGCTGACTCTCTGCCGCGAAGCGTTTTTTATTCGTACCCGATCTTTTTTCCGGGGGGAAGTCGAGCGTGGGAGTTGCAGGAGGATTAAAAGAGGGGACACTCATTGGCGAAGGGAGAGAATGACTGACCCGGCGTCTGAATGTTTACTCTGTTGCATTCTTTCGGAAGTAGGCGGGTTATGTGGGTCAGAGATGCGAAAAGCATTTGGTGACCTGACGTCCCGGTTTTCCGAGATGTGTACCGGCGTCTCGAGAAAGTCCTATGCGGGTAACCGTACCGGAATTTCGTTTCTGAATGAGACTAGACAATAATTAACGCCCATTTGATTAGAATATTTTTCCAAATAAACTTCCAATGACCTGACGATCGTAACCGACTTGTTATTAAAATCTTAAGTGCTACGTATATTTTATTCCCACGACTCAAGTTTGAGTTTCCAAGACGATTGGATTAAAGCAAGTAAGAGCAGCGTGAAATATAAACGTAGGAAATTAAACTTGATTTACCGAACTGGTAACAAATTTTGGACGATTAAGCAAGCACCAGAGTAAACGCCCGCCAAAAAAGATGGGACGTCAAATTTTTCGTATTCATCTATTTTTTGCTTGGTTTTTTAAATAGAAATATAAAAATATTTGGTACAAATCAATTTTTTTAAAACTTAAACATCTACGTTTTAAAAATGCTGTTAATGCAAAATTTCACTCTCCCCTCCTCCTCTCACTCCCTCTCTCCTATCCTGTATCTCTCCCTCCTTTTCCCCTTCTCCTCACCCTCCTATCCCTCCTTATCCTTCTCGCTCTCCTCCCTCACATTCCCCCCTGTCCGTGCCTCTTGCCCTCCCGGACAATACTTCATCAATGCATTCATCTGGATTTCTGTATTAGCTAATTAAATGAAACATATGCTAATTTCAAAGTTGAATGTTCTTTAGAAAGAATCCTTTAGTCAACAAATTCACAACTTTTTTCTCGTTTTGCGTCTGATTCAGTTTAATGTACGTACTAATAATTTCGTGACGTTGACAACAATGCGGTTGCCCTTCGCGGAAAAAGATTTTCACCTCCCAAAACGTAAAGTTTTCGTGTTCAAAACAAATTTGTGGACCTATTCACGCGTATTTGATAATTCGACGAAAGGAAAATGAATTTTCGTCCTTTCGTTCAAGTCCCCAATTTACGAATAATATAAATAATCTTAAAATGAACACCAAAAACTCGCCGCATAATTTCCATGTTATTAAAATAGAGAAAGTGCCTTTGACGTACAACGTTTAACCGTTTAAAATCCAGCAAGGGGACGCCCCGAATAGTTGGCGAAAGATCCATCGAAATTGTACCTAACCTTTCTCGAGTTATTCGCATTAAATCGTGAAATCTTGCACACAGAATGACATCGGCTTTCACTATAATAGGAGGATATATCTGGAGCCAGCGTAGCACGGTAAATCTAATGTGGCCCAAATTCCACACCTGCCCTTTCCCTACTAACATCATTATGAATCTATTCGGGAGTTCGCCTCCACTCTGGCCCTCTCGAGTCTTCATATTAACCTTCGGGTGCACGCTAGGAATGCCAGACCTTCAACTTGGAGATAACATTCTCCTTTATATTCGCGGAGTTTATGTAACGTTCACTTTTTTAGCAAGTAACAGGCTGCATTTAATCGATCATATCGACGACAAAAAAATAGCCCGGGTGCCGGAAAATAAATTCTTGGCACTTTCCTTCGCGGTGGACAGATGAACGATAAATAAAAAAGACATGAAAAACCAAGGACATGCTCAGCCCAGGGTTACGACCCTCATTTGGTTCCATCCGGATATTATGACCACTCTTGATGCAGCGAGGGTGGCGTGATTTTTCCTCGTAAAATAGGAAAAATCGAAGAAGAGAGAGGCGTAGAACACGAAGCCTCCGGGAGAGACCTTCAAGGTCGGTATTATTAAACATTTTTACCTTGCGACCCTTGCGGAAGAAGAAAAAACTTCAACTCCGAGGCCAGGACAATAAAGACTAGAAACTTACGATTTGCAGATTCGTTTAACTCCGATAAAAAGACACAAATGCCAGAACAAACGTCTACCCCAATAGCGGCAGTTCATTCCCTACCTGATCAGATAAACGATCTGTCCGTGAAACATGTTCACGCACTTGTAAGAAGCCCTAGAACCCAGTTCGGGTTCCGAGACCCAGTACTTGGTCTCGACCCTTACTTTAAAATTTACATATATATATAATAGATATTATATATATATATATATATATATAATCCCCGACTTTTCCGCACTACCCCTCCACCCCCATGCCTCCACCCAGTGTCACTGCCATCAGTTGTCTCTCTCCTGTGCTGACGAAGGGATCACCCCCGAAAGCTTCCTTGTTTTTTTATTTTTGTTTGTTTTACGTGTGTCACTTCGACACCCCCAGCAGCTCGCCAACCTGAAGTCATCTTATTGGTGAGTGCTCACTGGGCTTTCTTATCCCAACATCTCGTTAATAATAAAAGGGGTGTTGCGAGGCACGATGATACAATACAAAGTAAGTAAAAGGTAATAGATCCTTTTACGGTGTAGGATATAATATATAAATATATATATAGCCACTCGGGTGGCGAAGCGTGAATAATTTATAAATGCTTAAAAGTAAGAGTATTTCTTTATACAAGAACCTAGGTCGATACGATTCCACCAATGAGCAGAAAAGCTATTTCCGTCTCCTGAATAATTTGCATGCGACCTTTCCGAGAGGAAATGGCGAGGGAAAATTGTATCGTCTCGAAAAAAAATAAAATTCTGATCGCCCGCGCGATTCAGTTTTTATTCGGCGGTCTCCTCGAGGCACGCAATAAGTTCCGCCTTCGATATTTTTTCACGAGGTCACGCTCACAAGCACAACACGAGAGATTTGAACGAAGAGATTGGTTAGAAAATACGACTTTTACGCTCGTTTATAAGCCTTTAAGAATGTTGTATAACGGAATGGAGAAATCCCTGAAGCATAACACCTAACTGTTAGCAAGAATCTGTGTTAATTATACATAGTTTGTATCCGTACGCTATTAAAGTGGATGTGCGCGTCATCTCACTGCTGGCAAGTACACTAAACTGTAGGGAAAGACGAAATTAAATAATCCTAAAAGATTGTTAGTGCATCTGATGAATGCGATGATAACAAAAAAAGAAAGATCGAAAGAAGACCCTAAAGAATATGATCGAATACGGCATCTACGAGAAATATTCCGTCGAATGGAATGATAAACGGAATTGTGCAAGCAGGTACTCCTCAGAAAAGTGCAGCCAACTATGTCAAAAATATTTACAATCGGTGGAGCGTTATAATGAAAGGAAAGGTAAATTTATCGGCATCGGTAATTTAAAGATAAACTTTTGTAATAAAGATTCTTAAGTGTGAGCATGTTTTTGGCCACTATAAGTTAATACTTTTATGTTAATAACGAGGTAAGCTAATACAATTTCTTTAAAAAAAAAAGAAAAAGATTTTTGAAATTAACAAAAAATTTAATAAATGAAATTTAAATAAATACAATTTTTTTTTTATATAAATAAATAAATTAGATGTCACTTTTCAATCTTCTTATTTTGCCGTCCCATTATTTCATTGTAGGAAATGCTTTGAATGCGTAGAAACGAACATATTTAGTATTAATCCTAACAAAACTTGATAAAGAAAATACGCAGTTCCTTATCTTTTTTATTTAGACCTAAGGCGCGCGTTATTTTTTATTTTTACTTATCACATCCATCGCATCAATAAAAGGAACATTAAAAGAACCAAATAAGCGAAACAACGACAAAAAATCACTCGATATAGATTTTTTTATAAATTTCATTTATTATCCGCATGGTATAGCACACGCGAACTATTTTTACCTTTCTCTGCTGACCTTTTAAGGCTACCCAGTGATTTATAAAAAACCAATGTCGAACTTGACTGGTCCCAAGGTGAAGCAAACGGAACTATAAGGATACAACTAAAATGACAGTCTTGAAATCTAAGTAAGATAAATAGGTTTTTAAAAGAGCACTATCGATGGATACAAGTGGGAATTTTCAAGCGCTCCTTGTATCATATTCATCGAGATCGTAAACAATTTAAGTTTAACGGGGTCTAATGGCTTTTTAGCGCTTTATTTATTTAAAACATCACTTATGTATTCCATTTATCGGTCCGTCCATCTGCGAAATCCCCTTCTATGTGAAAGCTAGATATGGTAAAAATTTGATGGATCTGGAATCAGCTGCCGGAGATTAATCGGTGTCTACACCGGAACTCGAGAAGAATTCATGGTAGAAAGAAAATATGATTTTTGCAGAGAGACATCTATGAATGAATGAATGAAACGGTGTAATGAATATCGGATTCCAAAACTCGGGGCTCGATTTCGCGAGTTTATTTTGAAATATCGAATTTTTGCTTGTTAATCTTTCGTTGCTATTTGAAAGTACACAATCTTATATATATTTCTCTTATTCCGTCTGCAACAACTTCCAACATGCGCTACCAGAACGCACCACTGAAGCACCCATGCCGATATTAATCGTTTATATCTCAAAAACGGTGAAAGATAATGGTTCGAAATTTTCCAGGATTGCTTGATTCACATATAAAAAGTCATTGACGAAAAAATATTTGGAAAAACGACTCGGGTTCGACTCCAGAGAATTATTTCTATTTCTCATAAGGTAACACGTAAAAATGGACTTTTCGACGTGCAGGCTTTTTTCTTTTGGAAATTAAAATTAGAAAAATTTGACCTTCGATCTTCGGATCTGGACCATTCTAAAGAAAACATTTTCAAGTTTCTTATTCTATTCGTCTTTTTTCGCCTTCAGCTCGAAATCACTCATGTTAATCGTTTGAATGGTATATTTTGGAAAAGTCTTGCCATTTTAACGGGAATTTGCCTTCCTACCAACTACATTGTTAAACCTCGAAATCCTATCGTTACTTCAATCAATATAGGTTTACGCGTGATTTGAAGACTTTTATTACGAGAAAGAGAGAAATACGGATTTTCATAGCAGTCAATTTAAGCAACATTTGTTGCGTTATTTACGAGAAGGAACACCTAAAAATATGAAATACTATTCAAAGAGATTAAAAATCGTAATGCGCCAAATTCAATATTATTGAAATAGAAACTGTATGAAAATCTGAGGAAAGTGCTTGACGTTTTAATAAACTAACCAAGCATGTAAAAATTTTATGGGGGTGAAGGATTGTGCGATAGGTTAAGAGAGTTAGGTAGAAGAATGGAGGACTTGAGGACGGTTTTGGAAATAGGGAGAGAAAGAGAGGTTTAAAAGAATCAAAGAATCACAAAAATAACAATAAAAAGCTATGTTGTCCGTCCGTTGATCTGACAATGAGTGTCAACCTATTAAAACGCGAATAACTCAATCAAGGATGTAGATAGAAAATTGAAAATTGGCAGAAATAATCTATTAAATATAAAAATGCTTTGCCGAAAAAAAATCAAGAAAAAATTCCGAAGTTCGACTCCAGGATAATACATATTTCCATTATTCGTAAGATAACAATCAAAAATCTACTTCTTGTCGTACAGGCTTTTATTCTTTTGGAAATTAAAATTGGAAAATCCAGACCTACGACCATCCGATTTGAACTATTTTAAAGAAAAACTAACAAAGTCACTTATTCTATTCTTCTTTTTTCCGAAATCGCTCATTTGTTTATCTTGACAACCGACTGCTGTGAGAAACAAAATCAATATAACTAATGATGGTTAAAATAATTTATTTAAAGTTAAAAATTTTAATTCCGTTTTTTATTCATTTGAACCCGTCATTTCTGACGGGCAATTGCGCTAATATTTACGATGGTATTCGTAAAAAAAGAAAGAAAGCATCCTATGTAATTTGCTATGCACTTCTTCCCTCACTTGATTCTATGAATTTTCAGAGGCTCTTCGTCGGGTGCGTTTATACATTTGAATCGACAAAGGAATCCTTTATCAAAATAGACGTAACAAATCCGAACACATTTCAAAGGGAAGAATTCATGCCACAATCCATTCATAAACTCAACCCAGTTATCAAAATCCTCTTTTCATATGTCCCCACCCAACGACAAGTCGTAGAAGACGGCGGGCACAGCAATAAGAGCGAGTTAATTGCATAGGCTAGAGGCGGAAGGTAAAATCCGATTTGCTCTAGCGATCAGATAACATCTCCCAATCCCCTCCGCCACCGCGGCGAACAACTTGATTCCCGGCTCTGGAAAATACGCTTCAGAAGAGGAGACACGCCCCGATATCTCGCACATCCGAGAAATCCACAAAGAGAGAATTTGAAGAGCGAGAGGAAGTAAAAGCTCTATAAGGAAGGAACGTCTTGTGCCCTTCCAGACAACGCGTCTCCACTGCCTCAAAATCCTCCCAACTATTATTTCTCCGTTTATCTATCTCCTTCCCACGCTTCCTCTCTCCACGACTGGCTCTCTCATTTTATCTCTCCCTGGTTCTTCTTTACCCTCTCATACCATTTCTCCCTCTCTCCTCCGCACTCACTGCCTCCCTCTCTCTCTCTCGCTCACTCCCGCTCTCTCGCTCCCTCCATCTTTCATTCTCTCCCTCTCTCTCACTCCCTCCCTCTCTCTGTTACATGGAAGATGGGACTTAAAATTAGTCTCAATCGCGACCCAAATAAAAACTCTATCGATCAATCATTCAATCTCCCTCTCTCTCACACAACCTTCCTCTCTCTCTCTCTCAATCCCTCTTCCCTCACTCCCCCCTCTCTCATACCCTCCCTCTTATTCCCTCTCTCCCCCTCCCTCCCTCTCTTTCACCCCCTCTCTCTCCCTCCCTCCCTACCTCCCCCCTCCCTCCCCCTCTCTCTCCCCCTCCCTCCCCCCTTCCCTCACACTCTCTCTCACACCCTCCGTCTCTCTCTCACGCCCTCCATCCATCTCACGCCCTCCTTTCATCTATCATTCTCTCCCTACATTCACCTCCCACCCTCTCCCACCCTCACTCTCCTCTCTCACCCCCACTTCCATCCTCTACCTCTTCCTTCCTTCCTTTTCCTCTCTCCCCCCTGCCCTTTCCTACCCCTACAATGTCACCCAATCCTAAAGAGGAGACGGAATGGAAGGGATGAGGCGGAGAGGTTGGGAAGAGAGAGAAAGAAGATGAAAGCGATGAGGACTCGACGAACCGCAACGCTTTCGATCCGCGGAGCTTGCCCTTATCTCTTCCCCTCGCGATTACTCATCTTCCTCCCTCATATCACTCCCCATTCCCTCCACTTCCCTTCCCACTCCCCTCTCTCTCTCTCTCTCTTGAAAGCTCTACGGAAAAAGAGTCGCATTTCAAACGACGCGGAATATCGGTCAGGGACGTGGGACGCTTTTGGGATCCCTTGCTATTTTGCCCATACGTTGAACTCCATCAGATCCAAATTATTCGAAGCCTGTAGTAAAAAAAAATAATTGTTCGACGAGAGGCGGAAGGTTTTAAAGCGGCGTTCTTTTTTAACTTTGTTTTATTTTTGTAACGAGGGTAGCGAAAGTGTTACGCGGAGACGGCTGAAGAAGTTTTTTTTACACAGGGCAAATGGACCGAATCGGATCAAACGGATTCCGCCCATTTTTTTAATGTTTCTCTTTTTCCACGGCGCGTATCTAAATTTAAACCTCTCCCAAACAGTACGAGATACGAATCGTAAATCCGCCGTTTCCTTTATCTTTCTCTCCCTGACCCGCATCGTGATTTGCCCTCCTTTGATGGTACGTTAATTGCCCATTCCCTTCTTAGTTCAATCGTGCCGCCGTTTATCGAGAGAGCCGCCTCGGTACTTGTGAACTCGAATCTTGATGTTTTTAATGCCCGGATTTCTCCTATGTCGCGTATCTCGCCAGGAATATTTTTCCCCTGATATTGCTGCAACACTTCTATCGGTTTCGGGATCTACTAATCGTTGCAACGTACATTGCATAAACTTTATCGTGCGTGTCCGTAAGCTTCGATCCATACGCTAACCTCAATGTTTACTTCGATGTATGAACAGCTTGGCGGTATCTGAGGGTAAAACTCGATGCACAGGGTGTCCCAGAAGTATGGAATCATTGCGAAAATAGGTATATTTTTTTCACAAACATCAGTGGATATTGCTAATTTTTACCGGAGATGTCATAAAAGTTCTCTGAAATGTAGGCTTTAGAGGATAAGACTTTCGTGATTCTGTTCCAAAGATAAAATTCACGGATCCGTACTATGATGATGACAGGACTGGTGCTTTTGTAATTTGCATGCTACAAATGGCCCGAACGGTCTTAAAAACGCCAAATGATGTGTCAATTCCATGTTCTCTGAAGATGAATGTTTATTTTTTTTAAACCACCCTTTCATCTCTATGAAAAATTTATTTTTTCTGAATGCTTCCGATTTTCGTACTTGTTAAACATCTTCTATATTACTCTGTTGTAACTATAGTTAATTCAACCCTGTAAAATAACAATGCTCTTTCTAAATCCCAACCAGGTGAGAAAGTGACACTTGATATTTTAAACGAAGGACATGAAGAATACTAACAAGAGGTTATGAGAATACAAAAAGAAACATTGAAGGACTCAAGCGACTATAAACCCAACTTTAAGAAAATTTTTAAGCTTTTACAGCAAACATTTTAGAAATTTCTGATGTTCTATAATACGGAATAATTAACTAGTAATTAAAATTCTAAAAGCCTAACAAAGTTAATCCCCTCTGGATTTGCAATGAGGAATTAAATCTTAATTACAGGTCAACTTTTGCCGAGCATTAAATATCGTCTAAATTTTACGAACTTTTAAAGGTAACCTTAAGATTCCGAGCGAAACTGGACTTTCCCGACTAATAACGAAAATCTTCAGAACGCACTACTCGAGAGAAATGAATATTCACGGCGCAATTTCCATCGAATTAGAACCTGACTTACGATTAAAATTTTAATCACGCGGCTTAAAGTTATAAATCCTCAGCAAGACGACCGAAACTAAAGTGGTGACCCTGCTTAAACGGACCCCAATTCTAACCCTGGGAGCGGGGAAAGAGGGTCTGACACATGCTCCTGAGAAAAGGCCTCCTGCGATCCCTTTCCCGAACGGTGATTATTCGCGACGCGCAACTTCTGCAAGCTTTACACAGAAAATGATTTTTTCAGAGTGAAAATTAGACGGTTTAAAATGCAGTAAGTGAAGGGAGCAGTCTTAAATATCTCTCCCACCCTTTTCACACTGACTTATGTAGAATATTTTTGAAAGTCGCATATACCTTAGTACATTTTAAAGCGATAATTTAAATGAACTCTTATTTTAAAATAGACAACCCATGTTTTTAAATATAAACAGTTAAATAATTATATGGTAAATTTGTCTTTAGTGTCCTTTCGGGCGCAACCTCTTTCGTGATAAAATAGATCTCTCAATAATGTATGTACTTAATAAGGCTTCTTTGAAAAAGTGCGCGAAAATACCGCCAATTTTCAAATCCATTCCCCCTTTTCCAGTAAAACTGTGCCTACAGCGTTTCATGACGTTGTAGCTCTCAGTCGATGGCGTATTTTTCTGCTTTATAACGTTATTTGCAGTGTGATATCAAAGTCAAGCATGAAAGATAAGGTAAGAATATATATTATAATCTTTAACTAGGGGCCCGTTGCAGTACTTCTTGTAAACATCTAGGGACCCTTGCGTGAAGTGACCCAATGCGATAGTTCCTATGACGAAAAATTGTTACAAAGAGTTGATCCACTTTTATTGCAATTCTTAAAATAATTATATAGCTCCCACCATTTTCATAACCAAAAGCACACACCTACATGATTTAGACTACCGGTACACAATATGTTTTGTTCTGTTCACTGTTTCTGATGGTACAGCATATCGTATGTTTTGTCGCTCATACCCTCCCGTGGTATATGCAATTTCTGAGTTGCCTTCCAGTGTGGCTCTACTCAACGTCGTGTTATAAAATACTTGACAGTGCAGGCACCTCACCCATATTTTCGATAATCGTCAGTAATAGTTAAAATTATGCTATGTTCGCCGCTTTTTTGGAGGGACCCAATCCTCTTCACCTGTGGATGCCAGTGCTCGTTTGTGCTTGTCCCAGACCGATACTCTGTTTTTAGCGAGATCGCGAAGAACGTCATTTGTTTTATTTTCGAGCGCAAATCTATATTTAGTGGCCAAGTCTTTGGCGACTTCTCTAATTGCTTTTGTGTTTAGCATTTCGTGGAGGTCTACATTCTGACCCCGTGTCCTGCTTATTCTCTTTAAAAAATTTCTCTCCGCGGTCTCGAGTATTTTCCAGGACTTCTGCATAATAAGTCCTGTCCATACTGGCGCAGCGTACATGAGAGTCGGTCTGATTATTGCTTTATAGAGCTGTGTTTTTAATTCCCTGGACACGTCAATTGCATTAAAAATTGGAAAGAGTCTAGCTCTTTTCCCAGCTGCCGCTAAGTTAATCCTTTTTACATGTTCGTCAAACCGTAGTTTCTCGTCCATGGTTACACCTAAGTATTTAGTATGTTTCGCCCAGGGAATTTCCACATCTTCAATTAAAAGTTGTCTCGGCACCTTGGCATCCTTTTTTTGAAGAGGATTGCTTGTGTCTTTTGGGGGTTTATCTCAATTCTCCATTTTTTGTAATATTGAGTCAGTTTCTCAGTTAGCCTCAGGGCATACCGGACAGCCATTTCCGGCTGGAAGCTTCTCGTTATTATGGCGCAGTCGTCCGCGTAAAAAGCAATGGTGGAGTTCCAATCCCCCTCGCCTGTCGGAATGTCGCCTGTATAGATGGAGAATAGCAATGGCCCAAGGACACTCCCTTGTGGTACACCAGCTGCTATCTTCCTCGTTGAACTTACGGCACCATTCCATTTCACTGTGAATGGCCTGTCATAAATATAAGATTTAATGAATTTCGCCTGCCAAGAGGGAAATTTTCCTATCAGTAATTTTTGCAGTAGGCCTAAGTGCCATACTTTGTCGAATGCCTTACTTATATCAAATGTTACTCCAACTGAAACATTGTTCCTGTTGAAGGCGTCCGTAATAAAATCGACTACTCTTTGCAACTGGTGTGTTGTGGAGTGTCCTGCCTTAAATTCAAACTGATTTTGGGGGATTACACCATGCCCTTCCGCGTGAGTCAGTATGTGGGGATAAATCATCTTGTCACATACCTTTCCAAGGCAGGAAAGGAGGGATATTGCTCTGAAGTCGGAGGCTTTTAACACCCTCCTTCCTACCTTGGGTATGCATATAATGTCTGCATGCTTCCAGCCGGTTGGATAGTGCCCTATCTTTACCACTGCGTTGAGAATTGAGATAAGGTATTCTCCCGCAGAGATTGGCAGTCGTTTTATTAATTCGTAGGGAATTTTGTCTTTTCCTGTAGCTTTCCCTTTAGGTAGCCGTGCTATTACTTCAGCCAATTCTTTAGTGGAGAACACCGGAGTGGCTTGGGCCTCATTCTGGTGTTGTTCACTTAGCATGGACTCGACCTCTTCTATTGTTATTTCCGGAGTAAATTCCGTCGCTTCATTGGGCGTGAAAATCTGCTCTAGGTGAGCCGCAAGATATTCTGCTTTGTCAGCAGGCGTGGTGAGTTTACCTCCTGGACTTTCCACCGGGGGGTCGCTCCTGGCAGAATTAGTTAGGGAACGCGTATACTTCCATATGCTGTTATCTTTCGTGTTGAGGTCCGCCAATCGTATCGACCATCTATATCTCCTCAGGCGCCTCAACTGGTCTCTAATTTCCCTATTCAACTCCAGGAGATCCCTTTTCTGCTCGGCGGTGCCAAGGCGATAATACTCCCTCCTCACCCGGTTCCTTTTTTTTGATGAGATCTTTGATTTCATCCGGGATCTCCAGGTTTTCTTTTGCTTTTGTTGCTCTGCGCGGAATTGCTTCTTCCGCTGCGTTCGTAATAGCGTTCCCCAACAATTCTGCCGCCTCGTCTATTCCCTCCCTGGTGGATATCGTGGGCACATTACTTGGTAGTGTCTCCGTAATTTTCTTTCTAAATTTAGCCCAATTCGCAAGTCCGTAGCACATGCGGAGGTTGTCCTGTTGATGAAATATTACTTGTGTCCCGATCCTCAGAACCACCGGGTAATGATCGCTTGTTAGCTCTGGGATCGTTTTTGACACTGTCCGTCGATCAAAGTTCTTGACCAGTGCAAAATCAAGGACACTTCCTGTGTTCCTTGGTCTTGGTCGCGTCGTTGTTATCGGAGCCACTACCCTAAATTGGTTATCTCGTGCCCATGTCTTTAAAAGATTACCACGCCTGCTATCTTTACTGCAGTTCCACGCCCAATGCGTCGCGTTAAAATCACCCGCGAGTATCACTCCATCTTCCATGCTAAGGAGCCCGTTTAGGTTTTGCATACGCAATTCTTTATTTGGTGGGATATAAATGCTTACGATGGTGATTGTTCCCATAGTTGTGTCAGCTCTGACTCCCACTGCTTCTACTGGGCCAGAGCTTCTGTCGTCTATTGTTGCGCATGCAATTCCTTCACGGGCAAGGATCGCCACTCCAGCCCCTCGAGTGTTGCTTTCTCGGTCCCTCCTAAATACCTTGTAACCAGGAACAGCCCAATCCTCATTCGGTTGATGGTGCGTCTCCTGTATTAAAATAATGTTAACCGAGTGTTTTCTTAGGAACTCAAAGAGCTCCGACGTCTTGTTTCGTACGGCCCCGTTGGCATTCCAGTGGGCCATGATGATCGCATTCACTTGGTTGACCCTAGCGTCCATTGCCGTTTTGAGCGGTTATGGCGGCTACTAGGGTCTGTATTAGCGTCATCATGGCCGTCATCTGTTGTTGTATTGTAGCTGTAAACTGGGCCATAGTCGCGACTAAGGTTTTTATATCCGAGTAATTATTACAAGAGTTTTCTTCCCTTTTGGGCTGTTCCTTGGTTTCCTTTTGTGGTAGCGGCGGGAATTCTTTTACTTCGATCCCTTTGTCATTTTTCTCCGGGATAGTCCAGACCGATGGCGGTGGTGGGGGGACCTGGATCGGTGTGTGCGTTTTGTCACATTTCTTTTCTTTTATATTTAAAGCTTCTTCATGTTTCATGTAGATGGGGCACCTACGAGAAAAGGAGACATGCCCCCGCCGCAGTTGCAGCATTTAGCTTTAGTATTAGATTTGTCATTAGGGCAGTTTTTGCCTTCGTGGACCCCAGCGCACTTATAGCATCTTGGGGATGCTGTGCAATACTGGGACCCGTGTCCATATCTATTGCACCGGAAGCACATCTGCGGCCTCTGGTATCTGTAGGGTTCCAGGATCACTTTATGGCTGCATATTTTCCTTACGCCTGCCATAGCAGTGATTCTAAAGGTCTCGTTTTTCTCTATAGTCACTACGTAGAGGTCTTTTCTCGTAGGTGCCAGCACACGCACAGCAACGCACGGGACTCCTGATTCGTTAAGTTCTTCTTTGATGAATCCCAGATCCATCCCCTCATCCAACCCTTTGATAATATACCTGACGGTGTTATTTGTTTTTCCCCCCAGGTACGCATCTGGGCGCCAGCCTCAATCAAATATTGTTTAATGGTATCATATTCGGCCGTGGTGGTCAGTTGTAGTCTTGACCCGTCTTTTGTCTTAATAATTGTGAAATCGCTGTTTCCCACTTTTTGTCTAATAGACTTTACGAATGCTGCGTTATTTAAGATATCGTAAATGACTATGGCCGGTGGTCTCTTTTCTTTAGTTTCTGTCCTTGGATTATCTCCTGGAGCGTCTATTAATGGATCGAACCTGTTTGTAACTTCTGTTGTGGTGGGCTTAAAGACCAACGGCTCATAGCGTCTTCTCTTCTTAGCCCTCTCCACTGTTGTGAAGATGGCTGTGTCGTATGTTCTGTGGTTGGTTTAATATTAAGTAATCAATGCGTAAATGCGTAAATATCGAAAGAAATTAATCACAAACATTATCAATATAGTAATTTGCTTAAACTGAACAATAAAACTTGCAAACGAAACGATATTTTCAATGCATCTTTCTATTTGAAATGTTAAGTTGCCCATTATTACAATGCATTGGAACTGTTTCTTTTCTTCGCTACGTGTTTCATTTGATTTATATTTACACGAAACTTTTCATATAAATTTTCAATCGGTTATTGTCCTTGATGTGTTTCTTTCATTGTAATCATAGTGCAAAGGCACTTGAAAGTCCGAGTCTAACAATGCAAAAATCCGAGGTCAACAATTGAAATGTTGAAAAATCGGAGAAAATCGTATATAAACTTAAAATATGAGCAAACACAAATTAAATAAACTGATGTGGGCAACACATGACTTTCTCCATATTTATATGGCAAATTACACGTTGTTAGCTCTGGGATCGTTGTCTATATTTACTTCCGGTTGACAATTAAGAAAAGAAAAAGGAGCGTTACTAAGACGTAACTAAGCGTCAATTGTTAACAATAGTCTTCGGTAGGTGGCGTGATGGTGGCAGCTAAAAATATAAGATATCTCTTAAAAAATGCATTATATGAAAAACTGTATCAAACAAAGGTTGCAGAAAATGAAATTTCCTACAACTTTTATTCTAATACATTTTTACATTTATCAAATATTAAAGCAAATATTTTAAAATAACGAATAAGTGACAAGAGTAAACACCCACTTCCGGTCGACCGATTTTTATCAAAAACTAATCAGATCTTCTAACTTTTATAAAAATGTTAAATATAAAATTTTGCGTTGACATGATTAATAGTTTTTGAGTTAGAGGGCTCACAAAAATCTATCACATACAGACAGACAGACACAGACATCATCGAGAAAATAGTCAAAACGTGTTCGGGGGACCTTAAAACATGTATTTCCGTTGAAATCTCGAATTCGATTTATTTCATGAAAACAATACTTTCTCTATACTTCGTATATGGAGAAAGTAAAAACAATATTAAGTAAGAATAGGAATCTTCATTTCTTTCTACGTGAAATAGTGTAAATCTCGAGTGAACGATCGCTCTTGATTTATTTGTGTTTATACTGGGAGGTGACGACACTCGAGGCAATGTTTTTGTCCTTCATGCATTTTATTGCAAGCTTAGTGCAAATGCACTTGAAGCCCGAATCTAACAATGCAACAATCCGAGATGAACAAAGCCGGCTACCCTAGCAACCTTCTTTTTTAAATGTCGAAAAACCGGATACAATTGAATATAAACTTAAAATATGAGCAAACACGAATTAAACAACAGAATCAGCGGTAAGAACAAGGATCTTCATTTTTTATGCGTGAAATGGTATAAATCTCGAGACAAAGTCTTGATCGTAAGATATTTTAAAATGTTAAAGAATAAAGATTTACACATCGTATTCTAGCCGATTACGTGTTAATCAAATGCAATAACGAAAACTATCCTGGTATCGAACCCATGCCTTTCCGGGGGACGACAACTCACTTAAAACCTGTAGGAGATCGCGCCGGGTATTCAGGCGAAAGATGTCGAAATCTAGCCAACCGTTCCCGGTTTATTTGCGTTCGTGCCGGAAGGTAACGTCACACGAGGCTTCGGACGCAGGCAGGCAGGGATGCAGAGACGCAGGCAGGCAGGGACGCAGGCAGGCAGGGACGCAGAGACGCAGGCAGGGACGCAGAGACGCAGGCAGAGAGACAGCTGTTATAATATATTAGATACTTTGGCATATCCCTTAAAAGCTCCGTGCTTTTTGAAGGCAATGGTCTGTTTAAATAAACCACAGATGGTATGACGCTAAGAAAGAAGCAACCAGGTAGAAAGAGTAAAAAAAACACTGGATTCGTTAAAATAGGTGACGGTTATGATAGACTTGAATAATTGCACCTCAAAAACGACCGGCATGCCCGAATTAAGTATTTTTTAATTAGCACTTCCTATTCTCCCTCTCCTATTCTCTCCTTCTCCCATTCTCTACCTCTACCTCCCATTCTCCTTCCTCTCTCCCATTCTCCTTCCTCTCTCCCATTCTCCTTCCTCTCTCCCTCCCATTCCCCACCTCTCTCCTTCCTCAAAAAGGTAGCCATCTCTCCCAGTGTGACAGAATTACATAGTTATTTATATAGAGAAGAGATGGAAATAAAGTCCTTTGATGGGACATACCGTTTGGGAAAGCCGTATTGAAACGTACTGAGGGGTGGAGACTTATGATGATGATGATGACTATAAGCAAGCGCAAAATATGTTCACTGAATTGACAATGAACAAAATTCGCCTTCATAAGCCCCATATTAAATCTTCGTGCAAAGGTTTCGCACGCATCGGATGCGCGCTTAGCCGCCACGCGCGGCTTAGGGCACGAAAACACTTCCTACCTCCCATTTCCCTAGGGCGACCCAGATTCTGCTACAAACTAGCCGCCTCGAATTGGATGGGACACACAAACTGCTCCGACGTATTTCGGTTTGGGGCTTACAAAACATTAACCCGGATCCCCAGCTCGCTTCCAAGGGAGTAACTAGCTAGCGGACACCCAGGAAACAAAGAGAGAGAGACGTTAATTTAACAGTTGTGCACGATGGCAGTTTGCTCCCGGCTTTACGACCTCCTGTACTTAAGGAAAAGCAAAAAATCACAACTAGAGCAAAGAAAAATGTCGGTTCGCGCTGCCTTTACTTATTATAACGAACTATGGATAACTGGACGGGATGCTGGGCACCGCACATAATAAATACAACGGGTGGTAAAGATGGTGACACTAAGAACGATTTCGCCCTTAAATGCAAAAAATACTTAAGCCGTCATTTTTCCAATGTAACTATTCCAACTGAATAATACACGGACAAAATTAACCCGTTGCCTACAATTACCCTATTTGTGGGACGCAAATTTATTGTTGTAATTTTATTTTTTCTACAATTAGGAAGTTTTCTGAGTGCCAATTTCTTCGGTTTCTCTGTCTGTAATTAAATGTAAAATTCTCGGATATTATCCGTTTAAATTATAGAACGGAAAATTTTTAATGTATGGAAATAAATATGTTTAGCTTAAAATATATTTAGCAGACAATGGGTTAATTAAGCACGACCAGATTGATATATTTCATAACCAACTATAGGTGAATTCGACGGAGAATTACTGAGCTTGTACTGTGGCTAAGAACAAATGGAAATATAAACTCTTAAGAATCAAAAATTGAAAAAATGAGGGCTTTTCTTAAGTATCTCCAATATCCATGACAAGGTTATGAATCACCAAATGCACATTGGGGCTACAGAGGTGACCCACCGAAAGTAGATTCTAAAAAAGTAAAGGCACATTTTTTCATAGAATTTATATGGCTACGGAAAATACATAAGATAAATATTTAGTTTTCAATTTTTTATTCTTAGTTTTATGAACGAACGGTGGAAAGACGATTAACCCTCTTAATTGTCGGACAATGAAATATCGTTGTTTGATATGCTCCCGAAAAGTGCCAGCGAAGATATATCGTTGTGTACTACCTTAAATAAATGCTCGTAGTTCGTGCTGAGGTGAAAGATGGCATCATAAGACGCTTGGCAATTACTCAGGAGGAACGTACTTTGTAAATCCACCCCCAGCTTTGATTTCCTCACGCTATAAATATTTTTATCTGGAAAACACATAACCATAATCGCGAACTCCGAAAGAGATGTATTTTTAAGTGATGACGAATTAACAGAGCTTGTAAACTGATTTTTTCAACTTCGAACTTAGAATGAAGGATCTTCTCATCAACAAATGAAAAAATTATAGATTCCGTTAATTTCGATTCACAATTTATTAATTAAACGCCGATTAGTGTCTTTGAAAAATAAACCGCGAAATCACCGTGAAAGTGCCACGGTTCGAACATAACAACCTGTCAACGATAGAAAAAAGGCATGCACGCCCCGCAAACGAATGAGACTTGTTTATTCGCTAGTAATCAGCAGGTCGTTGCCCTGCAAGCGAAGCGGTGACGATAAAAACACGCGAGCGAGAAAAGCAAAATATCTCCCATGAAACGCGGAGAAACTCTCCACGATTCGCTCCGATGTAGATTCTCGAGGAAGGCTCTTCTGAATTGTGAAGTCGAATACAGTTAGTTTTCCTTCGTTTCGCCTCAAATCCTTAATAATAACGGCAATGAACTCGCTCATTCACAGCGGAAGATGTTTACAAACGACGAAAAAAACCGATCATAGTGGAAATAAAATAAGGTGCGCAACATTCGTAAGGTTATTGATTCCACAAAATTAGAAGCGTGTGTTTACTTCCTGAAAACATTTGGCATCTAATACGAAAATAATTTATACTCCCGCTAAATATGACAAATTCACCGACGTGTAATTTGCTCCTTTGACTAACGATGTCCACAAATTTTATCGTGCCACTACACGGTAAGGATGTGACAAATCCGACGAAAACGGGCTTATGGCATAGCATAATGTCTATACTAAAGGACACATTTAAACAAGTAGGGATGCACACGGGTCCCCCGTGGTACAGAAGTGCTTTTCGTCAAATTCGCCGTAGTATAATCGTATACTAACGTATTTGCTTTGAAATACGAAAATTATTTTTCTTTATATTATGGTAGCCCTGATTTTTAGATTCGTTCTAAACATGCTCATTTCGTTTTTCCATTCTATACTCTTCCTACAAACGAATTTTTTTTTAATCCGTTCAGCCAATACCTTCCAAATTCATAGAAAATACTAACCTTGATTTAGTCTACCCGGTTGATAATTAATATTTTGGTTATATATTTATATGATGATTATATATTCAATCTTTGGTTAAAATCGATGAGGTCAGTTCTTTAGAAATACGATTAAAAAAATATGATTTCACTTTTTTGTGTGGTTTGTGTGTTCTTTAACTCCGCTTTAAACATCTTGATTTCATTATGGTATGTTGTACAAACCTTATATGCAAAATTTAGTTGAAATCCGTCCAGCCAATTCTCTCCAAATCCATTATTACTGAAAGAGTTCAATTTGTAATTGTGGCACCACTGTTTGGCTGATGCGGTCCAAATATGCTATTTTGGTTTTGTATATGTGTTCATTATAAATATTAAATTTCGTGAAAATTGATCAGGACAATTCAACACAAACAGGTGTAAAAAGAACTTTTTTATTACTTTTATTGTGGCAGCACTGATTTCCATATATACACTAAACATATTGATTTTGTTTTTCTATGTTGCACACCTCCTCCATGCAAAATTTCGTCGAAATCGGTTTGGCCAATTCCTTCCAAATTCACAGTTACCGAAAAGTTCAACTTTACAATTGTGGCACCCCTGCTAAATGAATCCGGTCGAAATATGCCATCTTGGTCATTAATTTATATGAATATTCTATGTACCAAATTTGGTTGAAATCGGTTAAGCCAATTCTTCCCTGATATATGCCTACGGACGGACATCACGAAGATAATAGTGCTTTTCAGCAATGACGAAAATCAATAAAAAGTCGGTTTATAAATTAGTTATTCAAGTGTGACATGGTTAAAATTTGTACTGAATAAATGATCTATTTTACCCCTACATTTTATAATATAAGTGAGTAAAAACTAACGATTGAAACAGCCATCACCGTTTCATAGCAATTTATACTAACCATTTCTCTCAATATTTTCCCAAACTTTACCAGAGTGAAATGCTGACTCCGAATATAAATATATATATATATATATATATATATATATATATATATATATATATATATATATAATGACTCAAACGAAATATATCCGCATTAAACGACTGCACACTGCAGGGAAAGTAAATATCCGCCAGCAATGAATTTTATTGCACGTCGAGAGACATAATGATCGATTTCATATTCGGTACCCAAAATACGCCCAAACCGCCGTCAATTCAACACAGTCAACAGCAATCAACTGGGCGACATTAAACTTCATCATTCAAACATGGAAGACGGACACAACGTTAACATTTCGAAGGTGCTTAAAGGGATTTTGAACGAGGAGGAGAAAATTTGACGGCGACTACGTCCTGCGATTACGTAACATCCCTCTGCAATCGAGACATGCCGTGCCGTTTGCCATCATTAATACAATGATGAACGTAATAAAGCACAAGTTCGACCGTGAGCAATGACTTCAACCAGAGTTCTGAGATATTAGAGGCTTCAGTCCCACTTGTTAAAGCAGTCTGCAAAACGAAAATGCCGCAGTATGAATCACCCTCATGGAAAATTATATCCTTGAAGCGAAGCTTACAGCATCAAGAAAGGAAAGATGCACGCATCATGCGTGCATACATGCGAGGCAGAGGCGTTCTTTACGTTTTATGCAATAATATAACAAAACAAATAGTGATGGCTTAGTATAATGCCTAAGAACTGAAAAATAGTATACCAGTTGTGATTCCAAGGAAATGTCGAATTTTTCATTCACCGACATTTCCTAATCGGTTGTAATTAATAAAACAATCGAAAAAAAAATTAAAACATACCTCACTCGAATAATAGTAATATAAACTTTATGTTTACGTTAATTCCACCGTCGTAAATTATCCACTGATTTTCACTTAAAAAGGATGTGTATACGTACGTTCATTTCTTCGTCGCAGACGGTACATTTCCCTTCATTTACCAAGTGTTGCGTGCGCACGAATTAAAATTAAACGTAATTAGGTAATTAGAGCAGATGTTTACTTGACAACAATTAAAAAAGAAGAGGAAAGAAGCACACGTCATGCGTGCATACATGCGAGGTAGAGGCGTTTTTTACGATTTATGCAATCATGTCAAAAAAAGATAAATATTAATGGCTTAGTATAATGTATAAGAAATGGTATGCCAGTAGAAAATATCGAATTTTTTATTCAACGATTTATTTCTTAATCGGTTGTAATTAATAAAACAATCGGCAGTTATTTTAAACTCTCCTCACTAGAATTGTAGTAATATAACCTTTATGTTCACGTTCATTTCTTCTTCGTAAATTACCCGTTTCAATTCACATACAAACGTTGTGTATACGTAAAGAAGATAGACGTATTTACATTCAGTTATTAGTCGTAAATAATCCATTTCCTTTCGTTTGACAAATGTTCCGTGCGCATAAAAGAAAATTTATGCTACACAAGATATTGTTTACTTCAGTTACCACGAAGATTGTTTTCGTTGACAACAATTAAAAAATACAAAAAAATGTTTCCTAGTCCAAAATGAATTACGACTTTCTCGTTAGCTTTTCTTGAAATTGGCTACTCCGATAAAAATGTACTGAACAAAACATATGCTATTTGATTAGTTCTACAAATCGAGTTTAAATTCTTTTGTTATAAGTGATATTTTAGGAGATTTAAAGAAATGTTCATTTTTGTCACCAGTTAAGTGGCACTCCCGATTAGGCTACGTCCTAAATATCAAATTTCATGAACCCCAATAGTTTCGCAGATGAAACACTCGGACGTACGGACACGGCCCTACCATAAAGCGTTCTTTTTTTTACATTTTGTAAAGAACGCCTAAAAATGAAAACTTAAGACGAATTTATAAATTTAGCTGAATTATTACTTTTATAGTAAGCGTTAAAATACCAAAAATTTTGTTATTAGAAAACAATTTTATGGAATGGTATTAAATCAAAGAGAACTTCAAGAATATAGTGCAAATTAAATGAACAATGGGGTAATTTTTCTCCCTCGAATACTTTATAGAAAGAATATTTCTATAAACCGAGACGCAATGCACAGAACATCCTAACGTTGAACTGTAGTGCATCAAGGAAGCGACGAGAGCTTGCAAAAATAAAAATAAACGGAGGGCGATCCCACGACCTCTCGGTCAGGAAGCGGTGAGATTACGCACCATTCCACTGGGAGCGGAAATGTGACGCAATTTTCGCATCGCGACTAGACCCGTCGCCAGTGTTTATTGCGCTGCGATGCAATGAAAAACAACTCTCTACTTTTACTTCCGGTCATACTTGAGTAAGTAAGTTACGCCGCCTACTTTTAAAACTGGATATAACCTGTTTAATTAACTAAACTCACCTGAACCCATCCCGGTACAGATTTGAATACTGTAAAAATCCAAACGACGACATTTTTAAAACAATAATGCTCGCATATAGTTTGCTATCGAAGGAGTAACTTTGTGAAGTTATGTTTTAATAAATGCCGAAACAAATCTGTAAAATTTCCACCGTTTAATATAAAGATTTTGACAAAGCTTTGTACAAAGTTGGGTCCAGCTGTTTCGGATTTTATCGACATCCCTATGATGGCGGAAATTTTATTTTCAGAAGACAATTGTTTTACACAGTATTAATTTCGTCTAGAATTTGCACGGGTGCCCTTAACAAATACAAAAATTACGTAAGCATTCCTTATCCGCTTGATATGGAAGCACCAGTTATATTCTAAACTACAGAATTCCTACACCAACAGGTTTGAGGTTTTATAAAGACTGGTGCAGATATCTTTTAACCCTGATGATGGATACTTGTCGATCGAAATGTGACTTAACATATTGCCTTGTAGTGGAATTATCATAAATTTGAGGGTTTGGCAAAGCGTTACGGACAACGGAACGACTTTCCCTTTATCTCGAATAGCTCGGCCAACAATATAACTTTTGCACGATTTCGGAACAGGCTAATGCTTCAGTTCGACTCAGAGAACAAGAATAAAGGAAGCAATGCTGAATACAGTGGAGCAATATAGATTCAAGCTGAGCACAGGACGGGCCCAGATGTAAACTCATGTGTTCATATGGGGCAGCGGTTCTCAACCGGTGGGTCGCGAAGAGCAGGGAGGTGTGCCGCCGAAAATTTTGATAACAACATATAAACAATAAAGTAAATGTTGTCGCCTTTCTCGTGCATCATTTTCAACGACAATAAAAGCAATATTTAGGCCTCAAATCTTCATTATTATACACCACTCCTCCTTTTTTTAGTTCGACGGATAGTAGCCGCGCACGCGAGCATCGACCGTCATGTGCGTCGCGACGTAGAAAAGTTTGAGAACCGCTGCCATGTGAAATGTAGTCGTACCCCGTTTAACGCTGAAGATACGTTCCTGAAAGCGGGAGCGCTAAATGAAAAACGCGTTATGCGAGGTCATTTTAATATAGTACTTATGGAGATGCGTACCTAAAATCGTAATTTATTAGCTGTTTTCGAAATATTAGTACTATATCCACTCTTCTCTCCGATACTCTAAAACGGTATTGTAAATAATTAATCCTTAAATGCGCAATGTAGCAGATCTGCTACACACCAGAAATCCTGCAATAGAATAACTGTCATGCTTTTTTTGTAAATTTCTCACACTGTAACCGATTCCTCGCACCCTCCCCTTATAACCAGCGCCCAATACCACCGATAGGTGTCCAATTTCGTGAGATATGTAAACAAAACCATCCAAAAGAGATATTTGAGAAAAATGAAAAAATGTCACGAGTAAACCTCAACTTCCGGTAGACCGATTTCAACCAGTAACTAATCAGCTCTTGTCCCAATAATAAAAATATGAAATTTGGTTTGGTTCTCGAGTTAGAACGCCCACAATAAGCGTATGGAGAAAGTAAAAATTGGTCCGAGAACAAAGAGCGTTATAACGAATCAGCATTATACGGGGCAGCGTTAAACGAGGTTTTACTGTACCTATTGCACTCTGTACAGTTTCGCTTTAAGCGGTCTTTTCCAGAAGCGCATGTACCTCGCAAAGCGAGTGATGGATATAATCCTCAATGACTTGACCATCCTTCACTTCCACCTTTCTTGGCGGGGAAGAAGAAATTGATATACACCCAAGGTGAGAGATTTAAAAAAAAAAAACAATTCCTCTAAGCCGAGCACTCCGTGAAATTACACCTGTTGCCCCGAGATGAGAATCGAATTCGAATTTACGAGGAACGAAAACTAGACTTCGATATGAGACCACCTGTTTTTCTGGAATTGGTCCCATCTACCAAATAATTTAAGTTCTTCCGGGCGATCAGATCGAGCGAGCGAGCGCGCGCTTCTGCAACCCACGAGGTATTTTTAGCTTATCTTAAAACGACCTTGGAACGTGGAAAAAGTGGGAGGAAGGCAAGGAGAACGCTCTGCCAACATCGGGGAGGATCCAACGTGTATTGTGTGCCCCAGCAGCGATGCATCAAGAATCTTGAGAACTGTCCTGGAGATATAAATACACCGCTGAGAAAGTCAGGCGCACGAATTTGTCCGCCTTTGCCGATAGAAATATTTCGCAAGACTGACCCACGCGTTCGATTTCTGGTAAAAAAATGTTAAGAGGGTTTCCCCATGGAGAAACGTGAAGCTTGTGCAAAAGAATGTAATACGGAAAGAAGTTCCTCACTTCCGTAGAGCTTTGGGGAAGAAATTCTAAAAACGCTTAGACGCATACCTGAAAGGTTTTATGAGTACTTCCGAGAGACTGAAAATAACTCGAAGCTCTGGAGAAATTTCAAGTTCTCAAAACGCACGTCGGAGTTCTTTTCACTTGAGGCAACTTATAAAATCAAAATGCAGCGTAAATAAATATAAAATGTAATTTAACGGGTGATGGAAAAGTCACGCAACCCATAAAGTCGACGTTTTTTCCCATCTGAGTACAAGGAATTAAAAATGTATACACCGCGCACTAATGCAGCAGTGTTCGAGGAAACCCAGTCCACAGCGCGTGTCATCGGTCCACTCATTATTCCCCCTTCTGGCGTCGATTGTTTCAGAACAGTCAAATAGAGTGTTACACAAGTGAAACACGTTTATCGTTGGAAAATGCTTAACGTTGCATTTTTACGTAGACTGCCGGAATGCGTTTAGGTAATCATTTCCAGATCTTCTGTTCCGGATAAATCAACAATGTGCCATTTAACGTTCCCACGAGACAGGCAATATTAAATATAATACGCAGTCCGGCAGACCTTCATCGATAAATGACTAAACTCTTGAAAATATCCGCATGAGTTTTTTAAAGATCTCCACATAAATCATTGAGAAAACTTCCGTTCCCAACATCCTTAGTAATTTTAATTGCGCTATTTTAATTTTAATTCTCATTTTTAATTTATGATAACAGTTCTATCTCCAATGGGTTGCGTGATTTTTTTATCACCGTACATATAGGCAGACAGGTAATGTCTTTACTTGGCCGAGGTTCAGACTAGACAGTCTCTTCTTCCATCGCAAAGAGAGAAAGAGAAATCAAGTTACTCAACAACTGCACTTCGGCTTTCGGATGAGAAAACTAAGCCGCCTGAACTCTCCACTATTTCGCAATTTACTTGGGAACTTAGATTCTATGCCATCTTCCAGCTACTTAATCGCAAAATCCAACGTAACTTCTCCCTCCTTGTTTCCCTTACTTTTCAAAGGATTAGGCGATGTTGTATTACGCGAATCTCTATTAGCAAAAAATATTTCTCAGAGTTAAAGTCCTTTGATGAAGAAAATCTGGCTCAGAATGGATAAGATCCGAAGATTAGGATAAAGACAGTAGCAAATTCGGCTGAGACTTCCTTATTTAAACATTCAGTTACATATTTCTATGTTCATTAGCGATAACGAATATCAAATTCACTGATGCGCTTTTGTTTTTGAAAATGTAATTTCTAAGGGTGCTCCTCTATTGCGCTAAGGTGTTAAAATGGTTAAAAAAAAAGCATTTTTATTAAGTGACGTTGTGGCTGCTTTGCACCAGTTACCTTGTAACATTTAGTCAGATAAATGAGGAATAGTACCACGACGAGTTATCGTCGTAGTTGTAATACCTTCCGTCCTTTGGGTGTTGAGTTTGTCCCAATTTGAATAATAAACTTACAGCCACTTTCACGAAGAATAAAATCAAAGGATGCGGCTTTTCCTTAATGAAGGCAATGATAATGAATTTTAACAAGGAAAATTATCATAATTTCAAAGATTTAAAATTACTTAAACTGAGATTTTTAAAAGTACGAGCCGGGACCTGTCAGTGAGCCGCGAAATATTTAAAACGGAGATACTCCAAGATTTTTACTGCATCAGTCGTTTTGATGTTTCCTGGCATATAAATATTACTAAATTGGATTTAAAATAGGTAGTAATCTAATTATTTATCATAACTAAAATTTAATTTCAATCCAATAAGCATCATTCGAATAGGTACTTAACATTTTACGCGATGAAAAAAATCGAAGAAGACAAGAAGACGCGGATAAAAAAATATAGATAGCCCTTCTTACTCTCGTGATATGGGACGTTAAATCCCTATCCATCAAAATACAGAAGAAATAACGGGCCTTCGCCCTTTCCTCGAACGTTCCATCTCTCCGCGTTGCGCGTAATACCTGCAGAAGCAGCGCTAAACCCATTCACGGGGACGTCCATGGATTTTCGGTGACGGCTCCGGGGACGTAGAAACGCATGGAAAAGCTCTTTGAGTGCGCCATTCATAAACGCTCTCCAAAGCAGAATAGGCACGCCTCAACGGATCTAACGTCAAGGGCATCAAAGCGAAATTCAATAACCCCTGCGTCTTATAGAGATTTTTGGTGCTTTGAACCCTAACGTACGAAAAAGCAGCCTAGTGCTACATGTCCGTATTCAGATGTCGAACATATTGAGCAGCGTTGGGGGCGTGTAATACGTGACGCAAAAAAATTCACGTTACTCTTGAGGTCTAACGTGTTTTATATGCGTACTAAACCAGTCTCAATTTGAATATGCTGCATAAATGAGATATTAGTACGGAAAAACATGGTTTTTGTGCACCAAATAGAGGTAGATTACAGATGAGGAGGTAAGCGTTTGAATGCGGTGACTAATCGGAAGTTGAATGACCACGTTCTACGTTATTAATAGGCATTGTGCCGTGCGATTAAGAAAAACAAACTATTGGTAAGTCTGCAGATTTTACGACAAGGTATACATAAAAAGGTATTTGGTAAGTTGAAATATTATGTAATTCAATATTCATCAGTTTTAATCTATTAATTTTAAAGAGTAATAAGATCAAAAGCAGTTTTTTCGCCTTCTCTGGAGTCGAACAATTTCTTAATCCATAATACACATAGGAGCAGAATGTATTATATGCTAAACAGCTGGTTCAATGAAGTATGATTCGATATTATTTTTTCCGAAAATAAGCTTAGATTAAGAATCTTCGATTTAGCCAACCCCACAAACGTTGCTGGAGTTATGCCTTCCTTGTTTTCTAGCATACTAAAAATTACAGCTCTATCTTTGTGGTTTTGAAATTAGTTTAAGCCGTCATTATCCAACGCGTGGATGAGAAATATCGTGCGTCTGCTTCATCCATAGGTTTTTGGAAATCTTTCCTAGATATGTTTGGTGTAAAAAAATGGCTGTTAGGTTGTAAGCATTTAATGAATTTAGTTGCACAATTCATCGGCATCTTACAATACCTCATTATTTTTCAAAAAGTGTTGTTTCATCCAATATTTTTCTGTTTTATACATTATAGGCGCAGTGTACGTTTTATGCTTAGGTTTATAAGCGTATGACATATACAGCTTTACACGTGTATATTCCGAACTCTGCACATAATTGAGTATAATCATGAAAGGGACGGAAAATATCATAAATACTTGCAAAATTCAGTTCGACGTAGGTGCGTGTTTTAGAACGAACGATCGTTCAATAACCACTCATGGCGGCTGATTTTTAACCCAAATTCGCGTTTAAATCAAATGGATATCAACTACAGGACCATCTCGATAACACAGTTTTGTAAGTGTACAATCGTGCGTTAACGTAACTCTGTAGGTATATCCATACAATGCATATATAAATATGTACATACATACGCACACGCACGCATGCATGCGTGGTAGGAATATATATGCTCGAAAAACTACTTAAGCGATTATCGCCAATGTCCTCGATCGCAGTCGAGTTACGCCATTTAAAACTCGAAAGCTAATTCAATTTACGGAATGAGCACTCTACCAATTCGTCCTTCTCCTATTAGCCTCCCTGTTGCTTGCTTGGATACTTCCCATGAAACATCATGACGGATCTTGCAACCAACGATTGGCCATTTATGAAGTTTCAAAAAATGTCAACGAATCGCAAAAATCCTATTTGCCTTCGCATTCAGCCATTTCTCCTCCCCGTCTTTTCTAGTAGTTCCAGGAACTTCCTCGTGCTTCTCCGCGTTTCGAAATCGTTTTTTTTTAATGCTTTTAATATGAAATTCTCCGATATAAAGTTTGCAAGCAAACCAGAAAGAAACGAGTGTTGCATAAGATTAAGGATACGTTATAAAATGGGCTCCGTTCAGTTTGATTTACTATTTTTTCCACGTTGTACGTCGAGTTTTCTTCCCCTAAAAAAATTGGTGAACGAAATATGAGAACAGGTGCTTTCCGTGAGTATGAAATCAATCGGTCGTACGAACTTTTTTTGGAAAAGTGACGCATTTCATTCAAAATTGGAGCTTCTTCCTGCATTTAAAGGGCGTACGAGAGATAATGTGATTGAATTATGTAAATGCAGAGTAACTTTTTTTAATATTAGGTCGCTGTTGGCGTATTATTCAGTCTGGGATTGTTTCCTTATACAAATGAGTGGGTCTTGATAACGAATCCTACAATATTACCTACGAAGATCAAGTTTATTTTTTTAAATGCGTATCAATGGTGGTTCTAATATTTTACAAATTGAATTTTCTAAACGTAAATTGACTAATGGTGATGGTGCATAGTAATTAAAATGGAACTGATGTTGGCAGATGTAAATGATACAAAAGAAATAGCACGCGGTAAATTCCGCCAATTGTTGGCATACGAGCTAAGTTTCGCTCGTCAAGGTTATCTCCAAGGTCGTTTTTCAATAAATGCAAGAATTAATTAAACAATTATTTTCATTCACGTGATAAAAAACTTTATCTTGTAAATATTTTAGAGTATGTGTGTGTATGTATGTATGTATGTTCTTTATACGTTTTTACACCGTTGAAGCTATCGAATTCAAAAGTTTCATGGGCCATCCTATATAGAACTTGGTCTAGCTTTGCAGACCGTGGGGTCTCTTATACCCCATGGGGTCAACAAAATACTATTTCCATAAGAATGCATGGGAAATGGTGTGGAGAAACCCCAAAATGCCATGCAGTCCTTCAATTATGTGGATATAAATATACCTAAATATGAACTTACGATCACGGGAAATGGCTTATTTTACGCACGAAAGACAATATTTTAATTCTGTCCATGTAAATGAAGAAACAAAAAAGAAGTTTATTAAGATACAAATTCCATTATGAAATTACGAGAGCTACCATGATTTCGGCTAACCTAATGATGACTCTGTGAGTCGAAACCAAGGTAATGTCTTTAATTTCATGGTGGAATTTGTACGTAGTCATTTTAATATTTTTTTTATTTTGCCTTTGGGTTCTCGTAATGCAATTCCACAGAGTTACGGTTATCTCGGTCGAATTTATTTGTTATTTTCTGTGTTTTTCCATGAATCAACTCGACAGAGTTATGCCACAACCTGTGAAGTATGTTTTAAAAAACCTTCTTTGATCGTGATGCTTGAATCAAATTAAATACTCAGAACACCAATTTATCGAAGTAAATATTAATCCCACGCCCATATTCATCGAGAAACAATTCTTCGACTCATAATTCTAGCTAATTTGCGCACTTCTAGCCTCCAGATCGTCGGATATGCCCTGCGTGATTTTCGTAAAGATATAGAGTTAATTCTATTTTAATCACAAAAACTATGTAGACGTTTTGCCTTGGACGCGCACAAGCACTTGCATGCCCACGATAATCGCATATACAGGCGCCAGTGCGTTACTCTGCTCAATTTGAGATTTTCTAGATAGAGCGTATCTTGCGGACGCTATGCCTCCCACCGTTATCTAGCGGTCGAACCAGTTAATTCCATTAAGAATCCTTCCCATCAGGAGATTGGTCCCTCGCTCAGAGCCTGCTCGCCCTTTCTTCGCATCACGCACGTCTGGTAACCTATATACCGCACCGTATATCAAATTACAGCAACAAGCGATGGAGTGCACCACTTGCCCGCGAGTGGTTACTTAACCTTTAAAAATTGGATACATACTGGGCGAGCAAATATATTTCAGTCGATTTCTTTGGAGAAAATAATCTCGACGGAGTTCATCCTTTCACATTTATAAACATCTCGAGTTCGTTACTTAAAGGTAGGACAGTAATTACCGGACTGCTGTCTCGACAAGAACAGGATGACAAATAGCATCAATAAAAAGCCGTAACTCGGGAAGACAGTATATTTATAAAAACTTTATTTTCTCGCCTTTTTCACATTTATATACGAAAAAAGCTACAAATTCGATTGAATTATCTTCTGTGAAACCATCTAGCACAGGGGTTTTCAAAGTACTGGCCGCGGACCATTGGTAGGCCGCGAAACATTCAAAATAGGCCTCGATGGAGGGCCGGTCCAAGACATATTGCTGAACTAGTTATATTAAAATGTTTATAGATTAATCAAATTTTAATGATAGGATTTTTTAGATATCAAACAGTATTTTTTATTCCAAAACAAGATGATCCAAACGGAAATGATGCCTACTTTCTACATAATATTTATTTAATAATTATATTGGCTAAAATAGCTTTATAATCACCGCGGATGAGTTGCTCGGTGTTCCCAAATTTCATAATTTAGCGTTATAAAATAGTACAAATACATTCTAATGGAAACTTAAATTGATCACGCGTATTTGTGCAACAAAAACTATCCTCGGGAGTTCGGACCCAGTAGCAAGAGATTTCCGCCAAGTGTCATGAAAATCGGTCTATTGGTTCAAAAGTTAATAGGGAGGGACAGACAGACAACGACGAACTATAAGCCTATTTCCATTCTGGAAATTAGGCTAAAAATAAATGTGGAATGTCCTAAACAAATTATCAATTCGTATCCGTGATACCGCGTAAGGTAAAATTTTGATTATCCAAAAACATTTGCTATTTTTACTGGGCGAAGAAAGTTCCTGATCTAGCAGTTAAGCTTCCCTCCACTCCCTCAAGACTTCATACGGTTTTTATGTACGGCATCCCAAGAAACCCTATCTTGAACGCAATCCAAATTTTAGTTTACTGCGTTTATATTTACGCCGCACTCGAAGGACATTCGAGTCGCTTCAACATTTACCACGCCTGAAATCCGACAAGACACACAACACCGAGCAAAAATAATAGCGGCGAATCGGCACGGGCCATTCCATCCGTCGCCGACAAACAACATTTTCCGCGAAATTCTTAAATGAAAACTACTTAAACAACCTGAATTGACCAACGAGTGCATTGTATTGTAGTACTTCTCAGTCTCACAGAATTTGCCATATAATGGAAGAGAGAAACACGCTCGTGTTAAATTATGCTCTAAACGTTCGTTCTCTTCTACTACCTGCGACGATACCAGAGCCGAATTAATTTTCAAACTTGAAGCCATAATCACAACTCAAGTGCTACTCTGAGGACTTACCACAGTCCGGTCTAATGGTCTCCGACGCAGGATATTAGTGTGACTCGGCAAAAGAGCCTAAATGATAAGCGTAAACGTTGTTAATAAAAAAATAGATAAAAAGCGCCAACAAACTTGAGAAGCGATTTCAAAAGCATTTAATTATCTGCCTCTTATGCT
Organism: Tanypteryx hageni; assembly: GCA_028673005.1. Lineage (NCBI taxonomy): Eukaryota > Metazoa > Arthropoda > Insecta > Odonata > Petaluridae > Tanypteryx > Tanypteryx hageni. Next base: position 43,909,520 of record CM054115.1, on the reverse strand, counting down.
ATGCAGAAAAATGTTTACGTATTCTCCGCCAGAACAGATACCGAGAAATTCTTTATTTTTTAACGAAAAACACTCCGCTGTCTGTAAGTTGGTAGGAAATGGGCCAGGAAAATTAATTTTAACCAAGGATAACTAAACCTCCGAATATAACTCGGACTGACAGCAAAATTCACAGCACACTAATCCATGGGGATCGCGTGATAACGAGAGGCTTGCAAATAGCAACTCGCATTTAATCAGAGAACCGAACGACGCATTGAACCTGGTTTATTTTCCTGAATACAATTCAGCTCCCGAGTGCCGACAACCAGGTCAACGAAGGGCGGACATCTACGTATGTATGGACGAATTACTGCGTCATTATCGAACGATATCCCCATCCCGATTTATCGCCATGAAACGACCCATATGCAATCTAACCTCGATAACTTGAACGACTATTACTCGAATTTTACAAGGATCTAATTAGATTTTTTCACTTTCGTTTTCATGCATGTTAAAATGAAGTTCGGTAACTCGAAGTTTCGATACGTCGAAGTTTCGACATCAATAAGTTTCGAAGCAGCGAAATTTCGATTTTTCGGAAGTTGCTGTCTCCCCTTGAGTTTCGACTGTGCTAATAAATAAATATTTTTAATCAGTTTAGACGAAAGGGTAATGAATGAATATCCATTCCTTCAGAAGCGAACGTTAGAAACTCTAAAAAACTAATAGCATGTTAATTGTTTTTGATAAAAAACTTTTAACACCTTTAGAATACCCTTTACCTATAGTTGCCGCTTTTTAAAGGACCACGAGTCACGTATAAAAAAATATAACTAACTCGAAATGTCAACGGGAAGGTTGAGTTGGTTGAGTTGGAGCGCACTTTTCGATCGCCTGTAAAGGGGAATAACCCTGGAGAGAGAGAGAAAAAAAAAGAGTTAGCGGCTTAGGACAGCGTCCTTCATCCCAGTGGGAAGCGAGGAAAAGAGTGGGAAGGCGAAAACGGGAAAAAAGACAAGTGAAGGTTCAGGAGGTATTTATAAAGATTCCCGCTTAAGTGCTCCTGCACCTGAGACACCCACGTGAATAGGACTGACAACCGGCGGCCGCGTAAAGTATAAGGAAGGAGGAAGGGTTCCCTCCCCAAGATGAGCAAAACAAAGTCGCACATATACCGACTCCTCCGCTTACATTTTTACTAGGCCACGCGGATACGACCCATACCTTCTCCTCTTTCCCCTGTTCCACAATCTTGTTTTTATACCCTCGAGTACTTCTGCGGCCTAAGGGAAGAAAGCCATTCCATTCCAAATCTCGCGAGGACGCAAGATGGAAATGACAAGCTACAATATTTTCAATTTTCCACGGCCGCCGAGTATGTGATAAAAGTTATTCTGAATTGGAAGAATAAATCCGATCATAATTTGATCTCTATTTTTGTGAAACAGTCGTACATCATAAAATTACGGAAAATGTAAAAATGCCAAAAATTTCGTCGAAAAATTTGTTGATTATTAGTGTAAAGTATTACCTATTATTTATTTTGAAGAGTTCGTATGAATGTTGGTGAGTTTGTGCGTTTTTTTGTTCATAGAACTCCCTCTAAACGACAAAAGCTAGAACAACCGAATTTGGTACGAATCATCCTTAAATTATAACTGTGAATGATCAAGGTTTGGTCAACCTCGTGTTTTTATGGAGTTATTTTTTACCCTATGTTTCAATTTCAATCCCCCATAAGAACAGCATGGGATTCAGTGCTAAGCAGTATAAATATGCTTTCTTAAATTACTTATAATAGAGATACGAACTCGGGGCGAAAAGATTTCTATGGCTAAGAGAAGGAAGTTCATAATTTTCGAAGACAAAATTCAAATGTGTTGAATTCGCTTAATAATCCATTTTTAATCGCAGAAAAAGGCTATTTTTCCAGTAAAATTTAAATTACCATGGCGACGAGCTCAATGCTTTTAAATGGGAACTGATATCATATACGAGTATGTTACGATATCATTGATTTAATGCTTTTAATGGGAATTAATGGTGTCATGTTTGAATCGTTATTTTCAAATTGAACTTTTAAGTAGTTTACACTCGAATAATTACCTAGGAACAAAAGCGTAATTTAGTGTTATCAATATAAAGCATTTATGTCTTATCAATAAAATCTCGGCTAATATCCAACGGATTGCCATGAAATCGGCGATTTCTATCGCCTGCAATATTTTTATTTGATAGGAATGTATGTATTCATACATTTTTGAAGTGTGATAAAACATGTCATGTACAGACACAATGAGAAAGGTAGGAAATTGTTGATTTAACTGATTTGCCTTTTTACTGAAAGCGACCTTTTTTTAGAATTACGCAATACCTCTTGCCTTTGATTCAATAACAAATTTAACAGCGGCATAGGCTCCGAATTTATCAACACATCTATTCTATAAAATAAATTTGGAACAACAACAGTAATAATTACCAACGTTTCATTTATTGCTCTGGAATCTTACATTGCTAATAAATGGATTCCTGGCGTATTAGACAAACTCGATTGAATTACAAATAATAAGACAGGCAACTACTTGAGCAAACGAAAGAAAATACAATTTTAAATTTGGTTCAAAATATTATAAAACTGTAAAAGGTATGTTAATATTTTCTTACTTATAAATACAAAAATCTCCAATTGACAAATTTTTATGTAAACATTAACAATAAATTTCTTTGCGTTTTTATAATAATTAGCTAAATAAACAAATTTTAACAACATTAGCGATAAACACCAACGTATTATTTAACATTCTGGAGTCTTGGGCTACCAAAAAATTAAATTATAATTATTAATCTCATTATTGTTTGGTTTCTTCGAGTTAGGGAGGTGCCACACAGAAGAAACTGGTAACTAGCTACGCAACTCGGGCATTGCTTCGCGGTCAGACCCAAGAAATGGAGAAAGTAACACTCAAGCGACATTACCTTGCAACTCAAGCGACCTTAGAGCAATTGGGAAGAGGCAACAGGGTCTGTCGGTTGCTCGTCGCTCAAGTTGCGTGTGTGTACCGGGACGCCAAAATATCAACTTCCTTAATATTTGCCGTAGAAAGCCGTTTAAAAGACGTGCATAGTCGAAAACTACGTACAGTGTTAAACAGAGATGCATTCTCATCAGAAATACATTTTAAAAGTTTGATTAATTCGTGCACATCCATCCCTGCGGTCGGGGGATACCCCGCTGGGAAGGATGAGCTCGGGCAAGGAAGGGTTCGCACAGCCGAGGACTAGAGGCATCTCGTGGGCTAATGACGGCCGCGAGGTCCCCGTCTATCTACTTTTAACCGTTGCGACTAGTCCCTTCCGTGTGGATATAAGTCGCTAGTTGCTAGTCGGTTGTTGGCTGTTGCTACAGTACCAGTCGCTAGTTTCTTCTGTGTGGCACCTCCCTTAGAATTCCCGAGCAACGCCGGATACTTTCAGCTAGTAAACTTATAATTCCCTACTCTTTTTATTCATCTGTTATCTAATATACTGCTTTAAGAATTAACATATATTATCTTTCGCTAACCCTCCATATTGCAGTTATTGACGTCATAAAGAACTCAATAAATATTCCACATAACCTTCACATACACAGCTACTGCCATTTTGGTATGCTACGCCACACTTTAGTCTTCATGTAATTTCCACCTATGTTTTACAAATTAAAGGATTCTCAAAGACCAAAAGATAATTGATACAATTTCTAAATTCTTATATGCTTAGCATAATTCCTGACATATGAACTCGCTAAATCTCCAAATATATCTGAAACAGCAATGTTTCTCCGAGCTAGTACATTTATAAAACGCAAGCTGGTAAAAAAAGCCAAGGAAGATATACGAACCTCCTCACACCGTGGCAGATACAAATCTTGCGTTTGAGTTCGGAAAAACTAATACAAACAAAAACATCACCTTACGTAACAGTGTTATCTAACAACACATTCAATAAATCACCAGTTAGCAAAAGGCACTAGAGAAACGATAGGTACATAGTTTACAAGTCCTGCTATATTACAGAGTAACATATTCCCTCATTCCATTATTTCCGAGCGTCTCCCACTTCTCCCGTTCTATATATTCACCTGCTCTGCTTTCGGCCACCGGTCAAACCTCGCACACCCTACGCCCTACTCCATCTTGACGCTCCTTAAGTGGCGAATCCCGGGAACCGCTGGGTTTCTCTATGACTACTCTCTCCACCTCGGTTTGCCTCAACCTTCTGCCCTAATAAGTATCTCGAATCTTAAGAGTAATACAAACCCGACCCATAAACCTTCCTTGACCCGTTGTTATCTAAGGTGAGAGATCCGCGAGATAACAATTATTTATTTATATTTAACTAGCTCAAAGATAGCAATAAACAAATTTTTAGGGGTTCTTAACCAGAAAAACGATAGTCATAGGGATGACTCGTCTGTCTGTTGCGTTTTCCATCCCTTGAGCAGCATTCGTGCTGGCACGTGGAAAAAGATGAAATGATTTAATAAGTTTGAAACGAATGTTGAATTACCAAAAACTTACAACATTTTTAATTTAGGCTGTAAGTTTTACTCGATGTTATTGTTCCGTCAAGAAAAACTTGAGAATTCAGGAATCACTAGCGGGATACAAGCGCGAATAGAATAACAGAATAGCCCTAGAGGCTATCACCCATTAATTATACAAAAACATTGTTTTATAGGCAGAAAAATACAATTTTTATGCTGATAATACATTAATCAAAAGAGTTATAAGCCTCCTTGTGCAGTTCCTCCTCGCTTTACCCTTCGCGAGCTGTAACAAATAATATCTATTTAAGGAGGCCTCCGCATCTGCATGTTCCCTACGAGCCAAGACAGGCGGCCGCCCTTTGGCTGTTAGGGAAGACAAAAAGCGCTCGACGAAGGGAAACAAACTGCGGGAAGCAAGCGCGGCTACAAGCGATTTCCATTCCCTCCCACCGACGATAAAAAAACGAACGGAAGGATGGAGAGGGTTAATCGACTCTAAACAACGACAGCAGCTGCGACGACAAAGCATCCTCGAAAAATGCATTTTGTAAATTGCGACGTTTTTCGATTACGTCACATCGAAGCGTACGTCTTTTTCCCCTTACGTCAAGTTTTCCGTCAGTTTTTTTACGAGACTTCACGTCGGCTAGTGCACCAATCATGTGATTACAAAATCAGACACTGATCTTCTCCTGAATTCGAGGCACGGCGAAAATTTTCTCAACTCTAAGCAGCTTTTTTATTTAATAGCGACAGTTTTTAGGGACTTGAGCGCTTCATGGAGATAAAGGCACAAAACATATGCATAAAACTGGAAAATTCTTCTTCTTTTGGAAGAAAAACGATATTCACTTCGCGATTTTAAAAACAAACTCTAGGTTTTGAAAATTACCATCTATCGTCCTTTCTGAACTGAAATTGGGGATATGCTAAGTTAAAGTATAAATATTCAATGAGAATAGATATGTTAAAGGAAAAGTAACAGTTTATCATAAAAATGGGAGCTTCTTTTGCGGACGCAATTTAGAATTGTAGACTTAAAATTCTTTATAAATTTAGTAATATGGCATAAAGTAATTTATTCAATAATTAATTTAAAATTTTAACTTTCTATCTAAAAGCATTTGATCAGAATCTTAATTTCTCCATAAAACTTCTTTGGCAGCGTAATAAACGGCATCACATCCTCCCTGCAAAATTCAATCATACCTCTTACCGTTTACTTGCTATTTTAATTTAATCGACTGCGCAGACGGTCAGCCAGAGTGAAAACAAAATAGCGTTTATGAAATAAAACGCCCTAAAAATTATACCTTAATTTAAGTTAACATTGGATACATATTAGAGTATTGACAATTTCAAAGATAATGAAAATAAGTAATCAGAAACGAAAGAAATATATTTAAACCGAGGAACACGTGCCGCACACTTGCGCGCTCAGAAAGCTTATCGCAGAACAAGAAAACAAAAAAACGCGTAAGAAACACGAACAAAACCGACGAAAAAAGAAGAGCTACTTCTGAAGAAGAGAGGAAAACACGACGATTAATACCGAATAGAATCCTAAGGCGACTCCGGCAAATGAAAGGCAAAAACTGCTTTGAACAAATCGCGTTTTCTCGTGCGTCTTCATAGATGCAGGAAAAGAATGTAGGTCGTCCCATTCCGCTCTACTTCTCGCCACTCCCATCTTAAGCATCCTAATATTCTATCGCTCGCAACGTATCCCAACTAAAGGGACCTTTCAGCACTGCTATGCGCGCCCGAATGCTCGGAAAATAATTATCTGCAGGAAGGTTTCTTTTTGTAGGAAATTGCAGAACATGTTGCAAATGGCGGTGGCGACGGAGCGTATATTCCCTCGCATGCGCCGGCAATTCGCCCGATACTAACGTTACGTTAGCTCTATCGAACGAACTCGACGTGGATTTTGCCAAGGGGATAATCACACGCGTTCAAAATTAAGCGCTTTAGAACTGCATCGGACTAAGCAAACGAACTTTTCAGCGATGCATATAATTGGAAGAAGAAAAAAATTTAAGTTAGACTATCGCGCGATTATTTCACGGTATTCTGCGGCACGTTATGAAGTGAAAATAAACGTCTTATTAACAGGCAAAATGTTTCGTAACATCTACGATATAAAAAGCTCATTCTGTCACTCCGCATGTAATAATTTTTTGACGTGCTTTAACAAACTTCTCGTCTTGGTAGAAGATTGAAATTTGGCAGGAATGTTCCAATCACGCGTCGAAAGTCAATGAAGAAGAAAAGGCCCCGAAAAAAGACCCAGGTTCGACTGCAGGAAATGATTTCTGGTTCTTGTAATAAAACGCCGAAAAAAGCGAGTTTTCGACGCGTAAGCTTCCGTTCTTTTGCAAATTGAAGTTATAAAACAGGGATGGCAAATACACGGCACGCGTGCCAATGTTGGCACGCGATGGAATTTTTCTGGCACGCGAGCCATTTTCTACTACTGAACTATAATTATTATAATAATCCAGGTACATTTTTGAGTTACCAATATGTTCACTTTAATATCGGTCTGCGATCTTGAAAAAACGCGGCGTTTTTATTCTGCTACAAAGTTATGTGACACACTAAGCGTCTGTTACGCCCTACTTCCGTGAAGGGATCGTTTTCTTCTGCGGGCCCAAATTCGTCACAGTGTATCACTCTGGTTTTGGGCACAATAAAAGTGCCGCGCAGAAAGCTACACTACTAAAGGATTACATTGTTTTGTTTTATCTGAAGACGAAACATGATCGCTCGCTCGTGTCGCCAGTACGTATGAAACGGGGTTAGAATGAACTCACTATAACAGTTTTGTCTCTGCTGGTAGTGTTAACACCTTTCAAGGGATCGTGTGCAGAGCCGTCTCTAAGACCCGTGGGGCCCCGGGCGAGAGGGTTGCCGCGGGGCCCCCTATTTATACAAATCAAATTTCTCATTTAATTACAATTTTATTATTGTTTTCAAGTTTATGTCAGTCTGTACAGAAACAATGATAATAAATTTCAAATCTGATCATCAAACAGAGAACAGTAATAAATAATAAAGAATTTGTGACTGAGCTTACGAATTTTCACACTAAGTATCCAGGGTTCAGTTCACAAAATACACAAACTCTCTCAGACTAAGTATATAATGATGTGTCACCAACAAAATCCATTCGATGGTCAACTTTCATCTCTTAAGCTTCACGTACACGGATATCCAATGAGAACTCACTTGGCGATAGACGTGCCATCTGAAGATAAACATGTGTACTTGAATTTTGAGATTTGGCGGAGTGTTGTTTTGACAGTTTTGGTGAAGGTTCCGACTTTAAAAGGTAAGTATATCTAGGAAATGGAAATTATATATTACATATTTATTTTTCTATATTTAGTAATTGGAATTTAACGAGACAAGTATACGAGTATATATATATATATATATATATATATATATATATATATATATATATATATATATATATATATATATATATATACTGCCCCCCCCTTCAGATGGCTCTGATCGTGTATTCAAAACAATTCAACTTCATTCGAAATGGCTTAGGGTTCCCTAACAGGTTAGCAGTAATTTTTATTTATTACTGTTATTTATTCTTATCTTATTTATTCAATTCTATTTCTCAAAAAATTGTTGAGTTTATTTTTTAATGCTGATTTTCTGTATTTTAATTTTGGTTCCCAACGCTGATGATCAGTCAATTTATCGTCATTTCCAATTACCACGCAAAGTTCTTATGCAATAGTTTTCTTGTATTACCAGATCTATGGTTTCTTTTCTAAATAACTTACTTACATTGGACCTAATTATACAATGTTATTGTTCTGTTTACTGCTTGCGTAAACTTTTATAATTACTTATTCTACTAGGCATAGGTTGCTTTCAGCATATCGACATCCATTTTGGCATTTGGAATTGAGTTGGGTTGAAGAAAGTACGAGGCATAGGTGTGTTTAAGTACGACATCGGATATGTAATACATTTCATTCAAAGCTTCAACCTTAAAAGTTCGTCTTATTCATTTAGTTTTGATACTTTAATTCAAATTTATTTCAGTTTTTAAATTCCATTGTTATATTTAAAAAATTTCGGTTCTAATTTTATTTATACCTTATCTTTTGCTAAAGGAAAAATGACAGCAGCTAAGAAATTAAAGAAAAATAGAAAAGATGTCAGTAGTTTTCAGACGACTTGGACCAATGAATACGGTTTTATAAAACAAAATGATAAACCTTGCTGTGCCATATGTTCTGAGACGGTCGTGTGTAGAACATCATCAGTGAAACGTCATTTTGAAAGCATTCATAAAACAAATGCCATAAGAAGTGCAAATAAACGGAGGGAAATAATACCTAGATACGTAAAAAACAGCCAATTACAGACTTCTTCTTTGGTTAATTTTGTAAAATCTGCAAATAATATAACTGAAGCTAGTTTTGAAATCTCAAATGTAATAGAAAAACATGCCAAACCATTTAGTGATGGTGAATATGTAAAAACAATTATGCTGGCAGCAGCATCGCTTTTGTTTCATGATTTTGAAAACCAAGGCAAGATTATTCAGCGTATTCATGAAATTCAACTTAGCAGAAACACTGTCAAATATAGAATTTTTAAGATGAGTAGTAATGTTGCATATCAACTTAAAAATTACATTAATTCCTGTTACGCTTTTTCAATTTGTCTTGATGAAAGCACCAATATTACATCATCAGCTCGCTTGGCCATTATAGCTCGTTATGCGAAAGAAGAACTGATTAACTTAGCCATTTTGCCAGAAAGAATCTGCGGAAAAGATATCTGTGAACTAGTCGTACATGGATTATTAAAAGCTAACATTGATTTTTTTTTAAATCATATCAGTAACAACCGATGGTGCTCCGAATATGATTGGCAAAAATTAGGCTTTACAAATCGATTTGAAAATCATGTGGGACATCCCATAATAGGTTTTCATTGCATTATCCACCAATAAGTTCTGTGTGCAAAATATGGCGCTTCAGTGTTAAATAATATTACAGAATCAGTTACTAAAATAATAAATTTCATAGTAGCGCGATTTAAAAAAGAGACAATTTAAAAAGATTTAAATTCAGATTATGAAACGTTATTAATGTATAACAATGTTCGTTGGCTAGGCCGCGCAATTTCATTAGAAAGATTTGTCGAGTGCTTGGAAGAAATAAGATTATTTTTGAATGAGCACAATTACAATTCCTCAGAATTATATGATATCGAATGGCTGTCAAAATTAATGTTTTTAACGAATTTTTCACTTCATTTGAATAGCCTCAATAAGGAATAGCAAGGATATGGAAAAAGTATCGATGTGATGTTCGGTTCTATTAAAGCTTTTGAAATGAAACATAGAATTTTCCAAAAAGATATCGAAAGCAATGACATGAAGTACTTTCCAAAACTGAAAACGTTTTTAATGATTTAATGATACATGAGAAACCAAATACAGATTTATTTCAGTTATTTTCCGATATACTACAATCAACAATAATGCAATTTTCAGATAGATTTGTAGATTTTAAGAGTATTGAAAATATGTTAAATTTAATTAATTATCCTGACAAATTTGATGTAAAAAATATAAATAGTAAATACTTCAGTTGGTTAAATATAGAAAACATCGAAATGGTATTAATAGATTTCCAATGTAGTGCCATTTGGAAGCAAAAATTTGTCGACTTGCGAAACAATATTGAAAATAAAGAAATAAAACGATTGGGTGGAGAAATTTCCAATGTCGAAAGCAAATTTTTAAAAGTTTGGAAAAGTATGCCTGAACAGTTTATTTCTTTAAAAAACTGCGTTGTCACTCCTAAGTTTTTTCTTCGACCTATTTTTGTGAAAGCCTTTTTTCTAAAATGAATTTAATAAAAACTGAATCAAGAAACAGAATGAGAGGATGTGGGACTCACATGCCTGTATTTCTGTTTTTCCACCAAGTATAAACCAAATATTAAAGAATTGGCGTCTAATATGATCCAAAAACGTTCCAATAATTAAATATTATCAATTAAAGAATACGTCAAGACAGCAATTGACGTCTTTCTGAATTATAATAAAAATAGACTTTTTCATTTTTCCTTTGCTTGCTTTAATGGTAAAGACTTTACTTTTTAGTAAATAATGCAGTATTGAAAACAAAATTTCAATGATTACTTATTGTATTTTGTGATACGAAAGCAATTATAATCTTGTTTCTTTCATCCTTTGTAATATTTCATTATTGCTGACTAAATAATATGAAAAGACCAAGTATTGACAATTTTTTAATGGGTACATTATATATCAGGGATGTAAAATACACAGGCAATCGGGAGAGTTATACACAACACACACACATACATACACATATATATATATATATATATATATATATATATATATATATATATATATATATACTATATATATAGACGTTCCTTACAGAGGAGGATATAACATACGTCGATATATAATGATAACAGGAGGATACTAATGTTTAGGCACTTCCAGATGTGCTGGAGATTTGAAATTTTTTTCTTAGGTTGGATTTTTTGCAAAACACACTAAAAAAAACGAAAATCATGAAAAAGTGCAACAATGCGGCCGCTAAAAATTCGCAATTGTTTAAACAAATTTTCAAGGTTTATGTATTTCCGCATGTGCTACGGAGTTGAAATTTTTTTATAAGTAGAATTCTTAAAAAAACGGAATAGGGATTATGCAAATTTTGATATTTTAATTTGTTTGGCAGTTAAAAATTCTTAAAGTTTAAACAAATAGATAACTGTTTAGGTACTACAGGATGAGTTAGGAAGCTGAAATTTTCAAATTATTTACAGAGTAGTAAATTTGCACAAATAAACATTTCAATTTCATCAAATATGAATTGCGGCGGCCGTTAAAAATTATTTAAATTTAAACAATTAGAAAAATATTATTTTACTTCTAGAAGTGCTACAACTTTAAAATTTGGCTAAAATGTGTATCATTAGTACCTAATAATGAAGAAAGTCTAAAATTTTTAAAATTGCAACATTTGGGGATTGTTTTAAACTATTATTTTTACATGTGGGAAAAACGAAAATCGTTGCTGAGGAGAAATATTTAGAATTAAAAATATATGTGTAATGATGAAATATAAATAATGAATGTTTTTTTATGTTGAGATGAAATGCTTGCAGTATGCAAGCACCAACTACTAGTATATGTATATATATATATATATATATATATATATATATATATATATATATATATATATATATATATATATGCACACCTGAAATGTATTTGCCATCCCTGTTACAAAAAGTTGACAATCGATTTTTAGTTTTGAGTATTTAAATCCACGTCCCGTCATTTTAGGGCGGAGGAGCACTTACTATAGTTATACGACAAAATTCTCGAAAAACGACGCCTCGCGCCGACTTTGACGACGCGTGAAAAATATCAAGTTCGAACTCGTTCGCCTTGCGCGGATTCTCATTTTTCTTCGAGACTCGTTTTTTTTTTAAACGACTGCGCAATCCTTCCGACGACCTCTATCTTCCCCGACGAACCTTTGGCACAAAAGAATCCGGCAAGTTCCCCGTAAATCTTCGAAACAGGGAGTTATATTTCTTTCGTTCCAGATCTTCCAGCTCCCTCCCCCCCCCCCCCCTCCATCCTAAAAACTCTCCCCTCCAAGCATAAATTCCTCCCACCGCTTCCCACTGCGCTTTGACGGGCGAACGGCGATACCGTCGCGCTTCACTCGCACAGATGAGTTCCCTAATGCTATGCAAGTACTTTTCGAACAACTAGGAAACACAATGGTCTGGTAAAAGGCTTTTATCGATCCGCATACGCTTAAGCCTTAAGTTGCCCGCATCGGATGTTACCTTCCCAGAATTGTGAGCGCACGACTTATCTAGATAAAGGAATAGCTACCAATCTTTAGCATCTGGGATTAGCAACTATAGCGAGGGGAAGACTTTATGCGATGACGTAACTAAAACTACACCATAGCGCGGAAGGCAGCGCATGAGAAAATATTCCATAGTATTTAGCCGGGCTCTCCAAACTATGTGGCCCGCGACTCCATTTAATGTGGTCCTCGAGCCTGTAATGAGTCTTTGCCATTTTCTACTAGATATAACAATCAAGCAGTGTTGGAAAACGTTATGCGTAACGTAACGAAATGTCGAAATAATTTTTGAATAACGTAATGAAAAACGTTAACGAAATTTTCAAAATAACTGTAACGAAAAAAATCATTTCTTTATCTTTACGCTTCTATCTTGTGACATTTAGTCCCTTGTTTCCCATCCCATTTCTTTTCTCTCTCTCTCTCTCCCCCTCTCCCCCCCCCGACGCCTTCGCTCCTCCCGTCGGAAACCACTATGGGCTATTCTTTCGGGGAACAGATTATGGGATAAATAGGGATCGAACCCATCCCACAAATTTCTCCGGCTAATGAACCGAATCACGCGCCATTTATTATCTCCTGTAATTTTGATTTACTCCCATATCTGATAAACGATGGCTTTCCTCCAACCTTTCCTGAAAAACCTTCCTTATACTCGGCCATTAGACCTCAAATTCGCATTCTTCCCTCGCTTAATTCCCTCAACTCCATTACAAGAGGAAGAACCCTCGCTCTCCTCTCCAGTTTTCTATTTTCCACTGACCTCCATAACTTAATCTCTTCCATTCCAACTTTTAGCATCCACCCTTCCAAATAGCACAGCCGCGGAATGTTATTTCCCCCCGCGCAGATCTTTACAACGGAAAAAGTCTTGGTCTAAAAAACCGTGAATTTTAAACACGCAAAGACACGAAAATAAATACAGGTACCCTCGCATAACGACGTTAATTGGTTCCTCGAAAAAGCGTCGATATGCGAAACGTCGTTATGAGAAATTCAAGATGAGTACTGCGTGGGAAAGGCGGAAATACTGGCACCGGCGTAGTAACGGCGAATTATGGACGTCGACTAGCGAAAAATGGTCGCAATATTACGGCGTAACCGCGAAACATCGCTAAGCGAAGCATCCCAACCCAGATTAAGTATATTAATACGCGCATTTCCCATGAATCGACTTTTCTATTTTATTCCCCGATACACGTGTCACAGATCGGACTTCTAACCGTAATCTCCATCTAGAAAAATAAACACATCCATCCCCTTCACTTTGACTTGAATTCCTTCCCATTCCGCTTCCTACACAGCAAGCAATCCCATTATCCTATACCAACGCTCGGGATACAAAAACGTTCTACTTTATCACAACGAAAAATAAAGCTAAATTTTCGGCTATATTAGAACTGGGACATTTTTTCTGATCGCCAATTCCAGATCCCTCGAGGCCGAGATAAGTCCACGAAAACAATGACCGAATGCTAAGTGGCAAGACTCGCAAAACTATCAGGGGATAAATAAATGCAATGAATTCGGTTTTTTTTAAACAAATAAAACGCCGGCAGCTAATCTAATCATTATCTAACCGACGAGGGGGCGAAAACGTCCGCGACGCGACAGTGCGCGTGGCGGAGAAATATTTAAAACCTCTCAGCAATCCACTTCCACGCACTCCTTCTCCACTAAATTCTCGCCCGCCACTGATGTCTCCTACTGGACTCGGTCCAACCACGAGGCACAGTCCAAATGCTATATACAACCTCCACGGGAAGCGCGGAAGATGAAGAGAAAGAGAGAGAGAGAATGGGGTAAGAAAGGATGCTAAGAAAGGAGTGGTAAAGGGGAGAGAGAGCACGAGACGTAGAAATGACAAAAAAGTTAAAGCACGGAATAACAACCAACACTTTCAAGAGGGCCCGGGACTTGTAATACTCTTCTCCGGAGAGCAAAAGGAAATTCCGACCACCGGGCACTTCTTCGCTAAGGTTCGATCCTTTATAATACTACTTGAGTCTTGGAAACTCCGCCTCTCGCCCTATTCATCGTACCGCCAAGTGTCCCTGAAAATGGCGTGCGTTCGACGTTTTTTTATGACCGCATGCGACGACGTAACTCTTTACTACTCGAACTTCGTACTCTGATGAAAACCTATATATCGCCGACGAAAAATGTCGAAGTATCTCCTCATGATTGAAAATAATTAACTGAATATATCACGCGGCCAGCATAATAAAGTGGAATAGACCATGAAAAAATAAATAAAAATAACAATTGAGAGAAGTAAAAATGTTCCTATAGGAAATCATAAGACCGCTGGTACGATTTGAGATTTTCCAGTCTGCAGTGAAGTCTCTCTCCTTGCGGCTGCCTTTTAATGGCAACTCAATGTAAAATTATAATAAGTATGTACTTCAATTATGAAAACTATTGCCTAAATTCGAAAGTATACATACGTTCCTACCCTAAAAATTTTAAAGGCTGACCCTAATAATGGCTGTTTTTGGACTACCTTCAAATAAATAAATAGTTGTTGGACATTTGCAGAATTTTTATCGAACAATTAAAACTTCTTTATACGCAGACTAAATATTTCATGAAAATAAGGATATTGCCAGAAAGACGATAGCTTATATCAGATCAAAGCCTTCATGAATACGAAGAATAGGAAACTGCTCATAAAACTTAATTCTTCTCTCGATAAAATATACACCGTACCGACGTCGCCAATTTTTAACTTTGCATCAACTTAGATATTACTCGAAATTCTCCTCCGTTGCCTATGCTCTTCAATTTCCATCCATTTAAGCAGATAAGCGGCGGATGCCGGATAAATTGACCTTCTAGCAAGCTGGTGCAGACAAAGCTAGTTCAATATTCTACAGAGCGGCTTGCTTGCTATATAATACATTTGCATTTCCCGGGAGAATAGAGAGCGCCAGACCTATTTACTGGGCTCTAGCCAGGTTCAATTTACACGCGTTCTCACATCAATAAACAGAAAAGCAAGGGTTGTATGCGGCCCGGGAGTTCCATTAATGGATCTGCACTTTGAAATGCAAACAACTCCAAAATCGATCGAAAAAAAATGCATAAAGCTGTCAACTTTATGAGCACACGGTTTAAAAAAAAAGTAATTTCGATAGTTTTAGTAACAATCACAGGCTCCAATGTAGATTATGGGCTGCTAAGAAATATTAAGGCGTCTGGCGAAAAAAGTTTTAAGGAGAAAAAATTATCGAAAACACAGCGTATCTGTCCCCGAACTCTTTTCTTGAAACACTTCATTCGCGGAATTTCGTCTCGAGTTAATATGCGAGAAAAGTGAACTTTTTAATAATATGACGTATACAACTACTATATCATCATCTAACCTTAATTGACAAGAATATAAACAAGACGCCCCCTTTATTAAGAAACTCATTTCATTGCTATCAACTATTCCCGCCTAGTCTGCTCCAGGAATATTGACGTCCTAACCTCATTATTTCCCAACACTAAATGAGAATCTCAGCTTTTGATCTCCAAGAAGCCTTTCACACAACACACAAACGGCCTTGTACCAGCGAAAAATCCAAATTACTTGAGTTTACTCGCCCATAACATACTGGCATACAAGGAAATCCAAGAGTTACGCCATCATATACTTATATACATAGTGGAACTTCCATAAGTCGAACTTCATGGAAAACAAAAATTATAGAAAATTCGACTTATGGAAATATGTTTATCTCATTTCTATTTTGCCCGGTAAAATTAATTCACTTCGAGTTATGGAAAATTCGAGTTACAGACGTTCGAGTTATGGAAGTTCCACTATATATATCAGGGATGGCAATTGATTTTTGTGTCGCGTGCCAAGAAAGTAATGTTAATCATCAGAATTTCTTTCGCGTGCCACTAGTTTACTCCGTCTCTAAGGAACTTCAAATTTTGTACATAAACTACAAGCTTACGCGTTCTAAGTAAAATCGCACGCATGCCACGTATTTGCCATCCCTGATATATATATAAATCACTCAATAAAGGGTCTAGAATAACTTTAACTTCATTTAAAACGTCAAGTAGGCGCTGTTTCGCTGTAATTTTAGGATACATCAAAACCAAATACGTCATTCGCTGAAGAAGACGTCTCATTCTCAAATGAATTTCTATCGCCTCGAATTTCAACCGATATAACACGTTCGGAGATAAATTTCGAAATGGAAAATTTCGAAATATATGGCGGGCATCGTGTCATAATAATAAGCCTAAGCATTTTGGTGACACGCCTCTTCTTCGCTTTCTTATCCGCCAGCTTGCAGTACATTCAAATTAAAGGACCGCACTATCTGACCTGGCGGGCCGCTTGGCAAAATACGCGGAGCAACAGAACTTTTTCACTGCGACCCGAAAATGACCCCGAAAGAGCCACCCTGGATTCAATCAAGATGTGGGAGGGGAGAATTAAAAACATCGCAATCATTGAACCGTCGTACCTAGGACAACACCTCCGCGTCAAAGCAGCATGCTTCCCTCCGCCGTGCCGGGAATGCCATCTCGCCCGGGGTGGGCTTTCACCCAGGCGACCCACATTCGATCTCGGTCCGAGCCCCTTTCCAATCTGGAGGGCATGGGGTAACTCGCGACCGCCTCTTCCTCTCTATCTTCTTCCCCCTCAGGGATGACAGAGAAAACAAAGGAAGGCGGCGAGGAGGTCATCCATTATGGAGCGCTGCGGAACCCACCCCTCGCAAGCCCACGGCCATTACGCTCCCCGCCGTCTCCCTGCCCCCTGCCCACTCCCGTCAAACTCTCCTACGTGTCGGTTGAAAATGTCATCGGGACTATAATATCGCCTGGATGAAATGCCCCAGAGGTGAAACGCTCACCAGACGAAAGGTTGAGGAATTTGCCGAGGAACGGCGTAGCCGTCGTGGGTGTAGAGCAGGGGGTGGGCAAACTTTTTACGAGACGGACCTAAGCATTGTCAGCCTCGAATGCTTAGGAATTACCGACGTCGAATGCTTATCAGACAATCGCTTCGGGGGGCAGCATTACGGTTCACATCGAAAAGTAATCGAAAGACTACGTGAGATCTTATTACAGAAAATCATTAATAAATATTTTTATAGCGTTATGATATTATTGGAAATTTATTAAAGGTTTTTGGGTCATATTTTAAAGTATGAAGTTAATATCCTTTAATTTCTCGGTCTGCTTTCATAATGGCTTCGCGGGCCGTAGTTTTCCCACCTCTTGTGGCAACTTGTAACGACACGTCCGTCTTTAATATAATAATAACGATAAAGCCTTTTTTAATGTCGAGATTGAGACATGAATTTCCTCATCTTCCGAGAGAATGATAAACGCAAACATACAAGCTCGAGGAGAGAGTCGAATGGGTGACCTTGGCGTTCGAGGACGGATACTCGCACATACCACTCTACCATGTTGGAAAACTACGAGCAGATATAACAAACACAATGGAGAAATAAAGACGAGAGCCTCGCTAGCGAAAAAACATGGAGAGTATTCGCCTACCATTGGTGGTTGTTTTCAGCACGTGCTAAGCAAGTCCGCCGGAGAAAAACTGGGCGAAAAAAATGTCGATGGTTAAAATCGACAGGAAAAGTCACGTTATAATTCACAGTACTGTTCCTAGCATTCTCCAGCCTCAGAATGAAATCTTTTATTCATTAGAGAGTTATCGAGCTAACCTTATGGCGGAAAACAAACAAAAATAAGTACTCAATATAAAAAAATGAGAAGTAAGCACTTATCTTAGAGATCTCCGATAGTCATAACGAGGCTATGAAAAAGCCGTCTTCAGCGGCGATTTGCCAAAAGCAGATACTAAAAAAGTCGTCTATTTTTGTTAAACAGAAAGCGGCCTTCTCGCTAAATAGCACACACTTCCAGAATCCAGAAAGTACATACATAGGATTAAAAAGTTTTTCGAAGGATTTATTCCCTCGCCTGCAACTAACCTAACCGAGTACCTGGTTGTGCAACGCTCGTTTGGCCGACGACTGGAACAGGAATAGGACTCTTTCGTTACGTAACCATTCATGGTAAAAAAAAGTTTCGAAAAAGATGCTATGAATATCAACGTCGTACGAGTTGAAATTTATTGCATAACTTCCCTAATTAAACTGGAAAATGCATGTGTTCCGCCCGTGCGGCTAATTTTAGTCAACTTTTCCCTTAAATTCCAGAAATTACGTCTCGACAAACCGACCCCTCACGCTTTTTTATTTTTGCAAATCGCCGAGGAAAAAATATTTTGAATGGAAATTAAACAATATATAAAAAAATATGAAGCGAGATTTCCATCGTTTAGGCTTCCCTTAAAGGGGGAAATTCGGAGAAAAATTGTATGACAAACAAAACGTGTTGGTTACATTTTCCTGCGGGAATTCTGCGAGGCCAAGTCCCATCATCTCATTCCTCATTCGCACAATCCTTCAATCTCCTCTTCTTTCCTTCCCTCAACTCTCCCCTTCCTCTCTCGATTCGCCTCTCGTCGCATCAGAATCCTCTTCTACCTCCCATTCCCCCTCTACATTCTCAGCCTCCTCACTTCACCCGACCTCTTATTCTGCCGAGAAGACATTAATCTATCTTTGCCTATTCATCCCATCTCAACATCCGCTTTCCAACTCCTCCAGGCCGCATCCTTAGTACTCTCCCCATGCCCCCCTCTCTCTCTCTACTTCCCTCCATCCATCTATCTTCATCTCTTTCCCCCTCTCTCCTTCGTCCCTATCTCTCTCCCCAGCCCTCTCCCCTCTCTTTCCCTCCCATCTCTCCGTTTCTCCCTCCCAAGCTCTCCCCCTCTCTCTCTTCCCAACACCCTCTCTCCCCACCCACTTCTCCCTCCCCCTCTATCTCTCATCCATTTCTCTCCCTCTCTCCCATCTCTTCTACCCTCTCTCTCTCTTCCCAACACATTCTCTCCCTACTCACCTCTCTCCCTCCCCACCCACATTTCTCCCTCCTTCCTCTATCTCTTCCCCCTTTCTCTGCCCATCTCATTCCCCCCTATCTCTTTCCGTTTCTCTTCCCAGCTCTTTTCCCCTCTCTCTCCCCAACATCCTCTCTCCTCACATCTCTCTCTCCCCCTCTATCTCCGTTTTTCTCCCTCTCTCTCCCATCTCTTTTCCCCCTCTCTTTTTTCCTAACATCCTCTCTCCACTCACTCCCTCCTCCCTCTATATCTCTCCCTTTCTATCCCTCCCCCCTCTACCTCCCCCTTCTCTCCCTCTATCTCCCCAACATCCTCCCCTCTCTCTCTCTCACCATCTCTTCCCCCTCCCTTTTTCTCCACATATCTTTATATACGCGTGGCTCTCCACTTCATCTCATCCGTCTCCTTCCACTCTCTCTCTCTCTCTCTCTCTCTCTCTCTCGAGAGAGAGAGAGAGAGAGAGAGAGAGAGAGATAGATAGAGAAAATACAAAAAAACCCTCACAAAGGTTAAATTTAAAGATGTCTCCCTCTTTTGATTTTCTCATAGAAGTGACCCAACTGGTAATTAATGTGGAAAGTTTTTCGGTGCGATGAGCATCTATTAAGTTAACACAAAAATAACTCATGGCCGCCACTTTCAAGACCCGTCGTTGGCCATTTTTACTTGGCCTAACGCAAAACCATATTCCTTTAAATGCGAACATAAGTTAACGGTAAACTTAAACATACATACAATGAGAGAAGACTCCATAAACTTTCCCCAATTAAAATATAATAAACGGTTTCATTAATCTTCTAACTTTGCGCACAAGATCACCAACATTTTATCAAGAAAAAAAACAACTTGCCGCAACTGCAAACACCGAAAATAAATCAGACCGAAAAAATTCAACGATATTACATTTGTAATCTAAGATCAACACACAATTTACACGGACAATGCACCCGACGCAAATTTAATCAACGCCGCATTATGCACGCGCACCGAGAATTCGCCGATTTTTTCCCATTAGAAATTTCAATTCCACTGCAATTCTATTTTTCCCAGACTGCAGATGGTTTCCACCCACCTCATTCAATCTGGGTAGCCCTCCAGGCTAGGTAGTTCTAGCAAAATTAGAACGGGAATCCGCATTGGAAGCTGTCTTTATCATGTGCCAGCAACGATCCAATCAACCAGAAGGTTATTTCCATAAGCGAACAAGGAATTTATTTCTCCAGATGAAATGCTGTAATACTTTTACATTATACTTCGACAAAAAACTTTCCGTAAATCACGCCTTACGAGGAAAGCGAAGGAATATTAGAAAAAACGAAAAACCGAGAGCTTTTGCGAGATTTGATATTACACTCTTTGTATCTCATTGGTTATTTAAGGAAGGCTAAAAATTCATAAAATAATCCTAATCTATAATCTACTACCAACGAATTGCCATTGAGGATAGCTGATTAGTAACCGAAATACGTATCTATCTATCCAACCATTTTCATAACCAGGGCTCGACAAATACGGTCTCCCGCTCGCCAGTGGCGAGTTGATATTATCAGCTGGTGACCAGATACGACCAGTTAATGACATTTTAAAAAATCACATTTTTTGGGAATGGCGAATACAATTTTCATCTGGCGAGTAGGACTTGGCATAATTTGTCGAGCCCTGTTCATAATTACCTAAATTACTTTTACAAGTTTCAATTTCTCCTCAAAATGCTGGAATCGGTCGTTACAAAAGGACTTCCAAGACAGCTATTTTGGAAAAAAGTTAATCCGACAGAACTTACAAATTATCGCTCATGTCGCATCGTTTTTCTTGGATTTACGAAGTGTGCAGCTGTCGAAGAAATTGATTAGTACTACGATCCAAGCAACAAGTTAAATCTAAAATTTGGTCCATCCTCGAATGCAACGCATCTTGGTATTTTTCCCATTTGCCGTAGATCTTCCTGGATAGGATGAAAGGTTTTCGGGCACAAATTCTGGAAAAACTCAAATCTATACTAGAGTATGGGACGCGTATGCATTCTAGCAACTGAACAGTGTCACTTATATTTTACCATTAAACGCCCGAGACTGATGAGTAACATTACCGAATATCTTTATAAAACAAAAGATAAACAAATAAACTTTGTGTCCTCGGCCTCGCACTGAACGAGGTAACATCTGTCTCGAAGCTGTTTCATGTAACGATATTACCCAAGTGAAGAAAGAGTAACAAATCATCGGCGGCATAACGCAAGTTTTCGTAAACTATTTGCAAATTCCGATTTCATGGGTTAACACTAGAGGGGCTGGAACCGCCTGCATATCTCGAAGGGCCACGAGCGCTACCACTAAATAGCTGTTTAGCATGCTTCCGAGAGGCAGATATTGACTGGAAGGAGTTCTTGTATGTTCATGGGTGCATAGGGTTTTTTTAGAGATACATGAACAATGGTAATATTGTTAATCTTTTTTTATTTTGACCAAAAAACCATCTTTAAAATATATTTTTTAAATTATACATTAGAAATATAAGGGAAGTGATTTTCAAATAAGATGAAATTCTTGCAGATGGCAGTTCTCTACACGGAAGCAGAACATTGTTACATGTCATAAGAAGAAAAATATTTATATAAAATCTGTGAAAATGAAAAGCATAGTCCTAACCTTCAATTATTTGGCAAGCAGTTAATACAAGTGATTTCTTTGGCAATCTTGCCTGAATATTTTACATAAACAGCCTTATTGTAAAGAGAACGGGCGCCAACGGTTTTGTTCCTCTTGCACTTGGAGAGCACTTGACATTGGGGTCTCTTGCTCTTTGAGCTGAGGCTCATTTTCAGAGGGTACACAGCGTCGGGGCCTTGTCGTCATGTACTCTGCCCTTGCTCTTCTACTAGTTTGAGAAAGAACTTGTGTCGAAGGATCCTTTTTCCAGTGACCTCTTTGTAGATGACCCAGACGTTTATTGCTCCAGGTCAAGCACGTTGTAAAAAACGTGTGCAGGCCACCTGCGAGTTGCAGCCCTCGCAGAATATTTATGAGTCATTTGGACCACTATGTCCACACCAAACTTAGCATCGCTGTAGAATTCTATAGTTTCGGGAAGCTTCTTCTCACCTCTGCGTCTTTAGACACTCGAGTGCCGAGTGCTTAGTACCAAAACATTCTTACTATTGTTTCCTTGTTATACAGTGAGTGTGAAGAAGTTATCAGTGGTGACGTTGTGACCTTGCTTGAGGCGAGGGCCCATGAGCTGCAAGATAACATTTCCAGGCAATAACTCACTGGCAGGTGGCATCTCATCTTTCTCAAGGTAAGGAAATCCGTTGCGGATATACTTCAACGCAACATTAGCCAAAGCCAGAATTTTATTCCAAATTTATCTGGCTTGTTGGCCATGCACAGAGTGAACGTGCACCGAGCTTTGCTGGGAAAGAGCTGTTCAGTGACGTTCTGTCCAGGTTTGTAGCACAGAGTACAATTCTCAATTAATTTGTTCCACACAGCAGATGCCAATGCAAATTGATCTTATTAGGTCGTAAGTGCGGGGGTTGCCTGCACACGGTTTATGCGAAACTCTAACTGCGGTCAAAATACCGCTAATGGCCCTTCTAGGTATGGCCCACTGTATAGGCGTTCCTGTTATACAAGCCCAATTTTACGTGTGAAAGTGTAAATCCCTAAATGATGAAAAGTCACAAAGCCGCAACATCATGCTTTAAAAACTACGCGCATGGCACTCCTTTTAAATTCTCTAATGTCAAAATGACAGCTGCGGCCCTTCTAGTGTTAAAAGAGAACTTTATGTTGCATATAACGGCAGGATGACGAAGAGAACGCCACGACCACTCCGATGATCTTGCTTCCAAAAGAGATGATTCCCACAATATCACCAAGGAGTTTGCCTAATTGCCTGACAATGATGACAGTGACAAAAGGGGTTTCTCGTGTTTTTATTCATAATTTGTAAATTTGTCTTCATTATATATGTAAAGATTATGCGCGCTCGAATTTCGTTACTCCTATTATTGAAATTCTCCAGCCCATTCCGCATATATGGGTTTTTTACGATAAAAATTGTAAATACAGTAAAACCCCGATTTAGCGGCACAGTTTCTCCAACACTGATATTGGCGTAAAAGCGGTGGTGGCGGTAAATCGAGGTCTATGCTTGCTCTATGTAACCGTAAGATGGAAGTTCTGTCCACAATGATTCATGGGCGGTATGCGAGGTTTGCACTATAATAGTAGGGCGCTAAAGCGGGGTTTGTCTGTAATTTCATTTTTTTCATAAAATAAAAATAAATTAATCTTGATTTATACATCCAAGTTTGTTTTTATTTAAAATTCTGGAAGAATTACATTCATTGCATGGGACGCAACTAATTCATGAACCAAACAATTTTGAAAAAAAGTGCGCTCTATGCACGGGTATTAACGGTATGTTCTTCAGCTAATAACCTATTTATTCGATTTTTACCACAAAAGAAGTATCTCGATTCTCCTTACTCTAAAAAGGTTCGAAATTGACATTAAAGACACAAACCTAAAAAATTTTTTATGCCGACGAACGCATTTCGCAGTTCAACATCGACCGTCTTCTGCCTCTACACTCGTTTTTCCCAGTTTTCCAGCTCGATATTTCAGACTTTTTCTGCATCCGGGCTTTCGAGGAAAAAATCCATGTCCGCCGAGACCCGTTCGGAAATGTCCGTTCCGCCCGCGACCGCAGACACGGAGAAAAAACAAATCCCCCTCGGTTCGCAATCCGTCGCTTCCCAGGGCACAGCCCACTTCGCACGGCCCGATCTCCCGATCCGCACCAGCGCTCCAACGGTACCCTCTCTGCTCCTACGAGCATACGTTATGCCGAACCAAAGCGAAGCGGTAGGAAATAGGATTTTGACGATGGGAACGCAACCCTCCTCCTAAACCATGGGCGGGCAAACTTTTCTGCATGGTGGGCCGCGTTGGTCGCAGTGAATCCTTCGGTGGGCAGCAATGGACTGGATTATAGTTACACCGGAAGTTAACTAAAGAATCTTAGAGAAAATCAAGTTAAAATTAGGTTTTTGGGTTTAACATTTTATTATTTAAAAACTCACGATGGAATTCAATCTTAGAAATACCTTCCAGAAAAGATCGAAAACAACATTAAAAAGAACTTGTTTGGATTGAGAAATATTAATTATGGGGTACCAATTTAACTCTAGGTATTTTAAAAGATTTTGCTGGATAAAAATAATATTTGGTAAGTAAATCAAAATAAAAATAAAACGTTTTGAGAACTATGAAACACTGGCGGTGGGAGGCATGCAACTGCTTGGCGGTCCGCATCCGGCTCGTGGACCGCAGGTTGGGCGCCCGTTCTAAACCGACTCCGCAAAGAAGCGATGAGATCGTTAAAGGATTGTTCTGCGCTGTGTCACGACATGCTGACCAGCAGCGACACAGTATTTGACGGGTTTCGTTGTTTGGAATTACAAATAAGGAAAAGAATCTTTCTCGACAATAATTCCTCGCAACACGTCTCCTTAAAATTCATTTTTCATATGCGCCGTTTGTGAAGAGCCAAAGACGAAATTCGAGAAATTCCAATTGCAATATATATTAAATGCTACAACCATTTTAAATCCTTTTAGTCGTTGTACTCAATTTCATGTTTATTATTATTTATGTAATTTAATTTCATTTTAGGGTCGCAAAATGTATCCGCTCACCACCTACGTGGCCGCAGTATTATGCAATAGTTTCAAATTGAGAATCGTCCTAGGTATTTTTATTTCCATTAATTTTGTTTATCTCATTTTGTTAGCTTATTTTTAACAGAAGACTTAACTCCTATTATAATCTTTATGCCTATGAGAAAACAGGTTTCGATGCACGGTGCAGTTTTCCGGAACGCATACCCAACGTATAGAAAGGAATAAGTGTATTAGTATGATACATTTACTTACTTTATATAGTTTACTTACTGCGTTCTGAAAAATTGCCGGATAATGTGAATCCGTGTTATGTGAACTTAGCTGCTTCACATGGTGAAAGGAGGGTTGTGTTCCATACTCCATCAGGTATCCTCCATTGCCAAACCTCTCCCTGATGCACATCTCTACAAATACAGCATTTTTGTCGATCATCTAAGCTAATAAACAAAGCGATCG
Organism: Tanypteryx hageni; assembly: GCA_028673005.1. NCBI lineage: Eukaryota > Metazoa > Arthropoda > Insecta > Odonata > Petaluridae > Tanypteryx > Tanypteryx hageni. Next base: position 43,883,998 of record CM054115.1, on the reverse strand, counting down.
GATTCTCCAAAATGCCTCTTTCTCGCTGAGCAAACTGAAATTCGACATCTCAAAGATACTAGATAATTATCGAGTTCGTCTTATGGGTGAAAATAAATTAAAAAACAGGCACAAGTTTCAAATGTTGAAAATTCAAGTATTAATCTTTGGTTGTTGGCGATACCTAAGATTAGCACTTGTTTTTGCAGTTTTTGAAACTTAAGTGATTATTCTTGAATTATGTAAGCTTGATTATTAACTCAGATGAAACTCTCAAACATTCAGAGGTTATTTTCTTTCGAATTACACTGTTATCAAAAAATTATCCAACTTTCTTTTTGGTACATTCACATTGGGACAAGTATAATCGCAAAAAACCGCACCTTCCAAAGCATTAAATCCTGATACACTCAAAAGCAAGAGGGCGAGAGAAAGAGAAGAAAATTAAAAGATCCTCGCAAGAAAAAAATGAGCCACCTCAATGAGAAGAGAAATCGATTTCCAGCTGACCAAGAGAAAAAGGGATAGCGTTAGAGGCAGAAAGTGTACGCGTGTGTGTATTTTTTACTAATCAACCTCTTGGATTATTATAGCCATAACTCCTTCCACGCCAAACAATCACAAGAGAGGAGGGAAACTCGGTGACCCGGGGACCAACAGCTTAACGTCCCTTCCGAAGGAGGGAACGCTGAATTTGCGTGGTCTCCTCAAACCACACAAACAGGGGACCGGGGGACTTTGGAAAAAGTCCTACTTGCGCAGGATTCGTGCCCGCTGCCTTCGAGCAGCAGGCGAGCAGCAGCTAGCGTTCTAACCACTATACCACCGGCACCCCCTTAGAGGCTGAAAGAGTGGACGTGATGGGCGCATGGCAGTTCGGAGTGGACGTCATGCGAAGACAAAAACGGGAAAAGACAAACCACCCGACAAACACCGCCAACCCAAAGCGCGGAATATTCCATCCATTAATGCCTCGAGTGGTGTGCACACTCTTCAACGCATATCGAAAAGACGCGGATATTTTATCGACGAAAAGGTTTCCAAACAATTAATGACGTCCGATAGATAGGTCGGGACATCCAACGCTCGGAATGGAGATAAATGGCCTATACCGAAGAATCGCCCAGTGCAATTCACTCGATAGCGTTATCTTCAATTTCACGAGATCACCGAACTCCATTCTCTCGTGGATTGTAGGACGGAGCGTTATCTAGGCTCGTTCTTTCCGAGGACAATACGAGATCACAATAGAAATTTTCAACCTGCGATAGACAATCTTTAGGTAGGTTTTGGTGCATTGCACCCCCTGCCACCCACCAATTAGGTGAATTGCAGGGTAACATGTAGATGTAGAGAGTACTCTTTTAAGATGCGATCGATTGAACCATGGCGCGTTTTACGCGGCATGGCATAGAATCCACCTATGCTGCTAATGAGCGTGTTTAAATCGAGCGCAAAATAAATATCCACGGCCAGAGAAAAAGAAAAACGCTTCTACTGTCACAGGATTATTTAAAAAATTTACCCATTTGGCACTCGGAAGCGCTTCCGACAAACGAGCAAATTTTTTAAATATTTTATTCCGAGGAAAAATCACTTGATTTAAGGCCGCCGTCACACAAGCGTTGAAACAACGTCCGTCCAACGCGCGTCAGTGTTGCAATGCGTTGTGTGCTGGTCACAAGGGCATTGGTTTGACGCACGCTGCTCTCTCGTCGAATATCCTTCGGTATTGATCTCAACTCGTAGGACGATGGACGAAATCAGAAAAAAATATTTGCATTTGCGATGCTATTTAGAAATAAGATTTTTTAAATCTGCAGCGATTACACATACACCATGCATAAGACGTAAAAAATATTGCCTACTTAGTAACTATACTGAATTGATAAGAAATAACGAAGGGGTGGGCAACCTTATTCCATGGCGGGCCGCATTCGTAGATGTGTTTTGGCGGGCCGTATAGGAGGCCAAGAGTGCCTCGGCGAGCCGGATAGGAATTAACATCGGAACTTACTCAAGAGGTCATACCTGCTTTTTAAAATTAAACTAAAGCCTTCAAGATTTTTAACGTTAAAAATTTATCAGGCAAGATTTGTAACAAAAGTTGTAATAAAAATATACAAAATTATCTGTGTAAAATATCAAAGACCACATCATCAAAGCTTCGCGGGATGCCTAAAATGCTCTCGCGGGTCGGATGATGCCCGCGGGCCGTAGATTGCACGCCCATGACATAACTACAGCGTTCCTTAAATTTAGTAAACTGAGGACCCCTTTCACGCAAATTTCCTTGCTGAGGGGACACTCTGGACTACTACTGGGAACCCCCGAGGGTCCGCGAACCACAGTTTAAGAACCACTTACATAACAGAAAAATATAGTCGCCACTATCCAATTTCCAGTCGCTGACTGCGACCGGACGCTTGGGTTCGTCCAGCCTTGGTCGAGGGAGAACACAAAACTCGAAACATCACGTAATAGATCTTAATTTTAACGTATAGGAGTGCGAACGAAAGAAATTACCCACTTCGACTAATCGAAAATTCAATTTACAGACGTTTGACTCATCGAAGTTCCACTGTATATACTTCGATAAATACAATTAACTTTTAGAGATAATCCGAAAACGATTTTTTGCCACTGCAGAGGTAAATTATGGCAAAATGGCAACAAACAAACCAATAACGAAGCAGTAACGAAATGTAAAGGAAACGCTGAGGTTCGAGGCGCCAATCCCACCCATTGCTTATCCGACGAAGTATAGGGAGGAGGCCGGGGAAGTGGCGAGGGGCCAATTAGGAGGTTAAAATGTACCTAATTGCGGCTAGAAGACAACGAGATATTTTCAGGCGACGGACGCAAGCAATTCAAAAGCATAACGGAGCACGACTTGTCCTAATACACGTACTACGAATCCGTTCCAGTTTCTCGGAGAGATAGGGAAAGGGGTGGTAGGTTCGAGCCGGTATCCTAAATGCGGTATTGCTTACGCAGGTTAGTGTGATATTTCGCGTAGTTAATATGCGCTGATGAAGCATTTCCTGTGGCTGGTTATATAATGGAACATCACGAACGCAAAGAATTACCAATAACGTGAGTTCATTTTCGAAACCTTATGACACTAGGTCCAATATACGGAAATTCATTAAGGCACTTAGCTATTCATATTAAGAGAAAGAACACACATTAAGGAAATAATTTACCAAGTAAAAAATATCAATATTTAAACTGAACCTTAAACGCAAGAGGTAAATTTATGTACCACTTACGAGCCCGCCATCAGAAGATAGGCATTAATCTGATGTAATTACGAAAATATTAGAGCACATTTCCAAGCACAAACTTCATACGGGTTATCTTCAATAACGTTTTTTTTCATCTCCTAAGACTTCTTATAGAAAATATAGACGAATGAATTCACCATTTAGATCCATAAACTTACCTCATGGCGCAGATTTAATAATACACCCTTCCTTTGCCAAAACTCGACCCGTCGCGATGAAAAAAACGACAAATATCTTTCGATTTCCCGTAAAAAACGCAAGTTGCGTTTTTATTGCGATTGAGAGCGGATCAAGTTCGTAACTCAATTCTAAAACGTCCTCCGGACTGAAAACGCCACGCGAGACGCAAACAAAACGATAGAATAAAAGGCGAAAAAAACTCCAAAACGTCGAGGACGACGCAGGCGACAAAAAAATCCGACGCGACAGCACGAGTCGAATCTCTTTCGGGTGAGGTTTTTTTTTTTAAACTTACACGTCCGGAGAATATGTGCGCGATACTCTCCTCGACCACCCTTAATGGAAAACCTCTGTCACATACTTCAACACAATCGCTCGCGACCCTCCTCGGCCAAAGTAAATGAAGGGAAGAGAGAGAGAGGCCAAGTCAGGAATGACAAAAAAATCACTTCCGAAATTCCCCGCGCGGCCTACTTTTTGCCCCCTCCTCATCGTCCCCGCCCACCACCAAGGACCCATCCCGCCCACGGGTACCACACTCCGTATCCAAAAGCAAGTGGCGGAGCTAATAAAAGCTCCACGCTGCCATCCCATCGACCCACCGCATCGCTAAATATAACAGGTGGAATAAATTTGGCGCGGAGGAGACTTAATAAATGGCGGGCGGGCGTACTAAGAGGGAATAATATACAGACACACGCACCTCCAAAAAAAGAAGCTGGGAGAAGTCGTGGAAAAAAATCCAAAACATCTTCCGCGAGAATTCGAGATGAGGAAAACGGTTCAACCTCGCGGGTTCTTTTTTTCGATGCGTTCTACCCATCAAAACACACTTCCGAACCATAACCATCCTCAAAAAAACATAAACGGAAAGATATTTATTTTTTAGTTTTCCCGATTCCCCCGCCTACCCGAGGGCCGGAAATAAATCTCCGAAACAATCGATATGGAAATTCAGGGATACTCGAGTGAAGCCGGGGAACCTGCGACGCGGTAAAATTCGAAATTGACATCCTCCACCGTTACGGGACCGGGCGCGAACGGTGTGTCACACATGCCAGGTAGGTTGGGACATTAATAGGACTTTATTGCGGGACTCGGTTAATTGGCTTGCCGTGACAAAGGGGAGCAAATATTTATTAGTGGACATGCGCGACCGAATATCGGCTCGTATAGGACCTCCAGGAATTCATTCTAAAAGGCATCATCCGCTTCCTAAGCGTTTTGTTTTGCAAAAGATAGCAGCTATTCGGCGAATAACTCCATTTTCATCCAATTCACCAATGGCGCATTTGGAGTCTATTAAAGTGAGCTTATCAACAAGAGACGAATAAGGGAGTAAAGCAGTGATCAAACCCGCCGACGCGTAGCCAATTAACTAATAATATGTACTCCTCTACGATAAATATCGTAAAGATTTCGGCACGAAGTGATTCCGTGGCAAGTGATTTTATCAAAAATTTTAAATATAATAACTTTATAGCGTGCATTAAAAGAAAATAAAAATTGCTAATATGCTGATGTTTATGCACATTTTAATTCATTTATACATATACAACATGATGACATCACAATCCTATTACAAAATTTCAACGCTGCAATAATTCGCTAGCTTACTACATCGAGATGAAATCTTAATTTCAACTAATCCTGTGACAACTTCTCATTATAATACGAGTCTAAAATCACTCCCTTTATTGATGTATCAGGAAGCTCTAACGTGCCATAAAAAAGTCAGGAAAACCAGATGCCCATGTTGTGCACGAAGTAGCCGTCATCAATGGTTATTCACCGATCGTATATTCCTTCGTTGATGGGCGACAATCACAAGCCAACCGAATGAGTCCCTGCCACGCATCGCCCGTCAACCCACTCAGACCGCAGATGCACTTTTCCGTCATATAATTCTGTTTATCATCTCGGGTTCGCGATACCTTACCGTAAAAGAATAGTAGTAGTCGTTCCAACATCTCATACAGAGATGTCATCCGAGCCAGATGGAAAACCAGCGTGAGTTACGGTTTATGAAATCTGTGTCGAACTTTTCGAATATGGACGGGCAGACGGTCGTTTCGCCCATTACCCTCCGGGATCCGCTACATTGCCACGCCTCCCGGTGGATGGATAATGCGAGCGGACGTTTCTAGAAGTGATTAGAAAAGCGTTCCTTCCCCATAACGCGCGCAGTCCTCACGAATTCACGCGTTTTAAAATGGAAGGCGAAAGCGTGTATTACGCCCATCCACACAAGACATTTACCGATGCAAAATTACATTCTTACGTCGCTGCGAACAATGTAAATGGTAAGCTTTTACCACATCAAGTGCATTCCTTCCGAAAACAATAAAATGCTTCTTTCGGAAACCTTTCGAGGCACTTTTATTTTTAGAAATTCCAAGATTAATAGAGAATTCAAAAAGGGGAAATAGCATATTTGCATCATGACATGCCTCTATTACTTATCCTGCCCTATTCACACAACGAAAAACTATATAAATGAAAGACACACTCGTGTTCATCACTTTGAATGTTCAATGACGGGAATTAAGCAAGAATTGTCCTTTTTAAGCACCGGCTAACATTAAAACTGTCTTTCGCGGAGGTAAAAATTAGGGAGCGCTCGAATAAAAGATAACTTTGAATATCAAAACAACTACGCTATAGCACACGCTAGGATCTTCTCTCGCAGGCTGCATCACAAGATTTTTTCCTTCACGGAAAATAGGTTTGCTTTTAAAGGTACGTCAGGAAAAAAATATCTAAAAGCACTAATTTTGGGAAAGCAAACATCTCACGAGCGCGCAATTCCTCCCCCCATCTCCCTCCCACGACTCAAAATCCAGATCCCTCATCTCCACCTGTATCCGCGCAAGCTCCTTCGCAACACTTATCCCACCATAGATTCCCCCCTCCCCTTTGACTCACTACGGGGAGGTTCTACAACAACGTGGCACACATATTTCCACTTCAGAACAGTACTGAAACTAATCGCTTGCTGCTATATCGGAGTAAACGTTGCGGTTTCAAAAATGACATCGGTGACAGAGAAAAATACGAAAAACGCAAATTTTCGCATTAAAAAAATGATTCCACAGAGAAACATTAAGTATGTTAAAGACCTAGTTTTCGATTCCTTGTAAAAAAAACTGGAACATCTCCTGTTTCTATGCACAATTGTTTTCTGCGGTTAAATTTATTTTGGGTGGAACGTTGCATTTTCACCATCTTCCCTCTTTAGCTGAATCCCATGATGTTAAGGATTCTTTGGAAATATTACTACTTCTATGTTGCTACATATACATTTTCACTTCCAAAACATCGCGGAATAAGCATTAATGCTCCAACGCTATTCCAGAAGTATTCGAATATTTCTCTGAAAGTTAGTTTCCTACAGCTAAACTCTTTACGGATAACCTTGGATATGCCTTAGAGAAAAAATAACCGTAATATTTTATTGCGATGCATCCAAGAACACTTCTCCGAAACTCCAGTAGGTACATATTACAATATAAGGTATCATTTCTTCATTCACCTTCGACGGCGTAAAATTCTTTCCTCGAAATGATTATCTTAACGTCGCTGTTTTAACTACAGGTAGTTCGAGCGCAGCGCGTAGTTTACGTTCATGGAAGAAGTCATGTTTAGCAAAACCGCTTTGCGCCAACTTAATACCCTACGGAAAATATCCTCGAAGTCGGAATACAGCATACGGATAAGTAATTAATGTTTTTTGTAACAAAAATCTGAGAGGAAATTTCTGGTGTCGATGAAATTACCATAAAATGAAAATATATCACTGTAAAAATGCATGTGCTACACATTCTGAAATGAAATGGTAAATAAAGTTTAAATGCGTGTTGCTTGTGACGGGAGTCGCAAGCTTGCTAGAGACGTCACTTATTGTAAAATTCGATGCGCGGCCAATTCATGGCTGTGTTTACCAAAATTGTACACGGGTTGGATGAATAAGCGTCACAATTATATGACCGTGTATGATCAGATCCGCGTTGGGAAAACCCGCTTAGGAAAAGGGTTCAACATGTATTCCGTATGCGATCTATAACATGGTAAAAATAACACGCCGCCATCCAATTCTCCCCTGCAAATAAAGCTAAAACTATATTGTCGCAACGAACGTCTTTCGCCATATTATTCACCTGTTCAAATAGCCAATATTTAAACAGAGAGAATCGATACTACGCCCGAAAAGCATCCCAAGCATTCTATCATAGAATCGCCAAACGTTTCCAGGAATTTCAATTAAATGATTCCCATGGCAACCTGAAATTCACACTTTAGACCCACTCACCTCCTCCAACCCCTTCTAGCTCCTCGCGTGGCAAATATTTTCTAAAAGCGTAGGCGAGGAGAGAGAGACCGTCTCCTACGCGCCACAGAACTCGTCTCTTTGACGTCCATCCACTTCTCCACCCCGTAACACTCCTCCTCCCCCTCTCCAACCTTCCATCTCCCCCTCTCCAACCTTCCATCTCCATGGTAACCGTCCTCAAAAGACGAAACTGACCGCCCACGTAACGATACGGAGATGGGACTAATCTAGCAGTATTGTCCGCCGTCGGAGAGAAACTCGCAAACAAGGCGGAGGACCTAACGAAGGCCCTAAACACGGAACGATGCAACCGATAGGATTCCTTGGAGGGCATAAAAGTGGACCGAGAGAACATACGGCGCCGACTAGTTTATTTCGGTATTCGGAACCACGGCAAAATTAAAAGCTCGGGAAACTCAGCAAATTCGCAAATTAAATTCTTTACGAAGTGACTAAAAATATACACGGTGGTCCAAAAGTTCACATCAATTTTGTTGAAATAATGATGTTTTTATTATTTTTCTGCAGTTTATAAATGCTTTGGCATAAGATATGATGTGTGTACCACCAGTGCACCTAAAAATCTCAAATCTGTCTGCAGCATTGCGGAACATGCTCTTAAGCAGTTCTGGGAATATTTGATCAACTGTCTTAACAACTCATGTAATTTTTGTTTTGTAAACGTCAGACTTCACAAAGCTCCTCCCAAAGAATCCCTGCAAGTTCAGATGATGTATGGACGGATGGAGGGAGCTCCATCATACTTTGCAAAAATTGTTCGGTCGTACCTCGATGAGCTCTTACCAAATCGATGGATTGGAAGTAGGATTAGAAACAAACTAATCTTAGGATTTAAGAACTTTAGACTTCTTTGGGTGGAGCTTTGATAATTCCGAGATGTACAAAACCAGAATTTTTTTATCTCAATAAAGAATAACGCCAGGTCAGCCAATACAGACAGACTGAGATAAATTCATTTTTCCATTGCGACCTCAAGCGTTTAAGAGAATACATATTCAGCAAACGCTGCCATAAGCCATGCATCAAAATAACTCCCAATTAGCAAATGCTAATGGATCAAAGGGGATGTTACATGCGTCACACAGTATTGAATACTCAAAAACGTTATCTTTCTTTCTCTAAAATTCATGCTCCGAGGCTGTGACGCATGTGAGTGCATATCTAATTTCACTAAATGAGTCGATAGCATTTCAAAAATACCGTAAAATTTCGGAGGAAATATATGATATCGTATGTGCTAACAAAATAATTTGCATCGCTAAAATTCACTTTGGTCAAAAACACGGTTTAATCTCCAGTGATTTTCCATATATCAATGTAATCAAATTAAAGATTGACGCGTCGCAAACATTGAAATTCAACTTTATTTCCTCGTGTTTATACAATTTTGTTCGAGTGTAGACCCGCGACAATCAATTAAAATAAAGCGCCGCAAATCGAAAATGTGTAAAACATTAAATCAAACACAATTACCCCCGCGGATCAAAATTTTACTTCTTTCAAAAAAACGATATGATGTTTTATCTTTCCCTGCGGATATATGATATCCCGTTTGAAAAGAGAAACATTTCACCCTTTGACAATTTATTTATATCAACGCTGTACCGTGCAATTCGACAGATTGGTGGGTGTCAGGAAGGGTCGTCCCTAGAGGTCTAAATAAGCCTCTGCGGGATCTCTTTAACATAAACCATCAAATTAAAATTATACTTTCCTTGCAATGACGTCGGAACACCATGCCCGAGGCGGTCGCCCTCGATTCGCCCTGCCCTAGGGATGGCACTGGGGCCAAGAGGATGCAATGCGCCAAAACATCAGTAAAGAAAGTCAGTTACTCAATTAGCATGGGAGCCAAATGGGTTATTCCGAAATATTGGGCGATCCGCATGCAACGCGAATGAGCCAAAGTAGTATTTCGTTTAAACTTAAGGACGCGCAAAATGGTAAATATGTCGATAACAAATTAACCGTCCCGCCATTCCATCGCATTACACGTTTAATTTTGTTTTGTATCGCATCGTCCTCTCATGATCATCAAGTCCACGCTCTCTTCCTCCATCATCATATAACGATTACGTCGCGCGTTTGAGGCCTCTGAGTTAACGTCTTGGATCTAACAACTGTGACTTACAATAAGCCTAGGAAAAAATGTTCTCTAACGCTGCCCTAAAATATAATTCGAATCTTTTACACTAGCAGTCGAGAGTTCCATAATTGCAACTGAAACCTTAAAGAGTTTCAGCATAGTCGGAGTTCCTAAAGTGAATTTCCAATTAAATCCCACACAACAAAAGCAGTATCCTGCCTGTACGGAAGACAGTAGAGAATTTAATGTGAGGATACGCAAACGATAAAAAGTCGAGATTCCATTCGGTTCCGATCATGCTTTCAGAATTTACTCGGATTATTCTCCTGGTTAAAGCCAGATAGTTTGATGTCCCAGCATCGACTACGGAATTTATACTTTTCTCCGTATAATTAAGATGGGAATGTGCAACATGATTTTTACTTTCATTTTTAAAAAATTACTTTAAAATCGAGACACGAACAAGAGCGGTTAAAAAATTAAGTTCAATTTTCTTCATGCCAGAAATCGAACAAATATCGAAACAGATGGAAATTTTGCATTGAATACCTTAAGCGAAAATTGTTTCGTGGGTGAAGGAAATTCGTTCCTGCCGAGTTTACCAAATTACGAAAATCGAATTGGATTGGCATACAGAGTACCTATTTTTAGTTTTTTTCACCAATAACCTTACGAGGCGTTGAATATGTATGCGAGTTTAACTTTGATAAAATTAAATTGCGAGGAATTGTAAATCAATCGAAGCATTTCCAACCCATAACATAAGCATTTTTTATTTTATTTGATAATGCAACAAGGAATGTGTGTGTTTACATTTGGTATTTTTAATTGCTTGGCAAAGATATATTAGAACAATATTTAATATGATCCAACCGTCCGTTTTTCCGCCAATTTGCAGAAAATTTATTTATTGCCATTATCGTTTTCAATCCAATGCGATTAGGAAGTCCTGTCTCTGAATCAAAAATCCAAAGACAACGACGCATTATTTGTTTAATTTTCAATATCTAGGAGTTCCTTTTCAATTATAAATTTTAGTTATTGAAATTCGGCCGATATATTCACTCCAAAAAGAAAAACTACATATGGTATGAGGGAAAAAGTTAACAAGGAAAAAAAGACCGTAAGAATGATTAAAACACATGGAGGTAAATATCGGAGAAACAATTCCCATTCCCACCGTCCCACATGTAAATGACACTTCGTCGATGACGAACCGACACGGAAAAGCATTTTTAGGCGTCACTAACCGCAGCCAACGAAATTCTAAAAACCTTTCAGGCTGAATTAGAAAACGATGGAGGACACACATCATTCGGCAAGGTTTCTCGGCACGCAACCTAGTGTAGTTTCCTTTTATCGCCTATTTATTCTAGAACACGTTTTTAAAAATAGAATTTTTTTCCCCGTTATAGTTTCGCACTAGATTAGAAGGTTTTCCTACTATGTGACGGACGAGTTTTTATGTTAGTGAATGGCATTAAAGGTGCTCGAAAATATATTAATAATGGCGCGTTCCAAACTTTTCATTCTTGATTAATTTGATTGCCACTACGGTATAAGAACTTTTACAGAATTTATTTTTATGCGAGTAAACCAGGGTTCTAAAAAGGACAGCTTTAATCTATCAATCCCAGTTTTAAGTGTTTAATAAGAAACGCGACTGAGGATTTGACAGGAGGACGCATGCAAATTTTACTCAAAATACTGTCATGATTTCACATTTCTTCTACTTGAGAAGTAAAAGAAATGCTCATCATGCATATTAGTTAAGTAAAGACGGAGACTACGGCGAAATTGATGTTAAATAGAATTAACTCCTTAACCGCAATTTTACGGATAATTCTATTTAACATGCATATTAGAGAAAAAAATCGTATGAGGCCAAAAAAGCGAGGCGACTCTACTTCGCGAGGAATCGTTCGCGGATCATCAACCAAATGAGAACGAATACGTCCTTTACTCAATAGAAACTGGAGGAAACCGTGAAACAAATATGAAAACAGGTCAGTATTGCCTCCAGCGTCATAGCTAACTCTGAATGGTAAAAGAGAAGATAACGCCAATGCGAGTGGCTGACAGATGGTCCATTATGCTAATACAGTGACGCTGACCTTGTGTTGAAACTCGCGTCTTCGGAAAACGTCTATTAATTGCGCGTAATACGATAAAAGAATCGATACCTTGCTGAAGTAGAGCATGGGAGAACTGATTGAGAGTATTATAAACATTAAACAGACCCTCCGTCGTATTTCGCAGTTGTGTTATAAGCAAGGCACTGAAAATATGCCTTTCATGAGAAATGAAACTAAGTAATAGACAATAGGCACACTAAATAAACATTTCATACAAAGCTAATTCTCGAAAATCAAGTAAAAACCCTTTTATTTAAATTTATACAAAAAATAAGCCATACTATAGGGGAAACCAGTGAAATACCACTTAGGATGGACATTTTGTAATTCACAGCGCATCAGTTTTACTTGATCCAGGTCATCGGTTCTCAGAACTTTCAAAAATATACAGAATTTTCCGACATCTCAAATTCGAAAAAAGATTTTTATTTTATTTTTACATAAGGGTACTACAACCTTTGGACGCATCCATTTGTTGGTACAACAATCAATTATTAGAGGCAAAATTATTGCCGTAATTGCCTATAAAAGAATCAAAATCGTCGATTTATTTACTAAGTTAAGTTTATCGCGGTCTCCCAATGTACCTCGGCACCCAGTTTGCGGACCACTGCTATATGCTACCTAAACAATCTCATACACTTATGCACTGTTAGAACAAAAAGGCGAAAGCCCTTATTTGCACTGAAAGCGCCGTCGAAGAAAAGATATTTAAAAATAATTCAGCGAAAGGACTCGAGCATAAACAATACAATCCACAAAATGCTCGAGTCAATTAAAAAAAAAACTGGCATCTCCACGAGCAAATATCCACCACGTAGTCACGATTTCTGGTTCTTGTTCGGCGATGGAATTTCGAAGTAAGCATTCGTTAGGAAAATGGGATGCGAGAAAGGATCCTTTTATCGGGAACACTTAAAAGCTACGTCATTCCCTGATATTCTAGAGGGCTTCTGCACCTTAACAAGGTCTTAATGAAGTCACGTTCCGCGTCTGCGAAAAATAATATCGACCATCCACCACGTCACATGAGGTTGAGATCTTCGGGTTTCAACCCTTTCCGTGGAGGAATATAAATACTGCGATAAAACCATCCCACCGAGGAAGATTCGTAAAGGGAGAGGCGCTATTCGGGGAAGGCATCCTTAAATTCAATGTACAGCATGGAAGAATAATTAATTCCCCATCTCACCAAACAAACATTGTGCACTGCTACAGTGAAGAGAGTGAGACTATTAGATATTCGGAGATTACGTCGCATCCGTCTGAAATACGAGAATAACTTGGAAAAATAAACAAATTAATAGCGGGATACAACCTACAACCGTCTGAAAAGTGCAGGGTTGCAAAGATAACAAAGCAAAAATACAGAAAGTGGATAAAAATACAGTCTTATAAACGTATCACTATGCTACCTTTAAGAGAAATCTTATTAGCAAGTCAAGAATTTCCATCAATGAATAATAGTCTGAAATAACGAAGAATCACAACTTTATCTGCTGATGAGCAATTTTTAAGGGAATAGGTCATCCTAATGGATTTACATGTTTTTAAACTGCGACCTATAACTTCTGAAAAGGTCTTAAAATATTTCAACTGGTACGAAACTAAACGCAAAAAAATAACATTTAAATATTAAAACTTAAACGGTGAGAGATGCGTCAATGAAACTATTTTTGTAAACAAAAAATCGCAAACATTTCTTCCAATACATACTAAAATCTTTGATTCACGAAACCGTGTTTACAAATATATCCTTCAAACAGGACTCAAAAAATACGAAGTTAAAACAAAAAGGAAATCATCCAAAGAAAGAAAGTGAATATTTTGGCCCGAGAGAGAGAGAGAGAGAGAGAGAGAGATGACGCGTCAGAATAGTACTTAATATAAGGGGGTTTTGAATTTTGCATCTCATTGCACAACTTGTCGTCGTGCTGCAGTGGCGCTGGAAGCCTTTCACTCATGGCGCCTCCAAGTTTTTTTTTTACTGTTGGGATTTTGAAATTTTAGAAGTTGATAAACCATAGATAGCAATAACACAAAACGTCCAGAAGTAATCACGATGGACAGCACCGACGTTTTTGCCCGGAAGCAGACTCAGATCTCAAAGAGGCGAGTATGATGTGGTTTCTCAATCGCACAAAGGCGAGTACAGCGGGGTTACCCTTGTGCACAGAGGCTGAGTGAGATGAAATTGCACAACCACGCAAAGGCAGATGCGATGAGGCGGACCTTGCATACATCAGAGAGTATGGTTGTGATTGATGGGCAACCTTTTAAATTTAAAATCAACAAAAAGGCAATTCCCATTGTAGGATTAGAGGAGACACAAGCGAGGGAAGAATTGCAGAGCAAAGTACATAAGGCGCTTTTTTCACCGACTGCTATCTTTCCATCGGAACAAAGAATGCAGATGCGACGTACTGTCGGTTGCCTATAGTTGCGGCAGCTTGTACTTTTTAGCGATTTTTTCCGATTACTCCCCAGCAGCGGTTCCAAGATCCAACAAATTTTTACCATACCTTATTCTCGTACAGACCAACCTGTATTTAAAAAATTGCATCCTCCAGATTGCAGGATTCCAAAGATGTTGCCCGTACAGATAGACAAACTGAATACAAAAGCGATTTTTTTAGAAGAAACCCTCTAAAAAGAACTGATTTTTTAAGCATATTTTTATATTTCCTACCGCTTTGGCTTGTTACGGAAACGAAGAGATGACTTCCTTAACTTCTAGAATCCCGCATAAAATCTCGCACGCCGCATTAGAACAGATCTCTTACGGGAAAAATAAAATCTAAAAAAACAACTGTCGAGAAAGTTTAGGAAGGTTGTACGTACATGCAGCGCCCTTCAAATCCCTCACGCGGCACCGTAATTTTTTCATCTCGCTCTGAAAGCATTTCCCGTATAATCCGCAGACGGCCCTTCTGTCCCCTCTGGAGAGAGACGCTCTTGGGCGTGGTGGGAGTTGTAAAAAGAATGCGTGGAGGACTCGTGGGAGTCCTTGGCTGCTGGAGGAGAGAGGAAGGGTGGAGAGATGGAGCAGGTCGCGTTGGCGGAAGAGGGCGCGCTGAGTTGAAATACTTGAAGAGAGAGAGAGAGAGGGAGGAAAGTATGTACCATGCGTTGTTTGAAGGTGAGCTGGATGACTTGCGTGGGAGGAGGGAGTGAAGATATCGCAGCGAACGGATGCGAACTTATGTTTTGAAAAGGTGAATGAGAAGCGGAATGATTCATACGCCGGTAAGGATATGGGACGGGAGAAAAGGTAGCGGAAAAATAAAATTGACAAAAAAAGTTCCTTTCATTCCTTCATTTGAAACCATTCGAGCTTTTCGTGACTCGACTTTAACTCGTTCTTGGAAATCCGGGGTTCTTATTGTGCTGGCCGATTCCAACTCACAATATTCTCATTTTGCCCCGTTTTTCCAATAACAGTCTATTGCCTGCATTACCGCAAATGTGTAGCATAATAAATCATTTATTAATGATTTCTCAACTGGTGAAGGACTGTGTAGGGATACCTTCGTGGGGACTGTAATATTTCCTGAAAATGTCTGCGTGTGATACTAGGAATTTTATGGGCGCTGTAACTTAAAAGCTAAAAATTATATTTAAGATATTTTTTAAGCAATTCAAGGACTGAAAAAGTTTTGGCTTGAAACTGGTAAACCGGAAGTGGAGGAGTATTATAGTCATTTTTTCCCTTTTTTATAGTATCTCCTTTAAAACTTAATTATGTATTTGTTATTATTAAAGTTGTATAAAATATGATTTTAAACAAGCTTTGTTTGAAACATTTTTTTATAGAACGGATTGTTTAGGAGATATTATCTACCTGAATTTAAGTCAAGTACGTCGCTAAGTAATTGTGTGTATTTCTGGCTAATCAACCTCTTGGATTATTATAGCCATAACACTTTACACACCAGACACACTCACAAGGGAGGAGGGAAACCCGGTGCCGGCATTACCCTACTCTTAAGGATAAGCACCAAGGGGGCCAACCGTCGCTAAGTGATACCTTTGCTACCGTTGCTATGACAACATTTTCTAATTCTCGATGGCGATGCCTACGCTGCCAAGGGTAATTTTGATTACGATCAAAATTATCCCAATGTCACCTAGTGTCATATTTTTAGTTAGGTCATAAACAGAGCTTCATGGCCATTTAAGATGAGCAAAACAATGATGACAAATACGAGCACATACAGCAGTATTGGAACCCGCGATCTCAGCTTTGGAAGCCATATGCACCAAGCTCCTCCCCACCAAGGCCGTCACTGATTCACGGCGTAGATAACGCGTACTGTCCTGTACTTATATTCAAGAATTTATATTCTCTAACTGCTACGATACGAAATTACCATTCGACCTACATAGTGGACGTCATGTAGCCGAGTAAATAATTAAAATTCAACCAGCCATCCGTGGCGAAGGTAATCTCGAGCAAGTTTTGTTGCGCGTTAATCAACAAAGACATGGTTAAAAAAAATCAATGTCGTCGTGATGGAAAGGCACAATATTCAAAATGAACGTGCCAAATCAAACCAGCCGCGAGAAAAAAGATTCCGACGTCGACCGAATCCCTAGCTAGCCAACGCTTTTACGGCGGAACGGAAGAGGAAAATCCGCGACCGCCCGCGGCGGGTGGCTGAGAAAACGCGCGACAAATATAGCGCGAAATTTTTAAGACACCTGAAAATCGCTCGGTTATTCCGGTCGCGTAGAAAAATAAAAATTAACCTCGGAGCCACGTGCGCATGAGGGCGTAAAAAATTTACGACCTTCCTCAGATGGCGACTTGGCTGACCTCGACCACCATCACCACGCAACATTACCCTCTCTGAAAACACGGAAGCGGTCGAAGACTGCAAAGAGTCAAGGAGCGAGATAAATATATAAAGCGACTGAGAAAGAAAGGAGGGGGAGAGAGATGGTGGGAAAGAAGATAGCGATGCGCACTCGAGTACAGCTCGTAAATAAGGAAGAGAAAAAGATTGCGAGCGGAGAATGAGAACGACGTGGGACAAAAACGATCCAAAGAATGTTATCTCTGCGAGTCGAGAAGTTCACGGGTGCGCCGAGTAACCCTTTAACGTGAACTATGCCGACGTAATTAACGCATAACAAAATATTTTCACCGCTGCGCTTCCGCTCACTTGATACGGGAACATGCTGCCCGTACGGCTCGCAGGAAACAAGCCCGGCAATTAATCTTGCATCATACGTAGCGTATTTGTGAGATACGAAAAATCCTTGAGAATCCATCGCGGATTACTGAACATTCTTTCCGCTGAGTGAATTACAAAGCAACTCTTCCTTCGGCATAAACATACGCGCACGCATCCACGCAAACGTACATGAAATACCAAAAATAGAATTAACTTCACGATAAAATTAATAAACGAGGCCGAGACTTCGTAGAATTCCACAATATGGATGACGTAACTTTGTTGAAATTAAAAACTATAAATTAAAAAATAAATTTAATTTTTGTTTTTAATTTTGACGACGCCACATCTCATTCAAATTATCTTTACAGCGTAACTCCATAAATTAAAAATGAGTCGGTATTAAGAAGAATATGAGAGAAGAGATCGATAACACAAATTATTAGAAAGAGAACTGCGAAGTGGATCTGGCATTTCCTCAGGAAAGGCTCCATTAAAAAATGTGATTTAAGGAAAATTTGAACGCAAAAAGAATTAAGAGAAGCAAGACTTCAGCTGATGGACGATTTAGAATGGGAAAGTGGTCAAGAGCTAAAGAACGTTGCGGAGAATAGGATGACGTCAAGAACTCAGTTAAACATATTATCAAGGATCATCTCTCTATCAAGAGAACATTTACTATTATGATGACAAATCGTAATAATTAACAACATACATGGAACATTTCATAGAAATGAGTATTTCTTACTACTTATTAGATTAAGCCACAAAGTATGAGCTAAGTTCTTGACTATGCAGAGTAAAACAAGTCTGGTAACTTGATTCGATCTCAGGGAAACTAATATTAGCTTTCATAACAAAAGCTGCTAACATTAGTCGCAAAGGCGCACACTTGCGGAGAACAGAGAACGAACCTGAACTCGACTGGGAATCGAATCAAATATTCGCACTAAAAGGATGGCTACCCCACCAATGAATCACCGATGGAGACCGATTCACATTTACCATGATTTTTGGAGCATTTTTTCTAAAATAAATCTCTTATGTAATCGGTTCATCTGTCCAAGGGCAATCCTACGACCTGGAGAGCCCAAATTTTCAGGATCGGTTGGTCAATATGAGACCTAGACAAGGTAAAAATTTAGTGAATCTAGGATCATATTATAGGGAGTAATCGGTACTTTGCTAGTAACTCGAAAATAATTCATGCTGGAAAGACGATTTTTGCAGGGAAGCAAACACGGATGAATAATGAATGACTAACTGGTATTCTAGTAATCTTTACAAAAATGTGCCTTATTAATTTCCTCTGCAATTCTTCCATCGATCGTTTAATCAACACTTTCGCACCGTGCCAAAAAGTCCAATCCAGAAGAATGACGAATAATCGACCTTGATATCTTAAGCAACCTTGCGGCATGTGGAAAGCGCAGGTTCGATTTTAGATATTGAAAAACGAATAACTTCGCAAAGTAACCTAACAAGACTCCAACAATTGAATTACCTTTTCCGTTTCAAATAACTTTTGCGAAACCGACCACGTAATAAACGCTCCAGACAGACGTACAAACAAAAAAATATCACAGAAATATCCGTGGAACGTGCAAAAATGGATTACAAAGCTCGTTCCTCCCCCCCCCCCTCCACCATACCGCGCTCTCTCTCGCTTCCATCCTTGAAATTCGAAAAACAGCTCGTGCAAAAAAATGACTGTATTTGACGCGCACTAAAGCACTTGAATAATTCGCAGCTTGCTTAGCGCACTCCATACCACAAATAAACACGCGGATGACGACGCCGAAAGCATCCCATCACTCACCGTTACTGCCCCACCTCTTCGACTGGTGCAAGCACACAACACTTCGTTCCGCCGTGACAATTCCAGCGGGTTGCTTCTATCTCAAACACAAACTCCTATGGCATCATGGCATCTCCTGTGGGGTAATTTGGACGGCGCATGCGTAACTTACCCTCTAAATAAGTCCCTCCCCCTCGCCCGTAAGTGCCGTCTGCAAACTTTGGAGACATAGACGAAGTTTTCCGGTCGCATGTTGCTGTTTTGGATCGCAGAGCGATACTCCACCGAGATTGCTAAGGCGAGCGCCGCACTTAACACTTGAAAAGCTGTGCCCGGGGAAATCTTTGGCTATGATTTGAAGCTTACAAAATAATTATTATCGTAAATATAGTAATGGAGAGGCAAAAATAATACGGATCCCAAAGACTTTTTATAATCCATTACCATGTAATATATTCTTCCTGCAAATAAAAGACACAAATTACAAAAACTTCTCATGTTCGTAAGATAACATCTCATACAATAGTACCATTGGTTAAATTGCTGTAGGGAGCGCTCGGTAAAATTGCGTATATTAAGAGGTAGCTAGACGCTATATATATATATATCACTTTACGTTACTCTTTCGCTGAAGAAGGGCATAGGCCCGATAAGCTTGCGTGTGTTTTTGTGTTCGTGTGTTTTACGTGTCTCTTCGACGCCCCCAGCAGCCTGCCAGCTTGGTCCTCAACTTGGTGAGTGTCCGCTGGGCTTCCCTCAACACCTTGTTGCCACCCTCATCACTACCTTTTCTTTTCCTTTAGTTAATATATATATATATATATATATATATATATATATATATATATATATATATAAAATATATATAGTCACCGGAATAGCGTTTCTCTCAGACGCCCCCTCCCAGTTGAATTACACGCCAATGCCCACAATGTCCCCTTCAATAGTTGCTACAATGCAAGGGTTATTAGCGCCTTACCCAATGACACTCCTGCCCCCCTTCTCCGACACTGGGAACTAGCCCATATACATCTTCTTGACTCTTTCTCCTCGCCTGGCCTCAACCTCCGCTAACCCTATTAGCCCCCTTACAATGTCTCTTTGTTACATTGTAGCTATTCGCGCTTTACCTTACCACATTCCCTCCTTATTGGCTATCCAACCCTTCCTACTCCCCGCCTCCTCCAATCATCAACCCTCCCACATCACCCTGTCATTCCCCGCCCAGTGTGTTTCAGTTCTCCATCGCTAAAGAAGGGCATAGGCCCGATAAGCTTTCGTTTTTTCTGTGTGCGTGTTTATCTACGTGTGTCTCTTTGACGCCCCCAGCAGCCTGCCAACTTGGTCCTCAACTTGGTAAGTGTCCGCTGGACTTCCTTCAACACCTTGTTGTCATCCTCATCACTACCTTTTCTTTTCCTTAAGTATATATATATATATATATATATATATATATATATATATATATATATATATATAAGGCATATCGCTTATGTAGCATCGTTTGTGGCATCAAAATCTGTAGTTGGATGAATTTGAGTCAAAATTATTGAAACCATTATTGTGTAAATCGACATTATGTGAAAACTCAACAGGAATAAACCACAATCCATTTTGGAGCGATGGAGTTCATAGGTTTCTATTTTGGGTGATACCCGACATAAATACGAGATTTCATCAGATTTTATGAAACTGTTTAACTCCTAGAGCCGCGCATATACGACAAACCATATACAGACGTGATTGCAAAAAGTACTCTCTTGAGTTCGGGGGCGCCAAATACCTACATATTTATCTCGAATTCGATCTTCTTTTCGTTATCACAGTACATTCTTTATACCAGGGGCACAAACTTACATCGTTGCGTAGGCCGCATAGAGATAACGCACCATATCCGCGGGCTGCATATGCATGGAATATTCCTAGCAGTTTTATATTCTCCAGTCATTCATTCTCCCCTTCCACTAGGGGCAAAAATCGCCCCTAACCTCCTAAACTCCATTCATAACAAAAATATTAGATTCGGCGTCCTGATTTAGTTCCTTTGAACACGCTAGCGGCGGGAAGGACTTTCTTCTGTACCCCAACTATGAACGGGATTGAGCAATAAACTGCGGAGGTTTTGAAAGATGTGACGCACTTTTTTGAAATTTCTTTGATTAACTACAAAGAGTTGTGCAATATTTCAATAGAAATAAATCATAGTTTGACCTGTATTGTAGTATAAATTAAGGCATTCGCGGACCGAATAAATGTTCCTCGAGGGCCCCATTAAGCCCATGGGCCGCGTGTTTGAGACCTCTGCTCTATGTTCCACAAATACGAAAGCACAAAAAGAAACAAACTTCAAGCCAATTTAATAGCTCTCGGTTTAAAAAAATGTACTTAATGTGCTTAAATTTAATAAGACTCCTATAAAATAAATATCTACGCTTATAAACGCTTCCGTTTCAAAAATATCGTTATATATACATGTGTGTGTGTGTATGTATATATATATAAATATTCAGCAGAAATGTGTGTGTATATATATATATATAAATATTCAGCAGAAATGTGTGTGTATATATATATATATATATATATCTGCTGAATATTTTTTTGGAAAAAGTTGACAGTAATCAAATAAGCAGATAAAATTAACCATGAACCTAAAAAATTATTTCTCTCAAAACAATTATCTCAGGGAAGTAAATATCCTCACATTATAAAATTCATATTACCAAGTCAACAAAAAATGAAAGTAGAGAATATATAGCTCCATCTCGATGATCAAAAAGATTTTACTACGAAATAATTAATAATTAAAGTGAGCGGCGAGAGAACTTCAAAGGATGAGAACAAAATGGATTTATACGGCGTCGCTCCCGCGGCGATGATAGCGCCCTCAACATCTCAAACTAATAGCGAAAGAGGAGAGAGAGAGCGTAGTTCAACGAGCCTAAACTACCTTTATTGAGCACAGTTAAAACTTTCGACTTTGTGTGAGAGATAATCTAAAGAGCACTAAACTCGGCAGTGTAACACTGAATAAAGGGTGGCGTTAAGCATAAACTCATCTCGCAACTGCAAAGAGTAGAGCAGACTCCGGCTTCCTCGCTCTTGCATTCGCTCGTAATGTTTTCCCGCAAATATCATTTCGTTCAAGTTAGCTCGTAGAAGGCAGAATAATAACTAGTCCGTAAAGTTAGCTTCCTATTCTAGATGCCATTCGCTTTCACTAGTTACGCTTATTTTTTTAAAATGTTCCATGAATGCTTGTATGCATTTTCACACGTTTTTAAGGTCATTTTAGAGCTTAAGAAACTATATTAGGCTTCCGAACCCTTTTAGTGGCCATGACGTAATATTACGTCATGGTAATTTGAAGACGTATACATATGAGACCGTAAATGTTGAAGACATTGGATTCCTTGTAGATTTCTGTATCGTTTACGATGGCTACGCCAGACGGTAGGTCGCTATGTATACCAAATAAAGGCGCTAATGGTCGTGCGTACATTTAAATGCACGCAGGGCGCCGAGTCTGCTGAATTAATTCATAGGACCATGACATCGCCTAGGCTTGGCGGACTAACATACTGTTCATCGAACGTGATAAACATCGCTCCAGGCTCACAATTAAACAATTTAAGTGTCCAATTATCTTCGAGATAGAGTGTATTCCACTTGAAAGGATGACTAAACGGAGACCAGAACGTAATCCGATGGTTACCCAGCGGTGCCTCTCGATTCTGTATGCCTTTCGGGTTCGTGTCTCGCTCATCTTCATCCGAGGCTTTTCTTTTTATTCTGTCACGAAATATTAGGTTTTTTCTTGAGCGTATTCCACGAAAATGCAGGCATCGTTGAGCTAGTCGCGGAAAAAATGCGCCACGTGGTGTGAACGGAAAAACATTGGCCACCGTGTCGAGGTCCGAAAAACAGGCTATTTAAGCAGGTTAAAACACGCACCGTTTCCCGTCAGTGCCGGGATACAAGTGCCTTTTCGTTCATATTTCGCTTATTTGGGAAAGACGACGTTCCAATTTTAAAGCGAAATTTTTCAGTCAAGACAGTGAACAAACGCTTGGGGCGCAACCACCGGCATCCAGTGCATGACATCATAAAATCAAGTTCATTCCAATAGTGAAGGTGCGGGGTTGAGACTTAAAATAAACTGATGTGGGAAACGCATGACTTTCTCCATATTTATATGGAAAATTACATATTGTTAGCTCTGGGATCGTTGTCAATATTTACTTCCGGTTGACAATTAAGAAAAGAAAAAGGAGCGTTACTAAGACGTAACTAAGCGTCAATTGTTAATAATAGTCGTCGGTAGGTGGCGTGGTGGTGGCAGCTAAAAATATAAGATATCTCTTAAACAATGTATTATATGGAAACGTATCAAACAAAGGTTGTGGAAAATAAAATTTCCTACAACATTTATTCCAGTACATTTTTACATTTATCAAATATTAAAGCAAATATTTCAAAATAACGGATAAGTGACAAGAGTAAACATCCACTTCCTGTCGACCGATTTTTACCAAAAACTAATCAGATCTTCTAACTTTTATAAAAATGTTAAACACAGAATTTTGCGTTGACCTGATTAATAGTTCTTGAGTTAGAGCTCCCACAAAAATCTATCACATACAGACAGGCAGATACACAGACATAATCGAGAAAATAGTCGAAACGTGTTCAGGGGACCTTAAAATATGTTGAAATCTCGAATTCGATTTTTTTCATGAAAACAATACTTTCTCTATACTTCGTATATGGAGAAAGTAAAAATCTGATGTGACCACCACATGACTTTCTTCATACCTGTAATATTTCTAAAAATTCTAAATAGATAAATGATAATAAATATTTTAAGGAACTGCGAGAAAAATTCAGGCAACAAAGAACTGAAATATACTCAAACCGTAGCCTTCTGATATTGGATATATCCACAAAGCTCCAACAATTACTATATATAATAGCCGTTGTCCGTAACGTAACGCAATCTGAAGAATCTGAATGGCTGCCGAAAAGCCAATTTATCTTGAGGAAGTTTAATCTTATTTCCCTTGAAAAAGTTAAATCTGTTTAATTTTAATATTTTAATCGCTATTTGATTTTAACAAATATATCAATTAACATGCCGCACCACAATTAGAATTTAGCATACATTTTAACACATGGTAACTATGTACAACAAAAAATAAATAAGCATACACGATATGGATGTAAATGGATTGCTGTTTAAAGTTCTTCGTTATTACATTTTAAAACATGGTAACTAATAGGAACAAACAATTATGTGAATTTTATATTTATTGCTTACTTTTAAAAGTTGGTTTCATTAATTATTATTTCAATTTTAACTTAACACTTAATTCACGCATACCCGTCATATTTGAAAAAGTCATGCATAGCTACCTAATTGTTGTCAACGTAAATTATTTACCGTAGATAATCTTATTGGTTACTGAAGTAAATAATATCTGCTATAATTACAAAATACATTTAATTCGTTACGCGTGCATGGCACATGGATTATCTACAGCGAAGAAAAGAACATAAACGTGAGTATTACAACTACTGAACTCAAGTGAGGTACGTTTTAAATAATTTTTGATTGTTTGGTTGATTAGAAAATAAGTCACTTAATAGAAATTGAATATTTCCCTGGAATCATTTCTGATATATCGTTTTGCAGTATTTAGTCATTAAAAGTACCGTGATGTTTATTGATGCACCAACTAAGAAGAGGAGAAGAAATTTTTAATAATAATAATTCTTAGTGTGGTGTTATACATAACAATACATATGCAACAACGAACGAATATTCGGAGCACTGTATTTGAATCAAGCGAAAAGCACATCTCCGGAAATAAAAAACCTGATGTGCCCACCACATGACTTTCTCCATACCTGTAATATTTCTAAAAATTCCAAATAGGTTAGATGATAAATTTTAAGGTATCGAGTGAATAATTTAGACTTCACAAAGAACAGAAATAAACTCAAATTACAGCCTTCTGATAAGGGATATAGTCACGAAACTCCAACAATTAAGAAAATAAAAAGGAACGTTACTAACAATAAGACGTAACTAAGCCTAAAGTTGGAAAAATTTTTGAAACGAGAAAAAAAAATTTCAAAAATTGTTCCAACTTTCACAGATTATGCCTGTCTGCATAGGATCTTCGGATCATATCATTCCATCAATTTTAAGCCTAAAGTGTTTACAATAGCCGCCGGTAGATGGTGTGATTGTGGCAGCTAAAAAGTTTAGTTTTTAAGATATCTCTTAAACAATGCATTATACGGAAAAATGTTTCGAACAAATGTTGTAGAAAATTAAATTTCCTACAACTTTAATTCCAATGCATTTTTACATATATCAAATATTAAAGCAAATCTTTCAACATAACGGATAAGTACAAGAGTCAACGCCCAAGTCCGGTTGACCGATCTTTACCAAAAACTAATCAACTCTTGTAACATTCATACAAAAGTGAAAATTTCGCGATGACCTGATTAATAGTTTTTGAGTTCGAGTGACCACAAAAAAATTGTCACATAGTATGTACAAACACACACAAACAGACATCGTCGAGGAAATGGTCAAAACGTGTTCAGGGGACCTCAAAACGTGTATTTCCGTTGAAATCTCGAAATCGATTTTTTTAATGAAAACATTACTTTCCCTATACTACGTATGGAGAAAAAAATAGGATAGATTAAAAATACTAAAGACTCCATGGTCAAAATATTATCTGTAATCATTTATAAATTGACTAATTATACATACTAGCGGCTCTGCCCCTACGCGCGTTAACCCCGTCCTCCGCTCGCACCAGGGACCTCGGCGCTACTAGCCTCGCATAGCTCGGCAAATTCAGTCGTCAGAAATGAGAAGCACTTGCGTAATTTTTTGACGACATACAGCAACATAGAAATAAAACAATTGAATTTCTCCATCTGTTCATCCCTATTTAAAATTAATTATTGACGGACAAACTTACGACATCAGAAAATTATTATAAGATTACTAGCGTAATTGCCCGTCAAATATGACGGGATTATCATAAAAGTATTACAAATATATATGATTTCGTTATGAAAAATCAGTAAGATATGCTATGATCTGGTTTGGTTTTTATGCACAATCAAATCAGTGTTTTTGAAAGTTACCATTGTTTTGATTACACTGTTTAAGTAATTATTAGCAAATAGGCCAAATGATTATCCAAATATTTTATGAAAATAAGAGAAAAATCGAAACAACAAGATATAATGCATAAAGAAGTAGCTGAAATTTACTTGAAATATTTTATCAAATTATAAGTTATTTAAAATGTAAAGAATTTAACTTAATAAATTAATTATTTTACTCTTATTAACTCGTAAAAACAGGATAAAATGTGAACGAACTGTCAATTTACCATCAAAGGAAAAATGTGTAGTAACTTACTAACTATTAACTAAATACTTACATGAACTGCAATGTGTTTAACTATATTTTAAGATCACACTTTTCTTTTAACTATATTAGCTTTGAAAATGTTACAGAAAAATCACTTTAGTTAAAGAAATGTAAATAAAAGTCATAAATGTTATTTTTCACTCCTATTTGAAATTCGGTTCGAAATATTTGCTGTATTATCAGTTAAAGAAATCCATTGAAAATTACGTGACCTATATTTAGTTTTAAGAATTCCCACCATTTGGCAATGGCGCATGATTCAATAGTATAACATTTTCTATAATCTATTATAATTTGTTATTGTTATTTTTGTACTGCAGCTCCTTTTAATCATATACAAATGCTACGTCTCTTCCTCTTTCTCAATTTCTGCTCATTCCCATTCTCTTTTCCTCCCTTCCCTCTAATTACTTAATAGATTCAGTAAATAAGTTATACCCATGTATAAAAGTCTGACCCGTGTTAAAGCACTAAATTGGTGCATTTATTATGTTACCAAGAATCTGATTCAACAATTGGAACAGTGGTCCAATATAAACAAAATGCGTGAAAACGTGAAAAATCGTATTAAAACGTAATTTTTGGAGATTTACGAATAAGATTAAAATTTTTCTCTTCGTATAACTAATGTAAGTTAAATACCTCATCCTTGAAATATTTTAAAATGTAAACGAAAAACGAAATAACATCTATAAAAAGCTTAAAATTTTCCAATAAATGCGATTTAAACGTATAACTTGAGCGACTGGAACCGATGGCAAAAGTCGACGATAAGAATAAGAATCTATGTTTATTTTTCTTTAAAATGGTCCAGGTCCGAAGATCGTAGGTCAATTACTTCTAATTTAATTTTGCAAAAGTAAAAAAGCCTGCAAGTGAAAAAAGGTATTTTTAAGTGTTCTCTTATGGGGATTTCTATAGAGCGTTCCGGCGATCCAACGGACAGACAGTCAGACGAGCGGACGGACCAACACTATAAGGATATTATGTATATAATTACCCGTTTAAAATTATTAGGTGTATAATTGCTTAGGACACAATAAAAGTTCATTTTATCGGCAATAGATATTATTTAAGTTTCTGCAAACGATACTGATTTTGATTAGAAGTCTCTTAGCGCGGTCGTTCATTTGTTTTATATTTAGACGAATGTTTTCACTAAAATGTTTAACAAACTTTATCCTACATGCGTCTGTTTGATTATAAATTAAGTGTAAATGTACTGCGAACCCGAGACCAACAATGCCAGTAACCCTAATAACATTTTATAGAAATATTAAAATGTCGGAAAAACTCGAATATGAATACAAAATGTGAAAAAAATACGAATTAGATAATAGAACCGACTGTAAGAATAATAATTACCATTCTTTTCCCAGTGAAATAGTGCAAATCTCGTGTCGGTGTTTCATTTACAAGATATTTATAAACGATAAAAAGCACAGTTCTGCACATCAGACTTCCGCCGAATATATATTAATTAAATGGAAAAACTAAAAGCCCGTGGAATCGAACGCAGGTATTTGTTGTCCACGACGAATGGTCAAGAACGTCATGTGGTGTCATTCGAATCAAAGCTGAAAGAACCTTTCAAATTGATGAAGCCGTTCTGAAGTTATTCGACGATTACTGAAATACGAATTCATGTGACGTCATCATATGTGGACACGTTTCAACATCGCGCCATTATTGATAAGATAGATGTAGTTAGAAGATACCTAGATACATAGCGCACCAACGGATACACACGACAATGGGTCCTATATTCCAATTTAACGTTATAAATATAAAAAGAAGTAAAACACGATGGTAGAAGATTTACGGATGTCGGTCTGATCGTTTTGTATTCATTACGTTTGATAGCGCGAAATTGATTGACTGCCGGAAACGCACTTCGTCTGGATTCCAAAACGCTCCCACCCATTTATCAACAGTCCCGGATGATAAAATTTGGCAGATTGTTTTTCTCCAGCATTTGCTTCAAGGTGGCGGACCCATTAAAGGGGTCGGATGATTGAATTTTCCAGCCGGTGGGCGGCGAAACACTGGCCTCGGAGGTTCTTCGCCCCCAGACCTTGCGTGGTTAAATGGTCTCCATAGAAACTGACTTCATTAAAAAATTGACGCGAATTCCGTTTTCTCCGAAAGGTTTTAGCCAATTGATATTTGTCGTTATAAATAGGCTTTGCAGGCGGATTACAGCGGTTTCTTGCTCAAAAGAACCTGCGTCGCGTAACACAAAACGAGAAGAATTATATCTGATGGTAGGCTATTTAGTTACATTGCTTTTGTCTTTATAATTTCTTGGAAAATGTATTAACACAAAAAATTTTATCTAAATTTTTCAATTCAATTCAATCCAATTCACTTAAGGTTTGAAGTTTCCACGCCTCATCTTGCATTGATATCAAATAACAGTGATGCAAAAACTAGAGATAATTCCGATCAATTACCGTATTTATTATTCGAATACTACAATTTTTTTGCAGTCAGCTTGCCTCAGGGGAGGATTTCAAACCAAAGCTTATTTTATACTTCAAGAAGACGATCGTCGCTCCGTGGCAACTGCGGCGGAAACTAAAAAAAATAATAATATGAAAGATAAATCCAAAGTAGAGAGATAGATGCCTTTGAGAACACACAAAACGGAAAATTTCACAAAAATCTTTCTATGTTGCTACCTCGAAACTACAGGATGCGGGTCTCAGTGGGAGGTAAGTGGTATTCGACTAAATACGGTATATTGTAGCTCTGTATTCGAGGAACTTCACATAAGCCTCAGGGTCTGTATGAACGGCTATTCGCGTGATTTGAAATAACACAATATTATACTGCGTGCAAACAAATCGCGAGGAAACATGCTTCGCCTTTTTTACCAACATCCGCAAAAAATGGCGTAAACATTTGGGTTGAATTCCTTATTCATCCCTCGAAACATTCAGGATTAAGCGCAACTCGCACTAAACCGAGTTAAATAGGTTCCGCCACGAACTATAAGCTCTCATTCTTTTTATCCCAGCTTATATCGGCCAATAACCTACGATCATGGTAACCCCAAGACATTTTCCAAATCACCCACACTTCAAGCATGCCATCAGGATGTATCACCGGCCACAAAACGAAAAAGTAAGACCACCTCGGGCCCATAACGGCCGAGGCACATCGGGAACACCCGCGGAAACGAAACTTACAGAAAACGAACACGAATCGAGTAGCCATTTTAATTGAAGAACGGCGTATCGTTAGAGAAATCAATGGACGAGCGACGACGGGCATCCGGCGTGGAAGGAGTGAACGTCTCGCGGAGGAAATGAAACCCATCGATCTCCGAGCAGAGGGCGAGCGGGGGGGAGGGGCGCTGCGAGCGATCCTCCTCAGACGATGTTAAAGGGAGAAAAAAAAGAGAACCACGAAATGTGGAGCATGGTAACCGAAGCTTCTGGAAGGGAATCCCATCAGAATGCAACGGAACCATAAAAAAAAGGTCCCGCAAAAACCAAGCCGGAGGGAGAGGGAGGGAGGATGTAGTTGAAGCTCAGTCGGACGTCGCGAATAGAGACAATTGCCCGACCATATGCAGGATGCGACGGAGGGGGCGGAGGATGCATGCATGTGCATCCACGGTCGATCGAAACCTTTTACGACGACGCCAAAATCGAATTAGATACATCAAAGGCTTTTTTGGCCGGTAGCAGCGCTCGAAAGGTCTCAGCGCATGAGAGCATCCTGAAAAAAGGGAACATAATTTAGAAACGCGAACTACTACCGACGATTCCATTCAACTTTCAAAATATCATAATGAACCTGTAATAATTTAATAAACTAGGGACTTCTGTCCCTGGCCATCTGCGGAGCCCGACCCCGTCTGAAGGTTCGTTGCTGCAATCGTTACTGACTTTTAATTAAAAAACTTTCACTTCCACACAGTTTAATGAAAACGACCGGTTTCGCTACGATCATCAGGTAATCACGTTTTTTCATTTCATCTCGATGAGTATATTCCACAAGGTTGAGCCTGTTTTTATCGATGAAATATACTATACTATTACTTACTATAATTAGAAGTTTGGTAGCACGGTCGTTCATTTGTGTTATATTCACAAAAATTTTCTATCGATTTTTATCCTCTAGACATCTGTTTGATTGTAAATGCAAATGCACTGAAAACCAGAGGCCAACGATGCCAGTAATCCTAGTAACTTTTTTAAATGTTTAAAAGTCGGGAAGAACCGAATATAAACAGAAAATTTGAAAAAATACGAATTGGATACCAGGATCGACGACAAGCATTTCCATTCTTTTCCTTGTGAAATGGTGCAAATATGGCGCCGAAGTCTCAATTATAAGATAATTATAAATTTTAGAATTCATAGCTATGCATATCAGATTCCTGCCGTCGGGGGCGGCCTGAGGTACTTTGGCGCCCCGGACGAGAGAGTGATCCCTTCGATATATTTTTGTTAAGATATTTTTATAAGAAGCTGTTCATATATTCACTGCTCCGTCAAGTAATTTATAATGAAATAAAAAGGAATTTCAAGTAGGTTCCTGCCTGTTCCGCGATATAAATTGGTATCTAATATTTATTCGCTTGCAAGTAATGCATAAATAGATGGTCGGGTTAGCGTCTCCCAGTAGTTTGGCGCCCCGAGTAGCCGCCCACCTCGCTCGTACCTCGGGTTTGCCCTGCCTGCCGAATACATATTATTCAAATGGAAAAACGGAAAGTCCGTGGAATCGAACTCGGGCCTTTGTTTTACACGGCGAATGGCCAAGAATGCCAATTGGTGTCAATCTAATCAAAGATGAAAGAACCTTTTAAATCGATGAAGCCGTTCTCAAGTTATTCGACGTTATTTTAAATATGAGTGCATGTGACGTCAATCATATGTGGACAACACTCAACATCGCGTCATTATTAACACAATTATTAAAATCCCCAAGTTAGAGAGGCCGAATATTTTTGTGTTATCCTCCACACGCTTCACCACATCACCTAAGGGGCTATTTAAAACGCAACCCTAAAAACGTCACTTATTATCAAAGGTAGAAAACTAGGCGACTTCCTTCATCGTAACCGTGGGAACCTGGCAGTGATATTAAGGTGTATTCCAATCAGCAAAGCAATGGCCTCGAAACCTAAACATTTTTCTCAAATTGTCACACGCTCATTTTCCTAGAGCACTAGACTAAAACATGACTTTTCACTCAATTCTTGTGAAAGAGATAATTTGGACCCCAGAAAAAAACAAACATCCCTCAGTATGCGTCGAATATTTTGAAATAAATTTCTCGTAAAAACGTCTCAGAAAACAGAAACATATAACAACCAGCGGATGTTGATCGTGCGAGTTTACTATGAGAGAGAGAGGACTCTTGAAAA
Source organism: Tanypteryx hageni (assembly GCA_028673005.1). Classification (NCBI taxonomy): domain Eukaryota; kingdom Metazoa; phylum Arthropoda; class Insecta; order Odonata; family Petaluridae; genus Tanypteryx; species Tanypteryx hageni. The sequence continues at coordinate 43,852,157 of CM054115.1, read as the reverse complement.
AATAATAACGTTAGATTTGCCGGAAACCTTTTCATTACAGATTGACGCAAGCGACTTCAGAATGATGTTGCGGAACTAAACAGGTTCTGGAGGGAAAAAGGGCCATCGCACGACATTGCACAACGCAAAGAACATTACTCCTCCCTCGTTCAAACGTGAGAAAATCGTATTCGTGAAGGCCTAATGACACGACACGCACTGACTCGTGCGTCACGCTGCGTGATCGCAGTCCGTTCCCGCCGTCGCTTCTCTAACGAGGAGAGAAACTGTCCGTACAATTTTTTTACTCCAACACTTGCGCCACCTTAATACAGGAAGCATATTTTACACATATAAGGTGCTATGCAAATATAACACCAGCTGTATGAATAAAAATCGCAGCGGCATTGGAGAAAACTGCTGGTGCTAATTAGGAGGTTAATGATTAAGTTATCTTTTTTGTGAAAATGGTTAACGTACAACTTTTAAATTAATCAACGATTAACCGATAAAAAATGACCAAAAATTAAATACTTCTAAAAATGGGACGAATTAAATTTATTATTTATTTTACACGAAAGACAATCCAAGAAAATACAACTTGTACATCAATAAAACACAATTTGGAAGTCATTTATCTAAATTCTCCTCTAGTTTGTTTTTGCGTGAGATAATACCAAAAAAATACAACTTATCAATAGTCTCGTCATTCAAAGGCATGCGCAGGTTTGTAACAAAAAGTCCACCTTCACTGAAACCTCCCTCCGCCTCTACGTTAGTTGGAGGGACAGTCATCGAAAGCATTGAATCTCTTTTCCAAGTAATTCGGACGCTCATGGGTGCTCCCAAAGACAGTCATTCCTCTCCAAGGTTTCACGGTTTCTTGGGCTAAATAATCTGTATCCAGGGCTTATGGTTTTACACCTTCCTTTTTCTCTGATAGCAAATCATCCAGTTTCTCCACCTTACTCAATTTATTTGGTCGCTCTGTGCATCAAACTTTAGATTCTCACACCGTCTGCCAAAAACTCACTTTCGTTACAATGGTTTGGAAAGATGGGAATATAAATGTCTTCAAAATTTATGCATAGACTCTGGAATCAGCACGCTCACACAGATACCTTCCATGATAGGAGGGATCAGCTGGTTGCTGGTCTGGTTCGATCGTTATTGACACCACAAAAGCGCTGAAAGACCACTTGGTCCTAATTTGGAACATGAGAATGGAAGATTGTTAAAGGAGGATCGAATCGGAAAAAATAATCATTTTCTAAATAGTTTTTGATAAATTAATTAAAATAAATAATATAAAATAATTAAATAAAACACGATTAACTGATTAATCGAATAATCAAAACTTATGTCCCGCCAATGCGAGCAGAAAATGCGTTGAACTAATTGCTACAAGTCACAGACATTACCAGTCCTACAGACGGCAAGACAAACTAATAAACATTTGGATCATAGGCACGGTGCTGTGACATTCCCTGCCATACGTTTTCGGCGACTTGCAGGGTAATAATGCAAATGCAAACTATGCGTTCTCATCCCTCTCAAGTACTCTTCGCTCGTCGTGACAGAACGTGTCCTGAGCAGACAATGACGAAGAAGGCAAGGCTTAGTAATGGATCGGTAAGAAATCTCGGCAAGTAAAAAAAACAACCGAGAGTCATTGGGAAGCGTAAACACGTGCTCTGAATCACAAGAGATGATGTGCACGGTAGATGAAAAAAATCAGAGACGCCGAGACGACGGCCCTTTCCGAGAAAACTCGCCGAGTGCGCTTTTTGTACGGGCTGAGGAATTACTCAACTCCCTCTTAGTCATTCTTAGAGAACGTGAGCAGGTGAAAAAAACGTAAGCTCTTCACTCCGCCAAGAGTTGTAAGTCACTCTTTACAAATCAGTGGTGCACATACTTTTCGGCTCGAGGGCCACAGAGCCACACTAATGGCGGGACACACAGTTCACTTCCGTCCTCATCGCGAGCCACACCCAGTCAAACATTTTCGACTGGGTGTAAAGAGTAATTAAAGGAAACTAAAAGGTTTAGTTGTGGCTCACTATTACCTGATTTGTTTTAAAGGTATTTTTATCTATTTTCCTTTAATAATACACATTGTGTCCTTCAATTATTGAACTCATTGCGGGCCGGATGTGGCCAGCGGGCCGTATTTAGAGCACCACTGCCTTACACCATCCTAGTAGACGGAACTTCAGTAAAGTAAAACCCCCTTGATGCAAAATCGATTAATTCAACATGTTCGTTTATTAGAAGTATACTATTCCTCTGCGAAAGCATAAGTTTATATTGCTCGTCGTTACAGCAAATCGTAAAAATTTAACTAAATGAAAATTTTATGCAGACAGGAATATGCTGGAAGATAATACAATGTCTTGTCTAGCCATCTCACCTTTGGGATGTAAATGGGTTTTCTTCGGGTGTACCTCATTGAGGTCATTTGTTGGAGGAAGTTGGTACAATGAGGCTCTGCGCGTGAGAAATAACCTATTCTGAAGCGGGAGGATTAGTCTACCTGGGTGGCTCAGTGATAGAATATTCGGGCGGCAAGTGGAAGATCCAGGTTCGATTCCCGGTCGAGGAAGAATTTTTCTCCAGCTTCTGTCAGAATGTCTTTATACATACAGTGCCATGAAATAACTTTGCATCGATTTCTATGTCGCGGGTAGTGGCGCTATTGAATATTTATGCAGCCCAGACACGACGGTGGCGTAATTAGAAAGAGATGGATTGCTCCATTCTGCGCCCCTTTTACACTTTGATACATACTCGAACAATTTCCATCCTCTTTATAACTTTCTTCTTCGCTCTTGAAAGTAACCTTTGAAGAGAGTGAGCTAGGCTGAACAACGGCCTTTTTAATTTCGTCGGAGATCTCGCACAAAGAGCACACAGTCGATTCATTAACTCCCAAGAGTCGAGTTGCATGAGGAGTCTCTCAGCTCTCCCATTTTTCTTCAATGGGCAACTTCGTATCGAGGAGAAACACTCCCTTATAGCACTTCGGAGCAGACATTTTAAGGTTAATAAACACGGCATAAACAAGTTTATCCCTCCGCAAAGCGCGCACAACATTGCCGTAACACAATGAATGACAATATTACTTTTATACGAGAGATAAAAAATTCAGACAAAAAGGGTAGTAGACAGTCGTAATGCAAATGTTGGAGTTTTCTAGTTAAGAGGTGCGGAATATTTTGAGAAATACCTAAAATAATTGCACATTCTGACAACCCATTTAGACGAAAATGCTATAAGTATTATCAAAACTAAAAATGGGATTGTAAAACTATTAAATAATTGTTACATAAAAATAAAATCTACAAAACAAAACGTGCAAAAATTACTTTTATAAATAATATCACACGAAGTAAAATCTTCTGAGTCTATATTCCATTTTTTATTGTGGCATCAGATAGAAAAATGTTTGAAAATCCTATGCTTGAAAGCATGCATGCCAAACTCGAAGAGGTATGCGGCCGTATTAAAGCAATGGATGTTATGGAAGGGCCGCATTAGGGTTACGGTTGTTTCATCAGGGCCAGAGTTGGAAAAATAGCCTTTATCTGGAAGTGTGGACGTTTGTTTTGCAAAAAAACTATAATTTAAAAAACGCATTCTATTGTACCTCAATAACTAAGAAAAATCTTGCCTCCTCTTCACAAAAATAAAGAATATATATATATATATATATATATATATATATATATATATATATATTAGTAAAAATTGCTTGCATACTGCAAGCATTTCATCTCACCTTCAAAAAACATTAATTATTTAGAGAGATATTTCATCATGGGAAATATTTCTTTAATTCAAATCATTTCTCCTAGGGACCAAATTTGTTTTTTTCCTTATGGAACAATAATAGTGTAAAACAATTGCTAATTTTTGCAATTTTATGAATATTATAAGTTTTCTACATTAGGTTAATAATTCCTCACATTTACGCCAAATTTTTAATTTGTAGCATTTTTAGAAGTGAGACACATTTATCTAATTGTTTAAATTTAAATAATTTTTAACGGCCGCAATAAGAATTTCATAGATACAATGAAATGTTTATTCGTTTAAATAGACAAAACTCTAATTACCTTGAATATTTCAGCTCTCTAACTTGCACCGTAGTATCTAAACATTTACCTAGTTGTTTAAACTTCATGAATTTTTAACTGCCAAACAAAATAAAATATCAAAATTTGTATAATCCCTATTTCGTTTTTTTACATATCCTACCTCTAAAAAAATTTCAGCTCCGTAGCACATTCGAAAATACATAAACCTTGAAAATTTGTTTAAACAATATCGAATTTTTAGCGGCCGCATGGTTGCACTTTTTCAAGATTTTCGCTTTTTCTAGTCGGTTTTGCACAAAATCCTACCTATGAAAAAAATTTCGAATCTCCAGCACATCTGGAAGTGCCTAAACATTAGTATCCTCCTGTATGTTATATATATCTATGTTATATCCTCCTCTGTAAGAAACGTCGATATATAATGATATTCCCGAACGATTTAGTTGAGAAAAATCCGCATTCGACACAGAAAGAGCCCGCGGGTCGCCAGTATGATATGCCTGCTTTAAAGTCTCACGCTGAGGCAGATGCAGCATCTTAAGCGCCAAGCTCACATTCCCATTCCTCGAATGATAAGAAACTACGTGCACCGTTAACACATTCGACATAATCCTTGTGCTACTCACCTCTTCGTGCAAAACAGCACGATTAGCGTCATACTTTTTAGCGGATGATTTTCAAGACCGCGAGCACTCGATCACGGACTGCACACAGCGAAATTTTGCCGATAGAGACAAACCCGCGAATAAACCAATCAAAGCAGAATGAAAAGCAGAAGCGAGGGGAAGCATGACAAAAATATTTTGTCTCAAATTAGTGCGCCCGATTTTCCAAAACAAATAAATTAAATGAACTCGGGAAGCGTACGATAAAAAGCACGATTCCTTCAAATAACAACTCCATTTACTTTCAACGGAGGAAAGTTGAAATAGAACGATAGAGTGATTACTTCCGCCGCTGCTAGCCACCAGAAAGCACTTTCTCTGCCGCCTACCCATTTTTTCTCCCCGAACAATGCTAACTGGACTCAATTACCGAATCAACCCACATTTTCATTGAACGAGGACCCCCCCCCCCCCTGACCCTATGCTTCTGTTTACTAGCAGGAAAAAAAACATGGGACAAAGCGAAAGCGACGAGGAAAAAATCGGAAATGCGGCGTGCTATCGGAGACGGGGGAAAATCGATAAAACGGAGAAAAGAAAAAGAGAACAGGACCAAACGCTGGCGATGGAAGCGACGAAATTCTCACGGGACAAAAAATGCATTACACATACCTGCACGGGGCGAAAAACTCGGAGAGGATATGTAACATACTGTCATAGGTACGTATTAATGCGAAAATTCGTGCATTTTCATTTCTGGAATCCGGCCAAATGAAAACTTTTCTCGATACTGAGCATAAAAACGCAGGAGTAGCCACTGGTTCAAATTTCGAAAGCGGGTATTTGGATTAAAATTTGCATTGAAACGCGAAATAAGAATCATAAATTATTTATTTATGGAAGGGTTGCTTAAAAACACAATGGTACTCCGTAACGCAACCCTGATTCCCACCTATAATGATCCCAAAAAAATAACGCGAGAGCCAGGTAGCGTAAGTAAGTAATTCGTGGAAAGAAAAAAGGCAACAATTCAGTCTGCCTGTACATTCAACGTTATACTCATATCATAACTCTATGGGTTCTCGTAACAAAAGGTTGCCGAACTACATAATACACTTTTAGATCGTTAATGATTGGACGGTCTGAAATTTCCTGGTGGTTGCGTATGAGAATCCTTGGCATATACTAATGATATTATCTCGGTTAATATAACTTACGCAAGAGCAACAAACTTCTAAAAATGCAACCCGGCTCTCTTAAAATCCTTTCAAACCAAATATGGGGAAAAAATAAAAAAAAATTGCGCTATGAATTACCGAGAACTACGGAAGCTCGAATATTACTAGCAAATATGTTTATCGATTTCAATTTGTAAAATACCTGTTAATAGTTTTGAATAATAAAACTGATGACTCTACCATTAACACCTTGGCAGTTAAATTAAGACGACTATTTAAAGTGATATGAGTGGCACGTAACGCCAACTCAAATATACTGGAAGGTTACTGAATCATATATAATTTCCGGACGAACAAAAAACACTGAAAGCGGAATAAAAATAATCTTCCGAAACGAACTAGAAGTTAATGAAGCTTTCGACTTTTATAATTGTTGCAGAATGTGCTTTTTAAAGGAACGATATCGGAACATTAATGTAAAATGTCGAGTTATTTGGAAATTTAAAAGCATGACTAATGAAATATTAGCCTAGATCTATAAGTCGGCAAAAATTATATGTGTAGGCGGAATATAGCGGTATACATAAGCAGAAAAATCAAGTTTTGTAGGATCCTTAAGATCAGTATCAATTTTGCCCAGATTCGTGAAGGTACGTAAATACGTAAGAAGCTGTTAAAATACGTATGGGGTTAATCAGAATGTCCCACGAAAACCTTTGGAAATTTTTCTCCCACGCAACACCATTACGAATTGCAATGGACTCATAAAGGATTTAGAAAAAATACAGCGGCGAGCAGCTATATTCGTGAAAAAGAATTACGATAAAAAACAGAGCGTTACATTACTCATTGAAGAGTTGAGTTGGCCATCGTTGAAAGATCGTAGATTACAGGCGAGACTTAAACTTCTAGATAAATATAGGTCGGAGATATTCGTAAATGAAATGAAGGATATTATTCGACAACCAACGTATATCGGACGGAGGGATAATGAGGACAAGATTCGCGAAATAGATAGTAGGACGGAGAGGTATAAGGAGTCATTTTTCCCTAGGACAATACGTGACCACAATAGATAAGTGAATAATAATTAGTTATGATCTTTGTGCGCGGCACCCCCTGCCATCCACCGTCAAGGTGACTTGCAGGGTAATGTGTAGATGTAGAAAAAACAAATTTCACACCAAGTGCTCAGAAGTCGCAAATTATCGACGAAATAAACACTAAAGAGTTCGTAGAGTAAAAAACAAAACACGAATGCACCCATAAAGGGAATATCAGACAAAGACGAGAGAAAAAATTTTACGTATTATATGACTCCACCTCGAGAAGGCTGGCAACCCTGTTCAGACGGCTGTGGGGGTGGGTTCCGGTTTTTACCGCAAACGAGCCGGGTTCGAGTTCAACTGAGAGCAGGTTTTCGACCCCATCCCAGACCGCGACATACGAGGCGAGCCTGCGACCCTCGCTCGCTTCCAAGAGTGCATGCCTTACCTTTCGCAAACGGTAGGAATTGAAAGGGACACATCGCACAGCTATTCAAAACATCGCCTTCCAAGATCAAGAACACACCTTTTCCTGACGACGAAAGCTGTAAGTATGAACAGGCTTTAAAATAGCTGTGATTGAAAAAAATACGTAATCTGACCACCTGATACGATTGCACAACTTATCTTCCCGAGATCGACAACTCTTGCAGTTTTGTTTATCCCTACGATCTCCATTTTATTTGAAAAACTGCGTCTATCTGCCATGCCTTTGTATGATTAGCGTCAACATATGCAAGAAAAGTCGTGTCTACGATTTCGTAACTACTTCTTAGCAAATTCCTTCAGTATAGCAGTAAAAACCTAACGAAACATCGTACAAGTTCAACGTATTTGATTATAATTCAAGAGGTTGATTAGCCAAAAATACATAATTCAATGTATTTGACTTTTTAATTCAATCTATTCTAAAATTTGGGGGAAAATCTACTTCGCTTCATCAAAAATTCGAATCATAGACACTCGATTGATCGAGATTCGACTGTAATTTTGAAATATATGTCCCTATGTCACAGAACGAGCCATAGGTTTTGCTGAAACATCGAAACCACGAAGAATGCCGTATATTTTAATTTTTAAAAACTCAAAATAAGGTACGATTCCTGAATATTACGCACTTTTATGCAGTTTCGTATCCCCAGAAAATACCACACCATCCCAATATACATTAACTTACAGTAAAATCAAAATAAAGTGATGGCTGCGCTGTCTTAATTAGTGAGCCGCATGCGGTTTTTGAAACCCTTGACTTTCATGAATGAAAGAGAAGAATGGAGAGAAAGAAATGCTCTACTGCTACAATTAACCCATGAAACCTTACTTTATTGAATTACTAGATAATTACCCGGGCTTTGCCCGGGATTTACAGTTTCGAATTTTCATGCTAATTTCACCCGCCAATATTTACATTCCAACTCAATAAAGGTGAAATACTCCTTTAGCCAAAGGAGTATTTCACCTTTATTAATCATAGCCAAAGTAATTGAGCTACTATCAATTATTCCAACTCAAGTTACTCTTGAGATAAGTAGCCAATATTCCCTCTTAATTGTTATGAACAAATTTAATATAGGTTAAAATTTGATATTTTGCTAAGAGTATTCAAAATAAGTTGTGTGATTTTACAATAAATTAACACGGGCCTCTAGTCAGGGTATGATTTGTATGGCACCCCCCTCTCCCTTCTCCCCAAGAAATCAAAGTTCTGGCACCGAGGTGCACACCCTCAGCGTCTCTTTAGTATGTGTACCTAGTTTTAAGTCTCTTAGTTTCTTGGTTTAACACTGTTATTGGTGGAGGATTCATCAAAATTGGATGTCGAGATTCTTCAAAAAACCAAAATTTGGACCGTCCGTTCCATGGAGACCCCTCGACCCCGTGGGTCGATTTAAATTACACATATTTGACATTGCAATTCTCATGATCAACCTGAAGCTACTGCCAAGTATTGAAGCTCCAACCCATGCACGTACCCAGAAAATCATTTCGGGGGGAAGTTCCGAGGCCGAAAACCAATTCCCAGCAATTGATTAAATAAAAGTCCTATTCAAATAATATAAACCTTTACAGCGTTTTTAATTCTCATAACTCAACGCAGCAAGTGGCATCGTAGCAAGAGGCAATGCAGCAAGTTTGTAGCGTGGTTATCGCAGATTCCACAAATGTGTGTACACCAGGAGGGGGAAGGGTCCGGACCCCCCGCCACCCCCTCCCCCTGGATACGTCCTTGCTCCTACCTTTATTTTCTGATGGACATCATTTTTTATTATTTAAAGGCACGGAGAAACCTCTTCCGCGGATTTTAGGATAAACGCAATCACGCGTGTCCCGTATAAACTAATATGGGGGAAATGTGGCGTTGTTAGAATAAAATTTAAAACAACACAGTTTTAATAAAACTTCGATTTATTCAACATTGTTATTGCTATGTGAAATAAATCGAAGAGTTATTAAAACTGCGTGTCGTTTTTAATTTTTGTTTCTATTTAACTTCACAATTCCTCCATATTATGAAATTCCACGAAGTCTCGGCCTCGTCTATTGATTTTACCCTAAATTAATTGTGCGCATTTAAAGGCAAACATATAATGACCTTAAACACATTACCCAACATTAACGCTAGTTTTCGCTAGTCTTAAGAAAATATAACCGCTCCGTTCCAGAAACTGAAAACCACTCATATAAACACTTATAGACGTTCGAATAACGCGATTTCGGCAGTGATTCATGATTTCATTACGCAAAAATATGTACCGACATCTTCCTCACTAATTTGAACGCGATACTTGATATGAGAAACCATTTACCGTATTTACTCGTGTACCGCGCGCCCTCGTGTACTACGCACACCCCTATTTATGAGAGAGTTCGGAGGGGAAAAAATATATTCGTGCCAGAATAAGTTGGCATCTGGAATTTTATAAAAATTCGACCTCTTCGCCGATTCCCCTTCACTGAAACAAGGTCCGCGCGTATACTTCGTAGAATTCTCCGTCTTCTACAAGTATATACGTAGACGCAAGAGTGTTGCAGTGAATTTTATATCGCTATTTATATAACCTGTTCAGAAATCCACATGCAAGACGCGCAGTCACTTTTTCTTAGCGACATTTTGGGAAAAAGGTGCGCGCGGTACACGAGTAGTTACGGTAATTAGGAATCTCGCGAGGAGATAATAAGAAAAGAAATGGCAGAGCATCGAAGTGATGTTCACGAAACTAGGTGCGTGGTACGCAAAACGTAGGAACAAAAAATAAAAAGTGGAAACATTCCAAAATTAATCCCCGGGTAAAATACATAAATTTCTTTTAAGGAGGAAACTCACAACGTCGAGCAATCACCGTCTCAAATTCACCTCACGGAAAACGTTTAAACGCAGCATGTGTGTTAAAGTGTACATGTAATATGTCCGTATACCATCTTCACGAGAAGGCTGGATTTCCAATATCTCCACAAAACAACGGAACATTAAAGAACGAAATTCAATTTCCAAAGAATGGAGACACCGCAAAGATGCCGTAAAATTTTACGCGAGAAAATGTGCGAGATGGGAGGAAGAAGGGATGAAACCGTTAAGCTTTAAACGTGAAGTGAACGACGAACATCCACGCCGAGACATTCGCATCGAGAGAATAAGAGGAAAACCTAACAAAAGGACTTCCCGGGAATAACGACGCACACGTCCACCCCGGAGAAGAGGGCTCATTTCTACGCGTTAGCGGCGATAACTTTCCGGCTAACATCGCCGCGCGATTCCGATGCAACACCTTGGGGAACAAAGGGTTTTTTCGATCCGTGTCACGCCACGGCGTTCCCTTGGATATGAAATCCCCGTGCAATGCGTAGCGATCGAGCGTTAAAGAAAAAACAGCCGCGAGAGAACGATCTTGAGCCGGGCCCGATTTATCGCGAACATTATAGTCTCTCGACGGAGGGCAATCCGTTACGTTCTCCTCCTTACTCCCCAAAAAAATCCCATTTCCTCTTCAAACGAGGGGGTGAGGACAAAAGGAAGAAGAAGATGGCTGCTGCCGGGAATTTTTTTTCAATCTTCTGATATCTCCTCCCCTCCTAAACAAAAGCATTCCAAGCGGTGCTAAAAAGATCATTACAGACGTGATCGGAAAACACTACCGTTGCCTTGCGCGTGAGGGACGCGCGCTTAGTCATAAAGGCAATAACGACGTTGGTTTTAATATTTTTGTTTCCGAAAGTGATAGGGGGACAAATTATTTTGCAGAATACGGCATCGAAAAAACTAACATGGATAAGAAGTCATCTTCCTCGCACCTGTTCACCGATCAGGTCGAATTTTAAACAACTGAGGGAATAATTGCAGAGCAAATTACATCGTTGGTTGAGGTCGACGGCCTCAGAACATCTATATATTAATAGCGTAAAAAAAATGAGATTTTTAAACCGAAGGTAATAGCCACCTTAACGTGTGATGCATCCAATTAAACGTTTCGAACTGCAGATTTGCAGGAAAATTATAAAATTGAATTCGGTCATACCGTTGGCGAGATATTGAGGTTTTTTCTGACAGGCTCTGTTCGACGTAGTTGTGGTGGTTGATGTTAAGGGGACACTCCTAGCGGACATTATTAGAAGGAAATAAACCTTGCAGTCGCTGAGCTTCTTGGTAATGCGACAGAAGGCTTACTACCAAGACAATATTTAATCTAACCAACCAGTCGATTTATCGATGGGCAACTACTAGTAGTCTATAAATTCCCTTTGAAAGCATTACATCAATGCTATGTAATAATATGTTTCCCATTTAAAAGCAGTGGACGCGTCGCTATGGCAGTTTTATATCCCATTGTTATAAATTGGAAAATTTTACCGTTCACTTGGATGAAGAACAATTGTTTGCTCCCATTCGACACGGATTTGAATTCCGTTTTTTTTTCAAATATATAAACCTCAGTCTTTCGGCTGTAGAACTGGACATATCTCGGGCTCCTATTTTAATTTAATTTAGAAAAGTAAATTTATAAAGCTCTGCGCCGATATCATCACTTTTCTTATGAGGGGAGGAAGGGGGAAGAAATGAAACTAAGGGGTTAGAAACAGACATCGATTACTCCTCTGCAGCTGATCCTAGCTCCACCAAATTTGTACAATGTATAGCACTCATATAGACCGCGATATTCTGAAAACTTGGCTTCTCCGACCTGCAGGATTCAAGACATTTCCCGACCAGACAGACGGACGGACAAACAAACCGAATACATGAGAGATTTATTTTAAGCGCTAAAAAAAATATTCTATAAGGTTCTTGTAAAGTTTTAGCGGCGCTGGAAAAAAAAAATGTACCAGTCACCGTTCGCACGTTTATCATCGAAGAATATTACTCCGTCAACGGGAATATAAAAAGGACTTTTTCAACCGTGGGAAATCCACCATCGACTAAACGCCATTCCACTGGACGGAAATTCATCAATACCGAAACAGAACTTCTACTGCGAACCCCCTTCAGGAAACTTTTACGGATCGATATCGTTGCACAATTGAAAAATAATCTTGAAATAAACCGCAGCTTCAAACTACTCCCTCCTCGAGCATTTAGGCATTCATCAGATACATTGATACAATTGATACATTTTTTTTTTAAATTGGATATGAAGCTATTTAAATGAGTTTCACACGCTGGAATCAAAGACTTGAGTTGCTTCTGCACGTAGACACTTACTAAGCAGCGCGAGGATCGAAAAGAGAAATGCCTACGACGGGTAAATTAAATGAACAGAGATAAAATGCAACGATTTCACATTCGGTGTTAATGGACAACGAAAATATACTGTCTAGGTCGAGAAAATTCTACATACAAACACTAAACTACTTGTTCGTCCAATTAAATCATTCTGATATTTCTTCGAGACATCCAAAACTCGTGGTTTCCCGTCAGGTATTTTTTCCTGGGTTGGCAGTTGATTTTGTCAGGCCGATGGTCAAATTAATATTTTGTAAAATTGTAAAAGTTTGCGTCAGTAATTAAGTCAAACCTTAAGCAAAATCAATTTGTACAGCCGTTGAGCATGCAACAAAAACAAGGAAAATGGCGTATTTTAAGGGTTTTCCTTCCTCAGATCCTGCCGTCCTGCGACTGGCGAACGCTAAAATTGAATTCAGTAAATCGAAATTTAGTTAATGCGAGACAAATTCCCAAGTTAGTTATATTGGACTGTACACATACATAAATACTCCCATAAATAGTAAAGATTTATAAAATCATTTTTAAAATGGTAGATGGATACGTCAAGTTAGGAAAAACTGGAAATGCCAACTGATGAACTAGGCGTAAAATTTCACTCGATGTCCAATCCCCAGAAATAAAAATAAAACTGTACAAAAAACAAACTAGTATTAAGGCTAAATTTAAATTCTCACTGCTTTATGGAATTACTTTTGCCGCAATATAGTGAGAAGATTATTCAAAACGTTTGTTCGAACCCCTGAAAACGGGAAAACATGACTACAAAAACCGTGGTATCCCCCACCAATAGCATGACCTCTGACATTTATCGAAATTATCGCAAATTATTCCGCCCATACTATATACGGTGTCTTTTCAAGTATGCACGGAAACAAATGGGGCAATAGCGGAATAGAGTCGATTCAAGAGCTGCTGAATGAAACTGAACTTCGAGTTGTGACACAAATATCACATCAAGCGCGATCTAATAGGATCGATAAAATTATTACGCATCCAAAAAGAAGTTACCGAAAATTAAGAGAAGGGGAGAAAAAAGTTTTGCCTGTTTTATGACTTGGATACGAACACTGGTCCATAATATGGTCAACGCCCTACACCAATGGTGCCCGCGAACTGTTTTTGTGTGACTCGCGAAGCTATGAAGAGAACGCAATTCGAAAACTTTAACACACAAATTCATACATTTATGAAAAATTTTATGATAAAACACTTAATATTGAAATCTAAATCATAAAAACGTTATTTAGAATTCATTTTCATATATGTATATGGCACCTCAGAATTCCAATTAAACTTCTAATCCGGCCCACCGAAGAATTAGCAACTTCCAATGCGGCCCGTCGAAGGATTCACAACCACAGATGTGGCCCGCCACGTAAAAATATTGGACCCCGCTGCTCTACGCAATAAACCAATCGAATTATTGATGGTGGTTAACCATACCCGATCCTGAAGATGATTAGGATAGAAATTGAAAAATCACGAGTAATTTGAGTCGGAAGATCAATGTTCTTGACAAGGCCATTACCCTCTTCCTTGCATTTAAAAAAGTTTTTTTACATGCAATGAAACCAACCATCCCCCTTCAAATGACATTGCGTGTTCAGACCACACCCCCCTTTCACCCGTATCCATGGTAACTAAGCGTAGCACCCCCAAGCACCGTTCTTGGACCCAGGCGCCACCAACGGAAGGCCCATTGAAATAATTCGTGACAGATGACAACGGATCGGAAAGAAATACCGTCAGATGTTAAGGGAACATAATGCAGAATTGAGAAATATTACACAATATCCAAAAGATAAAATTCAAAACGGAGGTCATTATATGCCAAATTTCACTGGAAACATTTCTTCTCGGGACTAAAAAAAGGCAGAATTCTCACTGAAGTTCAATTTGTCAGGGTAGTTTACGAAATTCACCGAAACAATATCAAAATCGTACACAGTAAAAATGCGAAGAAACTAAAGTATACCCATATTATAAAACATGCAATTCAGAAAATACAAATAAAGTAAGATAAACAGCATTCATTTATAAAACAAATATACGAGGTGAATCTCGTTTCTCCTATATTTTCTGCCGCATAGATTTACCTCACGTTTCGTAGATTATTGAGATTAATCAAAGCCATAAATATTCGCCGACTAAAGAAATGTTTGTTTAAAAAATACTTTCTTACGCGGAGATGGTAATGATAGTCTTTAAAATTTGCTAAATGTTGGGTATCAATGAAACTAAAAATGTTCATCATACATAATTTTCATTCCATATTTTCTAAGAAACAGCTTAAAAGATTAAAATATTACGGAAATACTCGCCAATATTATTCCGGTTGATTAAAGACATTTAAATTTTACGATTAAAAAAACATGATGCATACGACTGTCCAAGATTTATGGAAATATTCCACAAACGCGCGTGGATAAATACAATCAGTCAATAAAAAATTCAAACAAATATGAAAACATTTCCCGTATAGAAAATTCACTAATGCTAAATTGACGTTTCTTAACAAACAAGCCTTTGTTAGCTTTCTTCACATTTCTCAGATTACTGACAAAAAAAGAAAATAATTCGAAATAGAATCGAAGGTTGTAGTCTGAAAGACATTCAGAGTGCACATAATAATTTAAAATCATGCATACGAAATCAACTTACCAATGTAACAAGAATCTTTCAAGTCGAACAGACGAAACGGTTTGCTTCACGAACAATTCACGAACTTGAATTTTAACACAACAACCACATTTCTGAAAGGTTCGCTACTGACACTACCGATTAAAATATTCTATTATTGACAACGTTGATGTCAACTGCACATTTCGATGGGTAAAAGTTTACGCCACTGACGGTTGGACCTGTCTTCTGCACCATATAACAAACGAACTCATTCCAATCTCCGACAAGACACTGTATAGGACTAGGGGAACAGCCAATACTGTAACCAGTGACTCATATGTATGAAAAATTCTGTAGCCAAAGCATACATAAGAGCCTCTATTCATTATAACTAAACGCGATTTTGATTTGAAAAATATGAAATCTGTTCAAAATATATCTTTTTAAGCGGATTATTATAATAAACAATCATAAAACCGTAATAAATTAATTAATTTTATCCTGATAGAAAGCTTGAAAATGATTTATAGGTGGCAGCACAATCTATAAACTCAAAATTTGAATTCTTTTGTACACATACGTTGTTGTAAAGGTTAAATTTATCATATAATCATCTTAATAGATAAGTCAATTTAGTTTGAAATAAAAAATAACTTCAAATTAAAATTATATATAATTTTGTTATCATCATCATCATCATGCTTCTGTCCGAAGACAAGTTTTAACTGAATCGCTGCCTCCATTTCTCTCTCTCCCTAGAAGCCTCTTTTATACCTCTATAAGTATTATATCCCTGCTTTATATTATCTAATATTCCTATTCGTTTTCTCCCTCTTCCTCTTCTTCCACTACTTTTTCCTTCTAAGATCGTCCTTTGTAAACACTGTCTTCTCAATATATGCCCTATCCAATTTGCTTTTCTTTTCCTGATTGTTTTTATTAGCATCCTTTCTTCTCCCACCATTTCTAATACTTCTTCATTTCTCTTCCTCTCTGTCCATTTCACTTTCATCATTCTTCTCCATACCAACATCTCAAAACTTTCTAAATATTTTTCCTCCTTTCTGTCCACGTCTCTGCACCATAAAGAGCTATGCTCCATATGTAGCATTTTGCTAATTTCTTCCTTGTTTCTAAATTTATTTTCTTGCTTGTGAGAAGCTCCTTCTTCTCGTTAAATGCTGCTTTTGCCATTGCAATCCTACTTCTGATGTCCTGTGTACTACTTCCATCCTGTGCTAAAGTACTGCCGAGATATTTGAAACTACTTACTTGTTCCGATTTTTGGCCATTTACCATTATATTTAATTCTTTATGTTCCTTTGAAACCACCATGACTTTCGTTTTTTCAGCATTGATCTTCATTCCATATTGTTGGCCAACCTCCACTAGTCTGTCTGTCATCCTCTGAAGCTCTTTCTCGCCTTCTGCTATTAAGCCCTGATCATCTGCGTATTTAATGGTGGTAATACTTTCACCTCCTATCTTAAATCCTTTCTCTTCCATCAACGCTTCTTCTGTTACTGTTTCTGCATAAATATTAAATATCGCTGGTGAAATAGGACAACCCTGCCTCACTCCCCTCCCTACTGAAGTACTTTTTGTTTCTTCTCCTTCAACCCTGACTCTAATCTTTTGATAAAAGTAAAGGTTTTTAAGCAGTCTTTTATCTTTCCAATCTATTCCTATTTTGTTTAAAATACCCAGCATTTTATCCCATTTCACTCGGTCAAAAGCTTTCTCCCAATCTACAAAACAAAAATACATACCTTTATTGACTTCTAGCGCTCTTTCTATCATCATCCTCATACATCCTATAGCATCTCTAGTCCCCCTTCCTCTTCTAAAACCAAACTGATTATCTTGCAGCTCCTTTTCTGTTTTACATTCAATTCTTTTGGTTATTATTCTGGTTAGAACTTTAGCTGTATGAGAAATTAAACTAATAGTTCTGTAATGCCTACAACATTTTGCATTGTTCTTTTTCTCCAGTGGTACCATCACAACATCTAAAAATCTTCAGGCCATGTGCCAGTATCATATACTTGGTTAAAGAATTTTGTGAGTTGCTTAACTGCTTTCGACCCCAAAACCTTAAAACGTCCACGGGTATATCATCACTCCCAACAGCCTTCCTTCTTTTCATGTCATCAATTGCTCTTTTAACTTCAGACTCGAGAATACTTGGTCCTAGCTGGTCTTTTTCCACATCCTCTTTTTCAATTAATTCAATATATCTTGGCTTTCCTTCTTTGTCATACAGAACCTCAATGTATTCTTTCCAGACATTCTTTACATTGTCTGGCTCCGATACTATTTTACCACTTTTGTTCATGATTCCTTTACGTCCTATCTTTCTTGCTTTTTTCTTGAATAGTTAGTTCCCTTGCTTTGCTATACATGAGGTATGTTCTACAAATTCTTTCACATTCGACAATCTCCTCGCATTTCTCATTTATCCACTGTTCTCTGGCTTTATCTGTTTCCCTTCTTAAAGCATTATTTAACTCCTTGTACTTTCTTTGGCCTTCTTCAGTGTTTATGTTCTTCCACTTTCTCTGCTCTTCCATTTTTTGCAGCATGGCTGCTGTGATCCAGGGTTTTTTGTTTCTTTCACCCGTTATCTTTCCTACCTTCTTTTCCATTACATCTTTAACGTTGCTATGGATGTATCTCCACTCCTCATCTACATTCTTCCTATTTTCTTCAGTTCTCTCCCCCAACCTTTCCTCCAGCTCAGTCATGATAGCCTCCTTGTTTTTAAGGAGTTCCTCTAAGTTCCATTTCTTGTTAACTCTTATATTTCTCTTAACGCTCTTCAGTCTACATTGTGTATTTGCCACCAAAAGGTTGTGGTCAGAATCGATATCTGCCCTTGGTAGTGTTTTCACATTTTTAATGCTATTTCTAAATCTTTCATTGACTAGTATGTAATCTATCTGGTATCATCTCTGGTCTCCTGGGCTTCTCCATGTGTAAAGTCTCCGCTGGTGATGCTTAAACCATGTATTAGTTACAATCAATCTATTTCTGTGGCAGAATTTCACAAGTTTATCCCCTCTTTCATTTCTCTTCTCTAGTCCATATTTTCCCACTATGTTATCTTCCTGTCCCTCTCTGACTACACTGTTCCAATCTCCCATTACTATGGTGGTGATCCTTCCTTTTCCCTCCTCCTCCAATATCTCCATAATCTGTTCATAGATTTCATCTACTTCGTCGTCGCCAGCATTAGTTGTTGGCATATACACTTGAATTATAAGCATTTCCACTGGCTCCATCTGAAGTTTTACGGCTATTAATCTATCATTAACTGTCACTACCTTACTAATTCTTTCAGCTATCTCTTTTCTCATTATAATCCGCACTCCCCTTTCCTTTTTCTCTCCTCCCGAGTAAATAATCTTAAATTCGTCTGAATTTATCTCGCCTTCTCCTTCCCACCGAACTTCACTAAGACCTACTATACCTACATTATTCCTTCTCATTTCCCTTTTTAAGTTCTCTAGTTTACCCCCTGAATTCATAGTCCTAACATTCCATGTGCCTATTCTTAATTTCTCACCACTTGCTTTCCTATTAATGTTAAATTTCCTCTGTGCATCCCCTAGGGTAGTCCCCACCCGGAGATCCGATTGGGGGACTATTTTACCTCCGGAATATTTTACCCCAGAAAGATCCATAGAGGTATTTTCAGCTTTTCAGCCTATCATGGGAAATATAATGAGGTAGTTTCCCTTTGCTTTCCTCATCGCAGTTTCACAGAGTGATTACCCATCTGTAGCTGTTCAGATCCACATGATCACCACCTACAGAGGTACTGTGCAAGCTGCTGCCCTTGCACAGGGGGATGTAAAACCCCCAAGACTGCTTCTTAGTCTGACTCTTCCCCTCAGACCTTTCCGGCTTGGATGGTCCTACCAGGAGAATTATCTCCCGCCGGCATAGCTCTTTGGTTTGTAAGAGTACACAAACCCCCCACCTCTGTAAGGTTATGCAGTCCTTAGGGTGGGAAATTTGTTATATTAGATGGCAAATATTTGGCTTGTGGGCTTTTAACGTACATTAAGGAATGCATTCTTTTCCGCTAAAAAACAAAAAATAAATTTAATATGGAATATATAGTTTAATCATGTTATAACAAAAGCTTATTATATAATCTAACTTGTTATATTCATTGATTTCCACGACAATATAAAAATTGCATATAAATATTTTAAAATCATTTATTAACTCTAATGGATAGATATTACTTTAAAAAGTCATAAAATTGGGTAATGGTGATTACCTACTTAGATTGGAATTACTAAAAATTATTGCATAGAATAAGAATATTAAAAGAATAATATTAATGAATGTAAACTACCTTATATTGCAATTGAGAATTTGCTTTCGCTAAATTTCATTGTATTTTAAGAAAACTACCATTCCTACCATTGTAAACATTGCCTTTTGCTGATTGGGTGTCAACTGTCCAAGATTACCTTCACATCATCAATGACATTGTTTCCTCAAATATTTCCTGATTATACATATAAAAAATATTGTAAATTTACAATATTTGTATTGATTTATATTATGGATAGTTTCCACAAAGTTGAGCCTTTCCAAGTGTAATTTGTCATTTCCTGGTTGCCTCCATTCATTAATTTTAACCTCACTAATATTGATTTTCTTTCTTATATTTTTTAAAGGACAACAATAAAACAAAATATAGTTTTCTTTAAGTTTTTGTTACCTTTTAGCGACCAAAAGTATAACTACATTAAAATCTGCATTAAGAGAATTATAAGAGCAAAAAATGCCAAATTATGGTTTTTATGTAGTCATTATGATGTTAGTAAAACAAAATTATGGAGGAATAGGAGTAATAAACTCTTGTAAAAATTTATATTGCAAGAAGAAAGAAATAGTAGCTTCTTAAAATACAATTAGCTACACTATTAGTCATCATCATAGGTAGTCTGTCCGTAGACAGGTCCGTGATTATTCTTGGTTAAACCTGGTTCTCCATATACTCCTATTTTCCGCTGTCCTCTTCATATCTTGATAACTCTCTTTCCCTTTCAAATCGTCTATCAGATGAAACCTTTTCCTACCTCTTTCCCTTTTCCCATCTAGTTTTCCTTCTAACACGTCTTTAATCATACTCTCTCTCCTCAGGTAATGCCCAACCCAGTTAGCCTTCCTCTTTCTGATAGTCTGTATAATCATTCGCTTCTCTCCTATTCTTCGTAGCACTTCATCGTTTTTCATCCTATCTGTCCATTTTATCTTCAGCATTCTCCTCCAAGTCCACATTTCAAAGCTTTCCAAGTATTTGATGTCATTTTTCCTTAGCGTCCATGTTTCTACCCCATACAATGCTATACTCCATACGTAGCATTTTATCAACTTCTTGCGGATATCTTCCCTTATATTCCCTGTAAGTAGTTGTTTCTTTCTCCTGAAAGCCGCTTTTGCTTTTCCTATTGTAGTTTTGATCTCACCCGTACATTTTGCCTCTCGTGTTATGATACTTCCAAGGTATTTATATTCTGAAACTTGTTCTAATGGCTTTCCCCCAATAGTTATGTTCAGATTCTCTTCTTTACCTGATATTCGAATGACCTTGGATTTTTTAGTATTTATTTCCATACCGTATTCTCTATCTGTTATCACTAGTCTATTTATCATTTTTGTAGCTCCTCTTCCTTTCTTGCTAGAAGTACTTGATCATCTGCGTATTTTACGGTTCTTATAATCCTTCCTCCAATTTTGAAATCCCCTGTGCCTTCTAAAGCTTCTTGCATTAGACTTTCTCCATATATATTAAATAGGGTTGGCGATAGGCAGCAGCCTTGTCTTACTCCTCTACCGATATTTATTCCGCAGGTGTCCACATTCTCAAACCTGACCTTTACAACTTGATTCTCATATAGATTCCTAATCAGTCTCCTGTCTTTCCAGTCTACTCCTATATCCTTTAATATCTTCATCAACTTTACCCAATTTAATCTATCAAAGGCCTTCTGCCAGTCTACGAAACATGCGCAGATATCTTGACTGTATTCTATTGCCCTTTCTGATATGATTCTAACTACTCCTATAGCATCTCTAGTTCCTCTTCCTTTTCTGAAACCGAATTGATCTTCCCCTATTATTTCTTCTGCCTTTTTCTCCAGCCTTTTATTAAGAATCCTCGTGATGATCTTCGATGTGTGTGACAGAAGGCTTATAGTTCTGTAATCTTTACACTGCATTGCCTTTGGCTTCTTCTTTAGAGGGATCATTGTTACTTCTAGGAAATCCTGAGGCCACTCTCCCGTGTCGTAAATCTTATTAATTAATTTCGTGATCGCTTTTAGTCCTTCTGATCCTATGACTTTAAGTATCTCAGCCGGTATTCCATCGCTGCCCGTGGCTTTCCCCTTCTTTAGTTCCACTATCGTCTTTTCTACTTCGCTCTCCATAATACTTGGTCCTAAGTTGTCTTCTTCAATGTTTTCCTCATTTTCCAGTTCTATTTTTGCCGCTCCTGCCTGTTTGCTGTATAATTCCTTAATGTATTCTTCCCATACCTGTGCTACATCCTTTGTTTCTGAGACTATCTTCCCATCCGTATTCATAATTCCTTTACCACAAATTCCATTAGACTTCTTATCTTCTAATTCCAGTGCCCTAGCGTACATCATATCGTACCATCCTAACTTCTCCATTTGTTCTATTTCATCACATTTACCTTTTATCCAATTTTCTCTAGCTTTATCTGTTACCCTTCTCAACTCATTGTTTATACTCCTATAGTTGGCTCTACCTTCTTCACTGTTAACGTTTTTCCATTTTCGTCTCTCATCCATTTTCTCCAGCATTTCCTTCGTGATCCATGGTTTTCTGATTTTCTTCTCTTGTTTTCCAATCTCTTTATCCAAGGTATCCTTGATACTGGTTTTAATTTCATCCCATTCTATATCAACGGTCTTCGGTTTGTTTTCCAACTTTCTTAGGTTATCTTCCAACTTCATGCTGACTACATCCTGCCTTTCTTTCAGTTTTTCTAGGTCCCAGGTCTGTCTTTCTCTTCTCGTTTTTCTTATTTGTTTGAGCTTTGTACTCATGTCAAGTATTAGAAGGCTGTGATCTGAATCAATGTCTGCTCCTTGCAATGCCTTGGCGTTCTTTATGCTGTTCCTGAATCTTTGTTTTACAAGGATGTAATCTATTTGGCATCTCATTCTATCTCCTGGGCTTTTCCATGTGTATAGCCTTCGTTTATGGTTTTTGAACCATGTATTAATCACTACAAGGTCATTATTGATGCAGAATTCTAAGAGTTTCTCCCCTCCTCGATTTCTCTTCCCAAGTTCGTATTGCCCGACAACATTTTCTTCCTGTCCTTCTCCGACTATGCTGTTCCAATCTCCCATTATTATGCAGTTTACCTTTCCTCTTCCGTCTTCTTCGTAAATTTCATTAATTTGCTCATAGATCACATCTATTTCTTCATCGTCATGAGCTGACGTTGGCATATATACCTGGATTATCAGCATGTCCACTGGGACTGCTTTTAGCTTTATTGCCATCAGTCTATCGTTCGTTGCTATTATCTTTGTCACACTTTTTATCATATCTTTCCTAAGTACCAGAGCTACTCCCCTTTCCCCACTATTTCCTCCCGAATAAACTACCGTGAATTCTTCCGATTCGAACTGTCCTTCTCCCTCCCATCTAGTTTCGCTTAGCCCTATAATGTCGACTCTATTTCTTCTTTCAAGTTCTCTAGCTTTCCTCATAGTTCTTACGTTCCAAGTCCCTATTCGTAATTTACTTTCGACAAATGTTTTCCTCAAGGCAGTCCCCGCCCGGAGATCCGATTGGGGGACTATTTTACCTCCGGATTGTTTTACCTTGAGAGAACTCATATTGTCCAACCATATAATCTTTACTAGGGATTGTAATGTGGTAGTTTCCCTCTTGCTTTCCACATCGCAGTACTGTAGCCGTTCAAATCGTCCTGATCACGCCTACAGCTGTATTGGATATAGACCCAACCAACATCATTTGTTTTCGGCTCTATACCATACTGACAGTACTGCTGCCTACTGCCAGGCACTGATGATAGTTTTTTTTAATAAAACCTCCATTCGAGGGGTTTGAACCCCCGAACTTTGCAATAGAAAGCCGACACGCTAACCACTACACCACCGGTGCACTATTAGTATAAGTGTATTATTCAACATGATTATATTTGATCGAATTATGTGATCTAAAGATCCTATGCAGATAGGCGTAAGCTGTAAATTTGGGAATAATTTTGAAAAAGGAAAACATTCTGCTATGACTGGGAATCGAACCTGGATCTCCCACCCACATTCAGAAACAGGAGAAACAATCAGCTATGATAGTCAAGTGGTAGAATATCTGCCCAGCAAGTGGAAGACCCGGGTTCGATTCCCAGTCATAGCAGAATTCTTTCATTTCAAAATTATTCCAATGATTATATTTAATAAGATAATATGTTTATGAAATCATGGGATATTCTCCAAAATTACAGTAATTGTTAAATAATCAGGAGATACTGCAATGTATTCCTGCTTCACTTAACAATTAACAGATGGAGTTAAATCCCAGTTAGTATGCCCATTTGTGACCAAATTCTGTTTTAGGGATTTAACCTATACTGTGGATACATTTGAGAAAACTTGCATATCTGTTGAACTTGAATTCATATAAATTACCTTTTAAAGATAAGACTACATTCTATGGTGCATTATTTTTTGAGAAAAAATGTTGTCCAAGTAGTCAAAAATCGTACACAATATTTCATGCCAGTGAGTACACGTGTTATTGCAATGTATTAATTTTTAAAAAGTCCAGTTTTTCACAAACCTTTCTTGTATCCAAATGCAGTCGCAAAAGAGATTTTGAAAGTCATGACAACAGTGGAAGTCTTTTCATTCTGTGACACGCTTTTAACCCCCTTACCTCATCCTGCACATTCGAACAAACATTGTCACCTTCAAGGACCTTACCAGAATAAAAGAACTACTTTCCTTTGTTGCTTCTCAGCCATCCTCCTCAAATGGTTAGAGGTTACTCCATTTCCCATCTTCAAGTAGAGGAGGAAGGGACATTTGTTTGAAAAGCTTAAATTCTTCCCTCTGAGTCCCCAAACATGCCAATGATGAATAATCCTAAGGTCTATGTTTCTTTTTCTCATTCAACAGACATTTGAAGATTTACTTATGCACTTGGAAACAAAAGACTCAAAAATTTGTATTTGTGCAAAAATGATGGCAAAATTCTCATCCTAAAATGAACGCAAAGGAAATAGAGAATATATCCATGGCAAGGATCATTAAATGGAGTCAAACCGCAGAAAAACTTTCCAACCGCTTAAATGGCCTTTCAGCAGTGCAAGTTCACATTTTATGAACAGATACGGGGAACATTGATTTAGAGTTAATTCCAGGAGAGAAGTGGGAAAATTAAATTAAATCTGCTACTATAACAAATTAAAAAGTGCTAATATTCACATGACAAAAGAGGTTAACATGTTTATAAGCTGATCAAGTATCTGTAAACTATAAATGGAATTATTTTTTATTAAAATGAATTTGTGAGTGCATGCAAGTTACGAAATTAACTAGAGTAAATATAGCTTTGCAGAGAGAGACTAACTACTTCCAAAACCAATTATTTTACATCTTTACAAATTAACCTCAGTATACAATAGGACAGATGTACACCATTTCAAAACCTCAAAGAGAGTGAAATTGAGAAATAAAGGGCTATTATAATTAATTTTGAATGTAGGTAGACAACTTTTTATTCTCATAACAAAACTACTTACACCATCACCTGTTAACACATTCAGCCCGGACAATTTTTAGTATTAGTTCAACAAAAGACGGATAGTTTTTTGTAGAATTAGTTAGGACTTATGTTCAAAATTAATGGAAAATTGTCGGAAAAATTCTTTTAATCATAGAACCTATTTAATTTAATTAGGACTCATATTTGCATCCTCCGTTTTCTTGGCACATCAGGTATGCAATCCCGCAACACTCCTGCTGTATTCAAATTCCTTTTTAGCATACTCGCACAGCACAAAGTTTCATTTATTTAGACTTTGCAAATGATATTTTTAGTCTTATAATTTCATTATTTGCACACACTAAATGTTAAAACTATCATTTAATTCATGTGTTTTAGTTAGTAAATTTCGTATACTATCGTTCTTATGAATATTAACATTAACCTGATAATGTATTTAGTTTAATATATCATGTTTTTCCTACGTGATTGTGGCATACGTTTGAACTGTACCACTATCATGGGAAAATGTAGAATGGGAATTCGAGAAGCACTAATGGCCATGCTTTGATTTTTTGAAAATTCAAAGTATCTATTTCCTTCTTTTCATGAAATGTTACGTGAAGTTACATATGGCAAAAATTTTCCCCTATTATTTGGTCTTGCTGGTTGTTATATTGGAGTGAAAGCTTCTAGATTTATTCCGGATGTTTACAAGAGGATTACCTAAAAGGAGACTACTAGCGGCACTTTAGTCCCAGTGGCGGCTCGTAGCTAAAATTAGTGGGGGTGCTGCTCCAGAAAATTTTTAGCCTTTGTTTTAAAATTGTGTAAAAGGAAAAAAACATGTATAAAAAGAAAATTTATTCAGGAACTTGATAAAATCTTAACAAAAAAACCAAACATTTTTTACTTACTTTAACTTAAATTGTTACAGTTCAAGCTTGATCTATTCATTTAAAAATGAAATCCATAAAAGAACCGAAAAAAATGAATCAAATAGAATAGCTGGAAGCAGAATAATAATCTAATTCTACACTCTTCTACACTTTATCACATTCAAGAATATGGTACACGGTTTTTAAGCACAACATACGCTGAGTAAAAAAAAACTTCCTTCCACCATCACGCCAGAGCACGCAAGAGCAACAGTGCTCTCTCTACCTGGCAGTCCCGCCTCCCTCCCCACCCCCCTCCTATGTGTGCATGCGCACAACAGTCAAACACCACGTCGCTGGCACTGTGAGGCTCACAGTTCCATACAAAGATTTTTGTATCTTTTTCATAAACTGGGGGATGGCTACTGAAGTACTGACATTAAGCTTAAGGAATATATATTGTACTACAAAAATAAAGAAAGAATTAAAGAAAAAAGGACATTATATTAAATGTTATCGATAATATCAAGTGGAAATAGGGGGTGCTGCAGTTCCGCAGTGCCTATACACGAGCCGCCACTGTTTAGTCCAGAAAGGGTAGTAAGGACGTGAACGCAACATGTTCGGTTTTTTCAAGGGTCTTCCCTGCGTGCGACCATATTTATGACATTACCTGCGATCGTATTCTCTCCAGCCTCGGTCACATGCTTCACTCGATCTGAGCGGAGACCCTTTCTGCAGTTCTCTATCAAACTGTGAGCCAAAAGAAGCAGCAAAACCAGGAAACGAACAATGTATGCAGTAAGGTTCAGCCCCAAATGATGGCTAGAAGGAAAATGGAGGATCACAGGATATGCCTGCCTCCAACTCCAAGCAATAAAACAAATGGAGAAAGGGAAGCAGCTGCAGGACACGAGGACTACTCAAGCGGTCCTCAGCACTGAACATTTTAAAATAAAAAGACTTTTGCAACACAAATGAATGTTTATTGCATTTACTTTTTTAAACATGTACATAACAAGTATTACAGAAATTTATGCCAAAATTTTAAATAATGCAATTAATATTATAGTTATTTAAACAATTAATACATATATAAATCATGCAAATTATACAATAAATATTTCAATAATAATACAAGTATGTACAGTTATAATAGTAATTACAAAAGAATAAATCCGAAAACTAAACCTAAAAGATTTTCATTTTTATTGGTGGCCTAAAAACTGAATCCAAAAAATAATAAAAAAATTCATTTTTAATAATTGTGATCAAGTTTGAAACAGGGTTCCAAACACAGAGCAGGTACATCAGGGAATATGTTACATTGAAAAGAAACATCTTTTCTGATTTTACTTTGAAGGCAGAACTTGCATTTTCTTCTTTTGGTTTTTCCCTTCGAGTCCCCTTTTATGAATGTTGGCAAATGTATTTGTTCTGTTGATTTTCTTTTAAATTTTTGTGTCACTAAGGAATCTGTTTTCATCAGCTTTCTGATAATAGCTTCCCTAAATTGTAACAGAGACATCTTACTCCCACTAAATCTGTTGTATAGCAGATATGCATTTACAAGGGATAATTCTAAAAAGTGCAGACCTATCCTGATGTTCCACCTTAGCGTCCGTCTTTCGACATAATAATATGATAACAGCTGGTCCACCCTGTCTATTCCAGCCATGTACCTATTGTACTGTATGACCTGCATCGGTTTGGCTTCCTCTTTTATTCGTTGTATTCACTACTTCACCACCAAATTCAGTCGATAAGGTCATGATCTCCCTTCTATCCTTCCATTTTCTGACACAGAGACCCTCTTTCGAATAATGGCTTATTAATTCTCCTTTCTTCAGCTTAGCCTCTTTTACATCATTAGGAACCCCAGTTCTTGATGGTCGTAATGTCCCAGTAGCAAAAAATTTTTTTTTTAATAATTCTAAAGACAAATTTGGACTACTGTAGTAATTGTCCATGTAAACGGCATGCCCAACATCCTCGTACTCGGAAAGGAGTTTTTGTACCACTTTTTCTGCGTGGCCAGTTCCACCTACTTCCTTGTCTCGGGATCCTGTACAAATTAAATTATTGAGAACGAGACCATCTGGCTCCGACAACATATAAATTTTGACACCATATTTGTGGCTTTTATTTTGAATGTATTGTCAAAAGTACAATCTCCCCCTCCACATTACCATCGACTCATCAAGGCTAAGTTCCTTTTTGGGATAGTAAATTTTTTTCATATTATTTTGAAATGTTTCCACAATATCTCTAACTTTGTATAGGGGATCCTCTGGTTTTGGCTCACCAGGAAGAGGGTTCCTACCAAAATGGAGAGCCCGTAATATTACCATAAAACTATCCCTGGGCATGGCTTCTGTAAAAACTGGGAAATTGTATAAATCATTCCTGGACCAATATTGGGCAATTTTCGGAAGTTTTACGATTCCCATCAAATACACAATGCCTAGAAATTTGTAAAACTCTTCCGAACTTACTTCAACCCACTTTTCCTTCAATCGTTCTTTCCCATAAATATTTGTTTCTTCTAAAACAAAATTAATCATTGAATGATCTGCCAGAAGAGTGAAATACCCAAAAGGATTGTTACCAGGGTTGGGGACCCTAAGTCCAGTGTTCCCAGTAAAAGCTATATTGTTGGTTGTTTGTCGGTCGACAAACCAAACAATGCCACTGGCTCCATCCCTGATGGTACCGGGCTGCTCCTCGTCGTCCACTTCACCTTCAGATTGGTCCATCACTCCAATGTCCTCCGGAATATCCTATTCCGACATTTCGGAATCGGAGTCACTCTCTATCAAAATGTTTTCCATTTCTTCCTCGGTTACGATTTCATCCCTCTTTCTCTTGTGGCTCATCCCAGAAGTAGATGGCTGAGAATCCATTCCTAATCGAGGATACAATTAAAAAAAAGTTTAAATTACAAATAATATAAAAAACGAATTTAACAAAAATACGAAAAAATACAATAAAAATGATACTAAATCAATAAGTCAAGTATATTAAATTAAAAATGGCATTCAGAAAGAAGATTAGAAGGACGACCAAAAATAATATGGAAATGTCATGATAAATCGATAAAAATTTAAAAATTGCACTTATCGGAGTTTTCCTTGAAGAAATTAAAAAAAGGCTTGCAGCTGGAAACTGTTTTGAACAGCACAAGGGCACGAATGGTACTGTGGTAAATTACAAAAAATATCAAAAACAATATTTAAAAAAACACAAAAAACAACAATAAAATGATAATAAATCAATAATAACTAAAGTATTTTACTAAACTGAAATTTTTGTAAAAGAAGCTGTAAAACGGAATAGCGAGAATCGCATGGACAGCAGTCGAAAAACGTAAAAATGCTAAAATATATCAAATTAAAAACATCATTAAAAAAGAAGATAAGGAAGATGACCAAAAAATAATATGGAAATGTCATGATAAATCGATAAAAAGTTAAGAATTGTACTTACTTGAGTTTTTGTTGAAGAAATGAAAAAAAAAGATGCAGCTGGTAACTGATCTGAACAAAACAAAGGCACGAACGGTACAGAGGAGCTAGCTTCGAAAAAAGGGACCATAAAAGAAACCTAGCGGTGGGGGAGTGCGCTGAAACGGTCACGACGAGGGACGCGAATGCACGTCCCCAGGCATCTTGGCAAGTCTCGACGGATGCGCATTCGCGTTCGTCGGGTTGAATGTGTTAACAACAGTAACAACTTTCATGGAAGAACTGTAAAATACACTCTTAAATACCGAAGGAATGAAAAAAAAATTATAGGCAATGATTTTGAAGTTGATTTTCATATAATATTATTAAATAGATGAACACAAAATGCGATTGATTCATTGCATTTATAAAGTGCAATTAAAAGCTGACTAGCATTACAACCTTTCAAGGCAATCACTTCTTTCTCAGTTAACTTGTTACATAGCATTATTTCTCTAAAAGAGAATTTCATTATTAAAATAATGTATCCCATTGAAGGCACTTCAAATCTCTATATTCTCACTTTGAAATACATCAATGATTATTAATTCAAAAATTTTAATCAACTTCCTTTTTCACACTTCTCAATCATCTTCATCTTCAGGTTTCTTAATAAGCTTCATTTCTTCTGCGGACTTTAAAGCTGCTGCAGCCAGCTGACGAATCTTCACCCTGTCATCACCCTCTGCAACAAAAAAGTAAGTTATAAGTCAACTTTTTTCACTCAATCCCAAAAATAATTACAATCATACTCTTTGAAACCAATTTAGAATGTTTTTCGTTGTGTGTGTGCATTACATAAATCCCACCATAAAAAGGTAGTTGAATGATAAGCTATCATGCTATCTACACAAAATCACACATCTTCTAAGAAATCCTATATAAAAGAGGGCATCCTATGTCTGTAGTGCCCGCATGTAAATAATGTTCATCAAACATGTAATTTACGAAGTAGCAACACTGTTACAGTAGTAATCTGACCCTGTAGTTCAATGGTAGAATATCTGCCTGGCAAGTTGAAGACCTAGGTTGATTCCTGATCAAGGCAGAATTTTTTTGCTGCTGCTTAAGAATGGCATCGTGTGCAGCATATGCCTACATACCAACACTTTCATTTGCCTTTAGTTCAATTTTGGTCAAAATCGCAGGTCAATTTAAGAAACAGAAGAATTTACCGTAAATACCAGCATATAATGTGCACCCTCGTATAACACGCAGGGGGATTTTCAGCCTCGTAATCTATGATTTTTCTATTTACCCGCATATAGTGCGCACCGATTTTTTTAGCGTTACCGCTCCAGAATAAAGTAGATGGTGTAACCTGTTCTAAAGCAATGATCGAATTATTGGTATTATGTATTGGTAACATAATGAAAGTGCGAAATGAAATTTTCGAATAACGTTCCAAAAGAACGTCAGCTAGCTCAATCATTACATATTTTATGTTTACTTACAAGGTGATATTAGGACATTATAAATCGAATTATATTAATTTCATAGTATGGCATATGACATTCTTTGAGCTAATAAAATGGAATGACGATAATCTTATGTTTTTTACATACGCTTTTGTCACGCCTGAGGTGGACGGTAGGGTGTCCCTTAAATTTTAAAACTGAGAAAAGTAACTTGTAAAAGATGCTTTGTGGTTAGAAAATGCTTTTAATGGATATTTCTGCCGAAACTGTTAGAGATACGTCAAAACAGCTGAAATTTTCGCCCTAAAGGTCCGTAACTCGACCGATTTACCATGACACATGTATTTACAACCGAAAAAGTGAAGTGTTCAATCTTACTGCATTTAGGCCCCATGAGAGACTTCTAAAAAATTTCCTACTTCAAAACGCTTCAAACAGAAGCGTTTTCTAACCAGAAAGCATATTTTAATACGTTGAGCAAGTTACTTTTCTCAGTCTTAAAATTTAAGGGACACCCTAGTGGACGGGTTCGCCCAACCTTCAGTTTTACCCTTATTAGAACACTCGGGAGCATGTAAACACGATAGCAAATAACCATAATTAACTACAGACTCGAAGAATCAATAATAAATCACGTATGAATGCTGAGAGAAAGGTAGGGAACGATAACTTTATTTAGTTCTACAAGAAGCATCAACTCCCAGCGTACTCAAAGGCATCAGCTGCCATTGTTTCTAATTGTAAGTAGTACCAGTACCTCACCAAGGAATAACTTCACCACCAGGCCGGGCGCCGGTGTAGGGTGACGTCATGCGTAAGATGACAATTCCGATAACAACATCGAAGAAGAATGGTCCAGTGACGAAGAATTTCTTGGCTTTTAAAATGAATAAATACTGAATTCATTCTTTTCATATCTAATTAATGTATGTTTATAGAATTAGTTAATAAATTTTTACTATTTTCTATCTTACTTTTCGTAAAAATCACCAATAAAAATATGAGGATACCCGGGCAGTAATTACTGTGCCGAAATTGTGCAAATATGAGGTGAAATGAAAATAGGAAGATTATGTACCCTCGTATAACACGCATCCTAATTTTTAACTTGAATATTTCGAAAAAAAAAAAGTGCGCATTATACGCGGGTATTTACGGTACTCAGTTTAATACAGTGCAAGCAACGATGTTTCCATCCTCTACTAATCCTAACTCATTAGGATTGTTCCTCTCAGGATGATAACAGTAACAAACAGTACCAGCACATGGGTCATACAGTGAAATACTGTCATCTTATTTTTACAAAGAAATAATGTAAGATACAAAAAGCAAATGCCATACTCAAACAAAAGGAGGATGATTCTGAAATTGAGACCATTCCCGTTACATAAATGCCCATACAGAATTATATTATATTTTTCTGGCTCTTAAGCCATGCATTAACTCTTTCATGCTGAACACAAAATTTCTCACATTTGCAACAATCAGCTATTGGGATTGATAAAAACGTAAACCTTCACTAATAGCAGTTTTGCTTAATCATGATTAACAATTTAGCGGCTTATTTCAGTTTACTTAATGGATTCTGCTAAAGTGAGGTTCACTATCTAGTAGAATCACCATTACTCTACCTTTTGCAATCCCACATTCACCACCACTCAACATTTCAATTATTTTCTGTGAAAGCCTAGATGGGGGTGGGGAAATACAAGGCACGAATGCCTGAAGTGGCAAGCTTGTATTTTCTGTATAAAATGCAGTTTCTTAGAGAAGGAGTAAACTAGCGGCACAAAAATAATTATGATGGTTCACATTACTTTTTTAGCACATGATACAAAAACCGGAACAGGTTTGATATAAGACATATATATATATATATATATATATATATATATATATATATATATATATATATATAAGACACCCACGACCGCAGCACCACCTGTGTTACAAAAAAAAGAACTACGGCAATGTCCAACTACTTAACTCAACCTGGGGGAGGAAATGGAACGAGTCCAACCCCCAACTGCTTAACCCAACAAGGAAATAAATCAAATCCAACCCCAACCACTTAACTTGTTTAATTTGCACTTTTCTTTCTATTATAAGGGGGGCTGCCACCCCCTTAAACCTCCTGCTTCTTTAGCCATTGGGTGTGGGGCAGCAGTGATCACGGGTGTCTTATATAAAACCTAAGCCAAACAATCATTTGTCATCTTTGGTCTAGATAATAATAATAATTCAGGAAAATTCAGTATTTTCTGGTCTATAACGCACGCGTTATCTATACAAAAAATATAAAAATCGGGAAAAAAACATCATGCGCATTATACAAAGGAAAATAAAATAAATTGTTCCTCCTCATGAAACGGAATCCCCAGGAAGGATACGCTTTCAAGCCCACGATGTCCATCTCTTGAGCAATGCATTTCGCTTGCAATAAGACCCTTGTTGTTGAAATCCTAATGCCTTTTGCCCTTTCTCGTATCACCCACTCATACAATTCTTCCTCGAGTTCTGGCCAAAAGCATTTTCTAAAACGCAATGCTCGTTTTTTCCGATGCAACTTTTTCAGTATCAATTCGCCTTTACGCCATTCTCGTACTCTTGATTCCCCTACGTTAAACTTTCTTTCAGCCTCACGATTTCCTTTTTCTATAGCGAATTTTACGACTTCTAATTTAAACTGCGAAGTGCATGATTTTCGCTTTCGCATATTTTCGTTTTCCATGGTAAATTAAAAACTTTTTCAATACCGACGCCAAGCTAATTCAAGACTCCATAATACCATGTGGTGTACAGTGAAAACAACTGAATAACGGGAAGCCACAGCAAATTTTAATTGATTCATTTTTTTTAGGAAGCGCTTGTTTCAAATCAATTTTTTTTAATGCGCGTTATCTATACATTTGTACCAGGTTTGAAGAAAATCACTTGCGCATTATCTATAAGGTGCGCGTTATAGACCAGAAAATACGGTACCTTGGATATGAGTGTGTATTTTTGACTAATCAACCTACTGGATTTTTATAGCCATAACTCATTCTACACTGAACACCTCACAAGGGAGGAGGGAAACCCGGTGCTGGCCTACTCTTAATGAAGAGCACCAAGGGGGCCAAAGGCTCAACGTCCCCTCCGAAGGAAGGAATGCTGACTTTGCATGGTCTCTTCAAAACCACACAAACAGGGGGAAAAAATCCTACTTTTGCAGGAGTTGTGCTCACTGCCTTTTCGAGCAGCGGAGGAGTAGCACCCAGCGTCCTAACCACTACACCACCGGCACCCGCACCCTGGATACGAGCTTACTCTGTTTTCCTGATATTTGAAATGAACAATGAAAAAAAAATTCAATCATACTAAAATGGAGCAAGTGTGATTTGTCTGCCCAGAATCTGATTGGCTGTGGGGAAGCAACAGCCCTGCCTCTGGCGACAAGAAATTGAACTACCTCATAATCGTAATTTTCAAATAAAACTTGCATGTATTTGTTTGTGAATGAAGCAAAATTACCGCTACAGAGGATTCTCACAAGCCATCTCCGGACAAAATAGCACTTAACTATATACCATATAAATAAACTGATGTGGGCAACACATGACTTTCTCCATATTTATATGGCAAATTACATGTTGTTAGCTCTGGGATTGTTGTCAATATTTACTTCCGGTTGACAATTAAGAAAAGAAAAAGGAGCGTTACTAAGATGTAACTAAGCGTCAATTGTTAACAATAGTCTTCAGTAGGTGGCATGGTGGTGGCAGCTAAAAATATAAGATATCTCTTAAACAATGCATTATATGGAAAAATGTATCAAACAAAGATTGTAGAAAATGAAATTTTCTACAACTTTTATTCCAATACATGTTTACATTTATCAAATATTAAAGCAAATATTTCAAAATAACGGATGAGTGACAAGAGTAAACACCCACTTCTGGTCGACCGATTTTTACCAAAAACTAATCAGATCTTCTAACTTTTATAAAAATGTTAAATATAAAATTTTGCATTGACCTGATTAATAGTTTTTGAATTAGAGCGCCCACAAAATCTATCACATACAGACCGACACAGACATCATCGCGAAACTAGTCAGAACGTGTTCAGGGAACCTTAAAACATGTATTTCTGTTTAAATCTCAAGTTCGATTTTTTTCATGAAAACAATACTTTCTCATACTACGTATATGGAGAAAGTAAAAAGCATGAATACTTATGGCAAAAAATTGTCGTGCAACAACAATTATATTTTGAAACAATCTCAACAATTATTGTCTACCAATTATTTAAACTAAATATAAACATTTATGTTGCCTTGGAAGTGCCAATCAACAAATAACAGAGAAGGAAAGCATTAGTATTGTTGCCAATAAACAGAAAAATAAACAAAAATAAAGATAATTATTTATTTTGCATGCTAAATTAATAATTATGTTGATATAGAGATTAAAATTGATGAATATTTGATAAGTCTTTGAGATCATTTTTTGCAAAGGCTGCATAAGTCTTTAATCTTTGGCTAAAAGCAGAAAATATAATTTATTCAAATTTATTTTAATGAAATCACGTTTTGTATGCATTAAAAAGTAAAAAAATAAATCTAAAATTTACATATTTGAATGTTCCATAAAGTAAAAATAGTTTTGCACATATAACAGTTGTGCAACGTAATGTTTTACGAATTAATCTTCATTAATATTTCTTTGTGCACAACATTTATTTGTCAAATCTATTTTTACTTTCTGCAACATTCATTAATGTGAATTTTATAGTTATTGTTTACTTTTTAGTGCACATAAAAGTTGGTTTCATTAATTTTTTATTTAATTTTTTAACATAGATTTTAATTCATGCATACCCATGATATTTGAAGGGCAATTACGACAAACAAACACTTCATACAAAATTTTCAAAAGCATGAATGCTTACAGCGAACAGTCGTGTAACCCCAATTATTCAGAATTTATCAGAACATAATTCTTATCTTTTGGTTATCTCAAATAGATATAAACATTTGTTTCCTTGGAAATAATTATTCTGGACAAACAGGAAAAAATTTGGTACTTTGTGGTTCACATGGCACCTCTGCAGTGCCCAACTAGGGGCGATATATGGAACTACAAGGCACTGAATGTGGCGAGATTTTGAATTACATGGAGCTGTACTCCATTGGAACTCGGATGCGCCAAGGAAGGGAAATTTGAATATGAAGGAACATTTTACAGGTCCCCACCAGATTGGGTAGGTTGGTGGAAGTGTTTTTCATTCCTCCTCATGTTCACTGTGTTCAGAGGCATCTCCATTCAAAGAAAAAAGAAGAGATACCATTAAAAATTAAAGTTTTATAATGGTATCCCTTCTACCGTTAAAAATGAAATTTTTTATAATGGCATCCCTTCTTTTTTCTTCGAATGGAGACGCCTCTGAACACAGTGAACATGAGGAGGAATGAAAAACACTTCCACCAACCTACCCAAACCGGTGGGGACCTGTAAAATGTTCCTTCATGTTCAAATTTCCCTTCTTTGGCCCAACCGAGTTCCAATGGAGTACTGCTCCATGTAATTCCAAATCCCGCCACATTCAGCACCTTGTAGTTTCATATCTCGCCACATTCAGCACCTTGTAGTTTCATATCTCGCCCCTTGGGGCACTGAGGATTTGGTGCCGCATTAACCACAAAGTACCAAAATTTTAATCTGCCAGCATTCTAATATTATGGGGGAAACTTGCACAGTGGATTTGGAAAAGCCATCACGATTCTGGCCCAGAAGGCTTCGTATCCAGGCAAAGATGGAAAATACAGGGATAATGTGGTCAATAAATAAATATTGCAAAATTAGCGTATTATATCTGTAATTGTTTTACTACTGCATAAAGATAAGAATTCTATGATAAAACCTAACCAATTGGGGCCAAAGTCCTCCAAGCCCTCGCAGGAGCTAGGAGTTGTTGGCCCATAGGGACAGAAATCTACTAGTTGAGTATAATAACAAAAATCCAAAATCTAAGATCAGTGATTTCAAAGCTACAAATGATATTAAAATCGTTCAAACTATGATATATTATCCAATACAATCCAAAGGCTTAAGTTGTATATACAGTCCCATATCAATGCTTTTGTAACTCCACCAGTGGTTATTTGTTTTAGCCCTCATAGAGTAAAAAAATTTCTAATGGGTTGAATTCATAGATAAAGTCACTACTAATTTTTTGTACCTCACCATCAGGATTCTTTTAAATAATTAGAGAGAGTGCATAAAATTTTATATTACTGTTAATTTTAAGATGTTTTATGCATTAATTTCATTCGATTGCAGTTTCAATGTTTCAATGTTCAGCAGTTTTCAAGCTTTTTTCATATACCACTTACATAATTTTACATGACATTATACACCATCTACCTTGAAAATATTTCAAAGAAATTTATTAAGTACCTTTTTATTGTGATGTGAAAGTCGTGAAAATGTTAATAATGAAATTATTGATGCATACACTTAAGTGCTTAAACCACTATTATTGAATACCTTTTATACATAACTGAAATATTTCAAATTATACTGTTGGCCATAGTAAACAACATACCGATTCTAGATAGCAACATAAGGATCTCCATTAAATTAGTTTCTATGAGCTTCTCTGCAACATCTTTCTCACTCCGCATCATCGCTTCCACAATAGCAGCACCTCGGTGTTGTAATGCTGGTAATGGCATTGCAAGCAACATTTGGAGGACCTCCATGGATTGAGGAAGCTGAAATTGTAAAGTTTACAAATAATTTAAGCTATAATTTTCACAATAGTCATTTCAGATTTTTTTCCGGATCTAACAGAAGTTCATACACAAGTAAGAGATGCTATTGACTAAACTGGAATGAAAGATACATTTGCTTTCCAAGTTATAAGACATACACACATACAAAATCTTCCACTAATTAACATATTAGAAATTATTATTAGCTCTTATTTTAGGGTAACAGTAACAATATACAAAATTTCGTTTTTAGTTTTTGTAAAGCCTAGAATGTTCTTCTGTCACAATCATAATAGATACTTGCATAGCCAGTGGTTCACAACACTTACAACTTAAATAAATAATAATAATACTAGGACGATTTCACGTCAAAATATAAAATAGACTACTACTGTTTGTGCAAAATCTGTGTATGATAGCAAAAAATGGTTATCATTTTCATGCTCAGTGTACTCGAATTACTAAAGGAAAGCTAATACTTTTCAAATCCCAAAAACCATGTGAACTTGTGTTATTGATAATCCAGGTTATATATATATATATATATATATATATATATATATATATATATATATATATATATATATTTAACATACCACATTTTACTAGCTAATCAGCTGATTGCTGTAGTCTACCACCAGGTAGACTTCCCGCAAAACACATATCGAAAATATAAAACAGTACATATATGCAAATCGAAATAATTTTTTTAGTTAATGAATATATTATAATGTATATAATTAACAATTTAAGTATGTAATTTAAAACCCATAGAATTCATCTTCCTCCTCATCTTCAGCACTGAATAACTATGCGAGTAAGGCAACTGCGATACACAATTAAATTTAAGATTTCATATTAAATACTGTCATTAATTTTCTCTAGCCATTTACCTAATATTCTATAAATAAGTGTTATGTATAGTTTGATAAATTTCAAAAATCACGTCAAAAATCACACAACAGTCACAAACATTAACACCAAAAATCCAAAATATATTAAAATACCTTTCGCTCCAGGTGTCGCCAACAAACTTGGAAACATTTTTTCAGAACATGACTTAAAAACTGTTCATGTCAACAACAATAAATTCGCCAACCTCCTTCACAACCCGAAATACACCATACCGTCTTTACTAAAATCAGGAATTTACAAGATTGCTTGCGGGACATGTGATAGGATATATATAGGACAGACAAAACTTAATTTAGAAACACGCTTCAAAGAGCACTTAGCACACTTCAGACACAACAGGATAAACAATTCGATTGTAGCCGCCCATATACAAGAAAACAACCACCCCATCACTATACAGAATCTAACACTGTTAAAATCAATATGCGAAGAAAACAAATTAGACGCCTTTGAGAGTCTCTTTATTAACAAATTCAAACAAACCGTTATATCGATCGTGGCCTGGTACCTTACTCCCCCCTTTACTGTCTAACGAATCCCCCTTCCCCTCCACCTCCTCCTGGTCCCCTCCCTCCCACCTTCACTTTCTCACCAACCGTCAACGGTTCAAATTCCCTTAGGCAACCCAACAGACCCCACTCTTCTTCCAGAGCTACTAATGATGAGAGTTTGGCTCTTGAAATACGTATTAGAGCTTGGTTCTTCTCACTAAATCCTTTGTTTGTTTATGGTCGGAGTCGACTCTTCAGGTCATAGTTTCACTCGCCGTAGTCTCCTCTGTTATTTACAAATATCAAATAAATTGACATGTTTAAACTTCATTCAACATTTGACCTTAAGCCTGAAATGTTTTGCCTTGTAAGCAAATTTCCTCAATTCCAATTTTTCGTATTTAAAAAAGTAGTTTTCTGAGGTTTTTACATAAAGTTAGATTTGCATAAGTCGAGTATTGCATAACCCAGGGAGGGTCTGTATTTATTTATGGTACTCGAGTTAATTCCTAAAATGAGAATATAATTCTAAAATTTTGTTCTTATACCCCTCAAAATCTAGGGTATACGAGAAAGTCGGGATTTTTTGGCAAAATACACAAGTTTAAATGGTAAATTTATTTACTTGTTATTCCAACACTTACAGTGAAATTTCCATAACTCGAATGTCCATAACTTGAATTTTCCATAACTCTAAGTGAATTAATTTTACAGGGCAAAATAGAAATGAGAAAAACATACTTCCAAAAGTCGAATTTTCTATAACACGAATATTTTTTTGTTTCTCTTGAAGTTCAACTTATGGAAGTTCCACTGTATTTATTTAAAAAAATTAACTCAGGTGGCCATTAGTCTTTGAGCCTGAGTGCCATTACACCCTCTGCACTATTGTAGTTATGCCACAGCTTGCTAGTAATCTTGTGTGAAAGAAGGTAACATGCAACATGATAACATGTAACTTTTACAATATTTTCTGAACTTATAACAACTTATATAAATTCAAACTGATGTTGTCTCATATTCAGTGAACTTCCAAATATCCATTTGCAGATTATTCCTTCTTTCTTCACTTTTCTAATGAATTTGTTATTCTATAAAATCGCCCAATGAAGTATTCAGGAATTTAATTATCTTTTGCACTCGTATGCAGTCATTCAACATATCTTTCTGCTAAAGATATGGTGGGTGATTTTTTTCAGACCAGGTCATGATGGCATTTTTTGTCTCAGCAACCTCCTGTATTGATACTTAAGGGGATAATTCATTGAACTCTGGCTAGTTAACAGTTGCATTTTTTGATGACTCTTGACTCTCTTTAATTGCGTGCACATGGGCGATTTTTTCCCATCTAAACTTGGATAGGAAAAAATGCCACACGGAGGAAACAGAAGTGCTACATCTTAATGTCAGCTCCTAAATGACAACATTCTTTCATCTTAGCGATCCGCTTATTCAGCACATTGAAGCTTTTTGTCTTTCCGATTTTCATTGTTCGACTCGTAGGAAGTTTCTAATTGACAATATTATTTCATTCTCCCTTACCCATGATCCACTTATTAGGCACGTCATGATTATTCATCCGATTGTGAACAAGTTGATTTCTCGGAGCCAGTTCACGTTTCGACATGCTCCGGGAACTATTGTTCTGTGTATAGTATAGTATGTGCTGTGATTTTATAGCTTTCTTGCTCTCTTTAATAATGGCAGACAAAAAGCACTCTAG
This sequence comes from Tanypteryx hageni, assembly GCA_028673005.1. Classification (NCBI taxonomy): domain Eukaryota; kingdom Metazoa; phylum Arthropoda; class Insecta; order Odonata; family Petaluridae; genus Tanypteryx; species Tanypteryx hageni. The sequence goes on along the minus strand of CM054115.1, from coordinate 43,811,428 downwards.
AAAGCTTGTGTGTTTGCAAATTAAATAAAAAAATAAAACTTCGTGAAGATGGTATGTCAACTACTGAGATATACCATAAGTTTGAGCTGCCTCATACTACTGTTAAAGATGAAGCCAGGATTTCAGATTGAGTGAAAAGTACTGCATTTATGCAATTAACAATGATAAGGAAACATGGACTTATTACTGAAATGGAGAAACTTTTAATTGTTTGGATCGAGGATCAAAATGAGTGCTGTATAATAGTGAGCGGTAATGCCATCTGGTGATACTTTCTTGACAGTTTGATAGTGCTTAGTTATCTTCATGGTCTAATTGTTTATCCAATACCGTTTGATTTTTCATAATTATTCATTTGTGTGTGTTGATTTAACGATTCTTTCCCAGTAAAGATAGTCAAGATTGCAAATTTGTCATCAACTGAGGTGATTCTCATTAAAATTTAGTTATATTTATTCTTTACGTAAGAGATTTTTATTTTACATCTTAATAAAATTAATTATAATGAAAAATCTAAATTTATGATTTTGTTTAACAACCATGCTTTTAGAATGCATGTAATTGAAATATGAAGTAATGACTGCACCTGTGGTACATGTTTCGTCTATTTCTTTGCAGACCTAAATTATAATATTTTAAAATAGGTATTTCCTAAAATTTTTGAGTCTAGTGTCCTTGATCAGAAACAAAACCCCCTCATTTTAACATTATGTTTATGGAAAATAATGATCTGCTTTTCGTCACGGTCCCAGGAACATAACCTGACATAATAGCAGAGACTGCCTGTATTTGTAAAAAGAATAGTAAACTATGTATGTGATATGTGAAAATGGATTGAGTAGTATGTGCTGCAATAGACAAAGAAATATAGTTCTTTTTTGGATTATCTATGGTTTCAAATTATTCATGCCTCATTTGCCCTTCATTAGCCCAGATAATCAGGAGTTTACTGTAATAATTCACAGAAAAAATCTTAGATTCAATAAGTCAATGAAGTTGCCACCAAGAAGAGTGACAAAACTGAATGTGTACATGACATTTTTCTGCAACTATAACATAGATATGATTTCAACAGGGATTTTTCTATTTCATGCATGTAAGGACATAGATCTGTACAATTATCCTCAAGATTAGGCTACCCCATTAGCACTGAAAAAACACTGGTTAGACCAGCTGTTTTCAAACGTTACAAAGATCCTCTTGCACCTAAGAAAACGGTAAACACAGTTCATAAACAATACTGGATCTAAAATTGCCATTAATATAACCACTTTAAGAAAAGACATGGATGCAAATGATACATTCTAGTCACTTGTGGGCTAGAATAGTAAGTCTCAAAATTACGATGTTTTAACAGACAGTAAATATATGTCAAATCTTTTGCATCTCCCTTCCCTCCCAGGAAGGCACGGCCCGGAGCATGGATTATTAAAAGCATGAACGAAAGGTAGTTGCTGGACTAATGGTTGCAATAGTATCCAACTGGCTTAAAAAAATTTAATGCATCAAATTCCACTAAAATGTAATCACGAATCAACATTAGAATAAAAACACTCCTCTGTCTTGGCTGCACACTCACATACCTTAACCACCTTTCTGCAGCATTTTACACTGTTGGACAAGAGAATTGCGAGAGCACCGGCAGCAGCCATTACAGTATCGATGTCTGCTTCTTCATCATCATCGTCTTCATCTTCTTCCTCTTTCTTCTCCTCGTCCTCCTTCCTCTTTTCCCCTTCACCCTTATCTTCCTCCTTCTCGCCTTCTTTTTCCTCCCCCTCTTTGACCGCCTCCGTCTTTGCAGCCTCTTCCTCATCCGTAATCTCCACTATCCTCGTTTCCTCTTCTTCCACCCTCTTCTGCCTCTCCTCTTCCTTCTTCTTCAGCTCCTCCAGCTCCCTCATCTGCTTCTCCTCTTGCCTCTTCCTCCTCGCCTCCTGCTTCTCTTTCCTCCTCTGTTCCTTCTTTTTCTTTTCCTCCGGATCGAGCGTCAAATAGCTGGCTTCGCTACAAAGGAGCACCAAGAATTTGGTGCGATCATTTTCCCCCTCATACATTTTGATAACCTGTCGATAAATTGATACAAGTCAAAATATTTTATTACTGTAATAAAAAAATTATGACGTTTCAATGTGACTGAAAGGATATGCTCAAAGAAGCAAAAATGTGCGAGAAGAAAAATAAACTAGGATGTTAGCAATATTACATCATATTGATCTTTACTATTTATATTATGCAACTGGTATATCTGTCATTTCCACAAAGTTTGCAGGAATATATTCTTTCAATGTAAAAAATAAATAACGACCAATTAAAAATTGCTTAATTAACTGATGTAATGCTTTGAACTAAAAGACATATCATGGATTGTTTTAAAACAAATGCAAGAAGTCACTTCCAGCAGAGGACTTGAATTTAAATTAAACAAATTATCATAGCATACCATGAAAATAAAAGAAAGATCTATGTTGCACAGGATGTTTTTTTGGTTTGCAGCTCATCATGCTTATAGACTTGTTTCTTTGTACATTATGAAACTCTTCACAGTTTTGAGTTTGCCAACCAAAACCAGCAAATTTCTTGCAGTTATGCGTATTTTCGAAAATAGTTTAGTATTTTTTACCAGAATGTTAACAGCAACCTTAAGTTTAAGATAAAGAAATTTTTACAATAGTATGAGAAGTCCTACACTAACAAGTCCAAAAAAATGACTGAAATTGGGTGCAAATTAACTACAATTTGGTATTATAAATATTTTTAAAAACCATTAAAATATAATTGATGTTGACAGTGCCGTAACTAGCTATTTTAGCACCCGGGGAAAACTACCAAATATGCACCCCATCCATGAAAAATTTTCTAATACCTATATTTTCTAACTATATGGATTTTGGGTGAACAATTAATAAATAAAAATAAACTATAAATGATGTAGTTTCTCACTATAAATGTACATATTTTAAATACATAATTAAAAATATAATTACATACATACATAATTAAATACATATATAATTTAAATAGAGAAAGTATAAATATTAATAATTAATATTAAAGAGTTATTCTGCATGATTTTAATGCAGCAAACTCATCAATAACATCATCAAAATTTATAGTTTCTGCTATGCGTGTAGCCTGGAACAAGCATAGTAGTGAAATCGCCCGTCTTTGTGCCATGCAACCTCGCACAACTTGCCACCAATAATTTTTGCGCCCCTTCTTTATTTGCGCCCGGGGCAGATGCCCTGCTTGCTCCACCCTAGTTACGGCACTGGATGTTGACATGACTGGCACCCAGGCACCTTTTGACATTAGTAATAAGTGGATATGCTCTTTGGCAACCAAATGGGTTGAAAACTGAGCGTGTGATTTTCTCTCACATCTTAATCTTTTGGCACTTTTAAAAATTGCTTATGTATTTGTTTTGTCTATCTGTATGTCCATCTGTACGACCAATATCTCTGGAATCCCTAAACCTGGAGAAGCAAAATTTTCAGGATAGGTCTGTCTATATGAGAGCTATACATAGTAAAAATTTGGTGGATCTAGGATCAGCTGCTGGTTAGTAATTGGAAAAACTTTCTAAAAAGAGCATACTGCTACAAATGTAGGCAACCAACAATACATCACATCTGCTATTCTTTACTCCAATGAAAAGACAGCAGTCTGTGAAAAAATGTGCCATATGTAATTTGCTCTGCCATTCTTCTCTCCTTGTTTGTAACCTATGTTAAGGTTCAATTTTGTTAAAAATTTTGATTTCCTATATATTACCGTATTTTCTGCCAGATACCGCGCGCGTTATCTATACAAAAAAATATAAAAATCGAGCAAATGTGACTATGCGCGTTATACGCAGGAAAAAAATTGTATTTCAAAGCGAACGTTATTTCGTTGTAATTGTTATGCTTTTCTTATAGTAATGGAAATTTACGACAATTCGTCACATTTTAAAAACACTTGCAGACGTTCTTTTCATCAAATGGCAATTTAAATTATTTCCTAGCGAAAATAATTATTCAATTAAAAAAATACACGTTTTACCACGTAACTAAAGCATTTCCATATTATACAATTTCAATTAGTAATACCTATAAATATATCAGTCTATAAAGCAACATATGAAACAATATCACTAAATGTTCTAACGTAATTCAACATACTCGCTAGTTTATTGTACGCTTGTTATTATTTACAATACAACCAACCGAAACAACCCAACTCCGTGTCCGATCATTTCATTTACGCATTTTCTCTTTTACAGAAAATACTCGCAGTTGAGTTGATTGTATTGTAAATAATAACAAGCATAAAATAAACGAATAGAACGACTAGAAGGGTCATGGAGATAACACACAAGCACCGTTAACGCACCGAAACGCATTGAACGTTTTCTTTCATGCAAGCAATTGAGAATTGCTTCACTTTTTCTCCATTCTCGGACGCTGGATTCTCCTACACTAAAAATTCTTCCGGCTTCACGATCTCCTTTTTCTTGGGCTACTTTCACTACTTCTAATTTAAATTTTGCAGTATAAGATTTTCGTCATAATTTATTTTCGTTTTCCATGGGCTTTATTATAAAACTTTTAGTAATTAGTATAACTGAGCACGTGTTCATACCGTTCACCAAAACCTGAACAAATGAACGACTAATCACGTGATGAATTTGAAGTTGGATTAAAAAATTGAAAGAAGAAATTGCGCTGATTCAGTTTTCTATCAGAAACAGAAAAATTTCGTCTGCGCGTTATGTATACAATTTTCAATTTGATAAAATTATTAAGATGCGCGTTATCTGCTGGTGCGCGGTATCTGGCGGAAAATACGGTACTATGGTTGCCAATTACTTGTAATAATACTGGCTATAAAAGTATTTTCTAGAACAGGGGTGGGGAACCTTTTTTCATTAGAAGGCCAAATGTTACTTAACGGAGACCTCATCAGGCCGCACATTGCAATGTACGCTGCATACATTCACATTTATAAAAATTGAAATAATAAAGAGGCTAACACAATTTAACGGCTTTTTAATCTAACGAATACAGATTTCAATTCTTAATATTTACTAATATTTTTAAAAACTTTTGAAGGCTTTAACACAAGATAATTACTTTTTAATCTAATGGAAAAAATTTCAAATCTTCATATTTACTAATATATTAATAAACTTTAAAGAAGTTAAAACAAATTAAGGACTTGTAAATAAAATGTTGCATCCAATCACATTCATAAATTAAGAAGGCAAACACAATTTAATGACTTTTTGTGAATGTTTGTTATGAGCTAAGAACTTGATATTTGTTGTCTTTAGCTTCAATTGGTCTTCCAGGTGAGTTTTTGTCATCTGTGATCTCAGGCACATTTTGATTTGAGCCATGTATGAAAATGTTGATTCACAACAATAGGTTGTGACAAAACAAGAGAGTAAACAACAAGCATATTGATGCAGTCATGGGTATTCAACAGCATTCTTCCATATTTCAATGGGATGCTTCTTACTGTCGAATAGAGGCTTCAGAATGTTATCTTCTGAGAGCTCAATCAACTCCATCTGAAAATCCTCAGGTGCATTCGAGACAACAACCAGATGTGGCTGAAAAGCTAACCTCAATGTGGCATCATGTTTCTCAAAATCTTTAAATCTCTCATTCCATTCTTCAATCAAGGAGTCTAAGGCACCTATATATTCATTCATATTCCAATTTTGCAAGTTTTTATTCATATCTTGTTTATCATATACCTTTGCCAGTTCAGGAAAATGCTCTGCTGAAACAACTGATCTGATAAGGCCAATTTTAAAAAAATTCAACTTCTTCCAAAATAACTGAATTTGCTGCCACACTTCATATATGGATTTAGTTTTACCTTGCAGAGAAGTACTCAAATGATTTTGCTTTGATATTAAATCACACAAAAATGCAACATTTCTGCAGAAATCTTTCTTCAAAATTTCACAAGGTTCATTGTTCTTTGAAAAAGCTCACACCTTGTTTTCGCAAAGCTAAAAAATTTCCTAGTACTTGACCTTGTAACAACCAGCACACTTTAGAATGATATTGAAGATCTACACTAAATGTTTCATCATCATTTTGAAGCATGGTGCGAAACTGGCGATGCCATGAAGCATTTGCTTGAATATAGTTCACAATACCAATAACTTTACGTAATGTGTCATTTAAAACAGTAGATTTGGCACAAAGATTCTGTTGATACAAGATACATATCTATTGTTTGTTCTTTCTGTAACTTTCATGCTAAAATCATATAAGAGTTTGAGTAGGTATGTTTACACAAGTATGCAAAAGGCTGCGCTGAGTATCACAAAAGGACGCATGCAGCCTGAATCATTAATAAAATCCTAACACTTACTTCTGGAGAAAGCATAAGATTTGTCATCACTTGTGTTGCTGCCCTCCTCAGCAGAGTATGGTTTTCATACATGTATGTCTCAATTTTCTGCAATCCCTGTTCTTTAACAATCCTGTAATTAAAATAGTATTACATTTGAATAAATTCAATGTTCTCAATTCCATCAAAAATTAATTTTAAATTAGCATTAAACAAAATGGTGACAATGAAAATATTTATTATATAATATTATTACTATAGTTTATCTTCCGCACTAACTATTACTGTATTTACTCATATACCACGTGCACCTTTTTTCCCAAAATGTAGGTAACGAAAAGGGACTGCGTGTCTTACATGAGGATTTCTGAACAGTTTGTATAAATTGCAAGTATCGATAGTAAATTCACTGAAACACACTTGCATCCATATTTATACTTGCAGAAGACAAAGAATTCTATGAAGTATATGTGCAAAGTATTTTAACGATTGAAATGAAGTTATATTTTTATAATATTAAAGCTGTAATTTAAAAATGAGTTTTAAGTTTATTATTGTTACTCAAAATAAGCAGTTCTGTCATTAAGCATTTACTATCAATTGCTATATATGCTTTTGCCAGAATAAGTTGGCATCTGTGTTCGTCGAATTCATCATGAGCCCTTGATGCTCATTTAACATAAGAGGGGCGACTACCAAGGAGATTAATTCTAGCATCGGCATAAAGAGATCATCCAATAAATTGTTTCATACATGTAGAAGGGAAAAGATGCTTTACTTGGGTGGACCTTGTTTCAGGGAGTGGAAATCGGTGAAGATGCCAATTTATTTTTTTCCTTCCGAACTGGCCCAAAAATAGGGGTATACGAGGATGCATGTTACATGAGTAAATACAGTCTACTAATGAAATAAGGAGAAAAGCAACCACCAATACAGAATTTTATGTTGATCAATATAAAATTTCATCACTATTGCAATATTTTATAAAAAAAAGTCAACAGACGATCCCAATTAAAAATAATTTTTCTCACCTCATTCGAACTGTTTCACTAACACCAGCAAGGTTGCATAAAGCCAAGAGAGCTTCAAAGTTTTCCAAGGCAGTATAATCAATATGTAGTAAGTTAAGTAATGGCCGAACGACCTCTGCACTCTGACAAATAAAAACAGTACATTTTAGTTAATCAAACAAGGCATATTACCAAAGACAGTAAAAAAATAACACAGCAAATGCACACTAAATGGAGAAAAGTCAAATAAAACAAGAGATAAAAATTCTTCAAAAAAAATATAAATTTTAACTAATGTCTTGATGTTATGATGATAACACACTTGTAAAAAGGTTAAAAGATATTCTGAAAAAAATAATGCTTTAGATCAGGGGTACCAAAACTATGGCCCATGGGGCATATCCAGCCCATGCAATTATTTCATCTGGCCTGCCTCAACAATTTCTTGAAGACATGCATATTCATGTCTTTGCCAGTAGGAAGTTTCACTGCTATCAGCGCCAAAAGTATGTCGACTCGAGTTTGAGGCTAAATATCTCGAAAATGGCTCCATGGATTTTGATAGAAGGCATATCAGCGTGCAGCATATTTAATTTTGCATTCTGCTTTCAACATATATAAAAATCACTATAAAATATTCCGTTCATTGCAGGCTTATGAACTTAATTACTTAATATCAGCATGCAGCATATTTAATTTTGCATTCTGCTTTCAACATATATAAAAATCACTATAAAATATTCCTTTCATTGCAGGCTTATGAACTTAATTGATTTGTAATACAGAGCCCAACAGTGTGCGTTGCATGTCTCACTGCCTTATAGTTTGAGGGAGATAACACAGTTTCATAAATTTAATAAAATGTTGTAAACAAATAAACCTAAAATTTGACATCTTGCACACATGGTAAATAGAATTAACTCCTTGACCGTAAAATTCAAAATTAGAGACAATGAAAAAAGGGGGGGGGGGGGAGAGGCCCCGTTTCCTTTCCACCTTAGGATTAGTGCTTGTGCAATTGAGTGAATGAATGTGTGGATGCCATCAGGTCCCTGGCGTGGAGTAACAACCCCTAAACCTGTAAGTTTATAATTTTTATTGTCTTTTGCCTTTTCCTGCCTCTCCCCCCTTTTTTTCATTGTGTCTCTAATTTTGAATTTTACCGTCAAGGAGTTAATTCTATTTAACATCAATTTCGCCGTAGTCTCCACCTTTACTTATTTAATCTTGCACACATAATAATAGGACTATGACTGACATCCTATTCAAATTTAACTGCAATTAGATGAAACATTTCATAATTATGAACTGGCTAAGTGATGCCTTCCATCTCAGAGCTCTAAAAAGGGGTCTTTTTTCATTCTCACCCCGAAACGACTCCTTCGAAAAATCCAAAAAATACATAACTACCCTCATTCAACACAGAATTAAATATGCTACATGCTGATATGCCTCCTACCAAAATCCATGGAGCGGTTTTCGAGATATTTAGCCTCAAACTCGAGTCTACATACTTTTGGCGCCGATATTAAGTATCATTTATGAAATCTAAATGACTTTTTGAGTACATGGATACAATATACTTTTAATATAGGCACATGACACACAACACAATAAAAAAAATTCTCAAAACTATCTCGCTAAAATTTACACAAGGCCATTTCAGAGGTTGCAGCCTGCACAGTTGTATATAAAGCCTCCAAGTGGCCCTTGTAGGAAAAACTTTTGGTGACTCCTGCTGTAGATATTAAAGTTTAAAACTAGTTGATAAGAGAATAATTGTTGTGTATCAGTATATGCACCCTATTAAACAATCATACGCTACTGTATCACCATGAATGTGAATGACTCACTCCATTAAGTGAGTTTTTCAGCCATAGCAAATGATAAAATTTTTAAATATGGCAAAGAAGTAACCTTACCCTTTGGCCTGGGAATGCCACAGTTGGATCAATACTGGTACCAATACGTGCCAAAGCCTGAGAGGCCTGTCTTCGACCCATTTCTGTATTTTCATGTGGGTCATTTGTCAGAGCCATTGGGAGCAAGGCCTTTGCACCTCCCTGGGCCACAACTGACCCTCTGAGGTCAGGCTGGCTGCATAATGCATTGAACACCCTAAAACAAACAAAGAACACATAATGCAAATGCAAGAATTACAAAACATATGACTGGTGATTTACAAAATTAAATATGTCAAGAGATATGAATGGTCATGTAAGTCAGGATATTTCACGTAGTTGATTTTTGAAAGTATGAATTATGTTAAGATAAGGATGCTATAAATAAGTAAATACAATTTGGGTCTTACAGCTAAATCACTGCTACATGAAGAAGCAAAAAATCCAACAATTCTTATCCTGATACAACCAAATCTTTACAAATTGTTGAATTTTCCACTTCTCAAAGAAGATACTTTTTCATATTTGTGTTTTTATGCACTGAACCAAAGGTCAGTAGATGAGTGGTTGAGGTATGAATGAAAGTTACATAATTACTATACTTACTAAAACAAATGTTATTATTTATATCTAGGCCTACCATACGTCCTGGTTTGACCGGGATTGTCCCGGTTTTTAGGTCTTGTCCCGGCATCCTGGTCAGTTTACTGTTTTGTCCCGGATAATACCGTATTTTCTGGTCTATAACGCGCACCTTATAGATAATGCACAAGTGATTTTCTTCAAACCTGGTACAAATGTATAGATAACGCGCAGTCAAAAAAAAATCTATTTGAAACAAGCGCTTTCTGAAAAAATGAATCAATTAAAATTTGCTGTGGCTTTCCGTTATTCAGTTGTTTTCATGTACACCACATGGTCTTATTGACTTGAATTATCTTGGCGTCGGTATTGAAAAAGTTTTTAATTTACCATGGAAAACGAAAATATGTGAAAGCGAAAATCATACACTTCGCAGTTTAAATTAGAAGTCGTAAAATTCGCTGTAGAAAAAGGAAATCGTGAGGCTGGAAGAAAGTTTCACGTAGGGGAATCAAGTGTACGAGAATGGCGTAAAGGCGAATTGGTGCTGAAAAAGCTGCATCGGATAAAACGAGCAATGCGTTTTAGAAAATGATTTTGGCCAGAACTCGAGGAAGAACTGTATGAATGGGTGATACGAGAAAGGGCAGAAGGCATTAGGATTTCAACAACAAGGGTCTTATTGCAAGCGAAATGCATTGCTCAAGAGATGGACATCGTGGGCTTGAAAGCGTATCCTTCCTGGGGATTCCGTTTCATGTGTTCGTACATCGACAAGCATCGGCCAAAAATTACCGATGGACTGGGAGGCGAAAATGATTAAGGTTAGACAATATATGAAAGAAAACATGTCTGGAGTTGATGCAATGCATGTCGGCAATATGGACGAGGTTCCGGTGAGTTTTGATCTTCCTTATGCTAGAACTGTGAACCTTAAAGGGGTGAAAGATGTTTCCGTAGCAACTACTGGGCATGAGAAGTCGAATTTTACAGTTATTTTGTGTGCAATGTCTGATGGTTCTAAGCTTCCTCCTATGGTGATTTTTAAAACGAAAGACTGCCGAGAGAATGCTTTCCCATGGACATTGTAATAACCGCAAATGAGAAAGGTTGGATGAACCAAGAAATGATGAGGGTTTGGTTGGACAGTGTGGAGAAAGCGAAAATCTGCCTTTTTTAATTCGAAGTCACTGTTAGTCATGGATTCATGTCGTTGTCATGTGACGCCTGAAATTAAAAAAGTGGTCGGTAAATATTCAAAGCTAGCTATCATTCCCGGTGGTTTAACCAAAAAACTTCAACCACTAGATCTGTCCGTGAACAAGTCATTCAAATCAAAATTGCGAGCTAAGTGGGAGGATTGGATGTTAGCGGGTGTGCATCAATATACTAACTCCGGGGAAGTGAAAAGACAATCCTATGCAGAAATGTGTAAATGGATTGTTGAGAGTTGGGGATCTGTGACGGCTGGCTGTGTAAAAAACGGTTTTGAAAAGGCTCTTAGTGATCCAGTTATGACAGGCACGGAAGATTTTGAACGTGATTTTTGTGAAAATGAAGTTTCAAATGTGTCTGACCAAATTATGAGTGCTATTGAATCATTTGACATTGACTCAGGTGATGATTTTTATGGTTTCGAATGAATTGTAAAAGTTAATATGCATTGATTTCAATAAAATTTTATTTTTCTTTGTATAATGCGCATGATGTTTTTTCCCGATTTTTATATTTTTTTGTATAGATAATGCGCGCGTTATAGACCAGAAAATACGGTAAGTATGAAACACCGTCAGGGCTAGTTGTATACGTATACTAACAAACTGAAAAACACAAATCATGTTTAGCAGTGGCATCCTCAACATCAATTGTATAGTTTTTTGAGAAAAATGATTCAAATGCTAAAGGCCATATTGCTGCTGCAAAAGAAGCCACTTTTGCATATCAAACCACTATTCCTGGATTAAGTTCCAAAATATCGGATTGTGCTAGCAAATTGATTTCAAATTTTTTTCTAATCTAGGTTTGGTTAAGCTCGAACAAAATGTGAATCTGTAGTTTTATATGTAATCATACCAATGTGTACTGAAGAGTTACATGAAAAGTTAGATAAATCCAACTTTGTGAGAATTGACACTTCCAACAGAAAGGACATAAATCATTTCAGTTATAGTGTGTTACTTTCTTCCCCAGGCTGATTTAAAGGCAAAAGTGCTTGACTTTAATGGAGTCCCCAGAGAAACACCAGAAATATTGACTGGTTACCTTGTTTCTTCAATAAAAGAACATTATCTTATGAATAAAACTGTAGGATTTTGTAGTGATCATCTCAACACGAATTTCAGAGGTGTGAAAAGAAGGGGTGAAAACAACGTATTTTATTGATTGAAAAGTGAAATTGGTAGAAATACCATTGGAATTGGCATCCAAAATGCAGTTGATATTCTACCGATTGATATAAAGCCCTTGCAGTAAAGATTTATAAATATTTCCACACACACACACACTGTTAGTGTAGCTCAACTAAAGGAATTTTGCAAGCAGAAATTGCATACAAAAAGGTTTTAAAACATGGCAACACGAGATTTCCTTCCACATGACCGGCCTTTGAAAAGCTTCTTGATATGTTTGAAAGTCTAAAACCTATTTCGATTCACAAGAACAGTGCCCACTAATAATAAAAAATATTTGAAGACCCATGTGGAGAAGTATATTTGCAATTTGTTCTCGGACAACTCAGTTTATTTTATAAAGCAATAATGAGCATAGAAAAAACTAACGCTAGTGCAACAAACATAGCTTATGAACTATTTCAAACTATTTAAAAATTAATTTGCAAGAATGCAAGGATAACTCTTTCATCCCACAAGGGGCTAAAATTTTACTAAGGAAATTTGATGAATTTGGGAATGCGATTTCTAAAACATTAATCATAGAATTTGATGCTTATGATGCTTATACATATCGTTGTGGGAAAACAGTTTCGAAGAAGCAGTTAATTGGCACAAGGCTGAAAAAAATGAGACCAAATATTAATCAAAGATGTGGAAAGTTTTTAATTGATATCGACAATCTTCTCGATGAAGTAAGTTTAGCAAAGCAATTTATGTTTCATTATGACAAATAGAGAAGTTGGGATGAGAAAGGGATGAAATTTGAAGATTGAACGTTTTAGATATTTTCTCGAACAGAATATTTCAATTGTCAATCTAACCAAAGTTATTGAATTATTATTATTCTGTTTATCGGAACATCAGCTCCAGTAGAGCAACTTTTTTTATTAATAATGTGTGGGTCCTAGGCCGAAGTTGCATGGATGAAAGTATGATACAATACGAGCAATATTACACTGTAAAATGAACACTGATTTGGCTTGTGAAGAACTTTATGCTAAAATAAAAAATGACAAAAAATTTATGGATAAAGTTATGTCTAGCAACAAATAAAACTGATTTAATAAACAGTAAGATTTTTGTAGATTGTATTAATTTGGTATTGTATTGATATATTTACTATTGAAATGTTAAAAATATTTCGTGTTTTCCCTTTTAGATATTTTTTGACAAACTTCTCCTTCTCCTCATCCCCATAATCTTCTTTTGTTGGTTGTTTAAAAATGTATACAATGGAAAAGAAAGGAAATAATGTATATTTAAACAAAAAATAAAAGACAAGCGGTCCCGGATTTTGTCCCGGTTTCTCATCTTCAGAAATTGTTTTGTCCCAGTTTTGACCCTTAAACATATGGTAACCGTATTTATATCTATGCTATAATTTAAAGAGTTTGTCTTTCTGTCTGTTATGCTATGCAAATCCACACGCTTGATCCTAGAGCCACCAAACTTGGCATGCTATCTAATATGATCAAAAGGAAGAGCGTAGTCAAGTTTTGGGGATGAAATTTCAAATCCCCCAAGTTTACCTGTCTGTACATATGTAACGCTCTTTGAACAGCTATAACCCCATCATTTTAGCTTCATATCCAACCAAATTTTGGATTTCGACTTACAATGATGCACTGAATGGATAAACTGTGGAACATTGAAACAATACTGGTATTTCCTGTGGCCAGCACATGGCTTTCCAATAGCTAAAATTGAGAGTGAACAGAAGAACCTACTGAGGTGTATGATGGCTCATTTGAAAGCCTAAAATGCTCTGGCATCAGGAAATGCATAAGTTTTGTATTTTCATGTGGCCAACACATGACTTTTCGATACCTAAAAGTAAGAGTGAATTAAAGAGCCTACAGAGTTGTATAACCACTTATTTGAAAGCTTATGGTCACTTATCTTGAGAGTACCTTGAGTCTGAATGAAAATAATAGTGAGTGATATGAGCATGAAAAATTATAAACTGTGAACCCCGGGGCAAAGCTCGGATAATTAGCTAGTTACAAATATGCACAACTGATTGGGTGGTAACAATACAGCCATCATAAAAATATAATAATTATGACAAATGAATCTTAACACTAAAATAAGTCGTGTATCAGTTCATGGTAGGCCAATCACAGGGCATACTAAGTCATCATGCTATTCCTACATCTCTCAAACACAGTCTTTCAAAAATGCATATACAGTAGATGCCACTTACTGTGATCACTTCGGGACACAACTTAATTGATAACAATAACCGATTGATAACAATAACCAATGAAACAAGAATGCAGCTATTCAGCATTGTTTATTGACGCAGAGTGGAAATGTGTACATAAAAAGGTGGAAGTGGAAACTTTAAAATCAAGCACTTGAAGTTGACTGTTTACTATTTCTTCAATAACGTCTCAATTTTTAAAAATTGTACTCAAAAGAGATTGCAAAATTTTTAACTGCACTGCTGCATTACGTTGACTCATTTTCGGTAATTTATCATAGCATTCTAAAATGGCAAGTTTTTCTTTAAGAGTTAGATCGTTACCCTTCTTTTGCACTTCTGCCATTATGTACGCATGGAAGAATGACACCGACAACCACATGAACTGTACGAAGCAACAGCAGTAACTAGACATGCAATGTGTTGGAGCTTAAGAACAAACCAGGATGTTATGTAATCACTTCCACTGTACATGCGTCAAAGCCGCGATAAGGCAAAAAAGTGGTAACAAAAACTGAAGCGCTGATTACAAGAAACATCATTTTTTCTATTTATTATTATACGTCTGATCGGGACTTCATAAAAGTGATAACATTATATGAATGATAACATTATCCGTGGTTACAATAAGAGGCGTCCACTGTATTTGATTAGATCTTAGATCACGTGTAATACATATTATAATACATATATTTGTTCATTTCATAGGAAATATTTCAAATTTACATTTCTATAAGCCCTTTCATTTCTTAGGAAGTCTGTCCTTCAGGTATTATTTTCCAATCTTCTGTCATTCTATTAATGGAAGAATATTTACCCACATCCTTTCCTCAAAATTCAATAATCATGTTATGCATGTGATCATTTTTCCCATTGAAATTTGGACTTAACAATCCCAAGAAAGAATGTCATAAGTACACCAGCCTGTTTACGTTTCTCCTTTTTCTATGGATTCCCATTCTAGCTCCTTTAACAATACCATTATGCTACCCTGTCTTACAAAATACCTTAGTACAAATCTTACTACCTTTTATTTAACTTTTACTGAATTCATGAGCTCTATCATGAACATCATCCCAAACTCCCTACTATATTCCATTAGACTGAAAATACTACAGCAGAAATTTCTTAATGGACATAATATCTGACAATTTTGGATAGATAATCCACTGAGATATGTCAAAAATTCAACTCTTAAGAAACAATACTGGAATCTAAGGTTCCTGATATGAAACTCAAAAAGAAATCTCACACCAAGTAGTATTTGAAGTAAACTATAAAACAGAATTCTGATTCGCTGGAAAGAAAAAGCAATTGTACAAACTGATATAAAGAAACTATTTGAATGAATCATATTTCTTCACACATTTTCAGAATATTTACTATTATCTCTTATTTTCAGTTAAAAAATGGAAATTTGGAGACCACGGCTAGGTGCATAAACAGACAGAGTGGGAGTGGTGGCAGAGCAGCTTTAGGATTGATCTTTCAAGTAGTGGACCTAGGTTTGAATCCAGGCAGAGGACAGTTTTTTTCAACCTGGGCATATACCACACCAAACTGTGAGGAGGACACTCAATAAAAGCACTCTATCCCTAAGAGGGAATATTAAGATGTGGGCAATTGATGATTTTCAAAAGGGTGGGATAATGGCAGCACTGGGTTTCCCCTTGCCCCTTCTGTGGATAACAGCACCAGTGGCATACCTAGTGAGGATTTTGTGGGTTAAAGCTCTACCCCATGAGCTAAAGTTTTTTTTTACTCTGGTTGATTTTCAGTTCCATGATTAGATTTCTTCATTTATTTAAAACAGTGACCGAGAATTAGTTTTTTAATGTGTGATTACACGTTTACCATTTGAAACATGAGCACATCAATATTATCTGAACAGGCTCGAGGTACATTCCCATCTACATGGTGCATGCAGAGAGGGCGGTTCCATAAATCCTGGCCATTTCCATGATATAGGCAAAATAAGAAGAGCTAACAATTTACCATAACAATGCCTAATATGTACATCTCTATCTATCACTTTTAATTTTTTTTCAGACTCTATGGAGGTCCTTAACGATTTCTGAAAATGAATTATGAATTTTAAACTTATTTCTAAATACACCACTGAACAGCACACATGGCTGGACAAGCAATTCATGTCAAGGAAAGTCATTAGAAAAAGTCAAGGGCTGTAGTGCCATGGATGATGATGACAAAACATATTAAGAATTCTTTCCACAATAAACTGCTAAAAAACTTATCAGCTTATTTTCCTCACATCCATAATAAAGTTTTTCAAGGAATTAAGCTATTTATCACAACATTAACCCCTTACCTGTTTCTTTAGTGACAGCGATCCCTCCTCTCCCTGTTTCAATTTCCTTGGCTATTTAAAATTTGGAGGCAAAATTTTGAAAACACGAAATAACATTGTTTCTTTTTAAAATAATATATCGAAACAAAATGGGAATTGTACACTTATGGATTGTTTATGTACTATGAACATTGTATGGAATGATATTAGTAATTTTTTTGGGTGTGATACATCTTGAAACACAGTGCGGCACATAGTCCTACATCGCACTCAATACAATGGTATCGGGATTCTTTCCTTATTTTGTGCTTTGCACACACTATGCATCTTCTTGTCGCATTCTGTTTCTTTTGTGTAGCAGGTACATATTCTGGTAAATTCCTTTCAAGTACATTCAAGTTATCCACAAAATGCAAAAATTTCAACAACAAAACTAACTTATTATATGGTATAATTTTACAAAATGCAGGGGTTTCAAACAAAGACTTTTTTGTAAAGTAAGAACTAATTTCAGGTTTCCAGATAATGCCCATCATCAGAAAGAAAGCAAGCAAAATTCTAATTTCTTGTGAAGAAGTGTCTTTCCATTTACGTAATCTAGAATATTTCAACAAAGTTTTGTTGGCCAGTTGTTGTTCAGCATACCTGTTTGTTTCCATGACAATTATTTCTATAAGTTTGTCATCAAAAAACAATTCGAACAATTCAAGGGAATCATCCGCATCCTTCACCTGTACATTTATTCCAGATTTACCGGAAAACTCACACTTTTCTAACGGCTAAATTACCCTCTCTTTCCACTTCAAATCCCTCGCACTCTGGTAATTCGACTTTCCACATTGAATCTGAATGTTTTCGTAACCGGCATCTCCTTCAGAAATTTCAGAATTACTTGCTGAAATATCACTAACAGAATCATTATCGGATCCATCTATTAGGTATTCTTCATCACTCTCGTCAGTTTCATCACCTAATAACATCAGAATGGAATCATCACATAGTTTACGTTTATTTGGGGCTGCCATTATTTCCAACTCGCAAAAAAGTATTTCTTATGCTAAATTAGTCCATGACCTTGACAAAAAGTTCTAAGAAAGTCCACCGAGTGTCAATTAGAAACTGAAGATAGCAGCACCGTACAGGCATTGCCTGCAGAACGAAATATTACGTCAAAAACAAGAATAAAGTCAAAGCCTGCATCAGCGCGTAATATTACGTCAAAAACACGGCGGATGCAACAGTAGGCTGCGTAATATTACGTCAAAAACAGGTAACGGGTTAATGAATTACCATGCAACTTACCTACAAATAAGTTCCTTGCAAGGAGCACTTTCTGTGGATGATAGAGATACCAAAGCAGATGTTACGCCAGCTTTCCCTAACACCTGAAAAAATTTAACAAATCCTTTAAAGTCTGTAACCAATATTTTTCTTAGATAAAGTTTCATTGTGCTAATATTTTTTTCTACACTGGCTTGTCTGTGTAACACTGAAAATTACTTGATTTGTTAAAATGCAATAGAGCAAAAAACAAGTAGTATTTAAAAGTGAAATACTAAAACTTCTCAGGGGTTAAATCAATATTTTCAACATGCTATGTTGACCAAAGTGAAATATACAATTGGTAGGTACTCTAAGGGTTAAGTAAAAATAAGTTAAAATCCAACGAATAAATTTAACCTAGTTTTTTTAATGGAGAAAGGAAATTTCACAAGAATTCGTACGCCAACGTTATTCTTTGACAAAAAACTGAAAATTGTCACAGCTAAAAGAGAAATCTTTGAGCAAAATGGTGAGACCTCAAATTCAAATTTTTATGAAGAATTCATTAACGAATGAAACAGTATAAACAAATAATAGTGCACCTTAAAAAATGCATACCTCAATTCGTTTAGCAACAAAGTCAGGGTCATCCAACTCATGCTCTTGAGGTATATGGTGTTTAGCAAATTCAGCAAGTTTCACAAGTTCAGGAGTAGGTGCTTCTTTCTTGTCATAAGCATTCACCACATTTACAAATGTTGACACAACACCATACACACAGGTTCTATTGCCAGTCTAAAGAGAAAAATTGTACCAACAATGGAAATTGAGATAATGAACATGTCATATAATCAGGAATGAGGGAAATGCTTTCAAAATTGTTTTTAGCTTAATGCAATATTTATATCATTATCACAATAACTTCGTATCAAAAGTATGAAACAAATCACATTTATTTATTTGTAATAAATACTTAAAATGAATAATTAAATAAATGAGTTAATTTTGTGAAAGTATAACTGCCTGATTTAATTAACAGTAGATAATATTAAATATTTTCCAGGAATTATGAATAACTCATTTATTTTTATAAGGATTGATGCCGCTAGAGACCATAGTATTTTTATTGTCTATCAATTAAACAAAAGGCACTTGAATTAAACTAACCAGATTTGGAAAGGAATTAAAAAATTGAATAGTAAAAATAAAACGCATAACATCTCATATTCACCTTTCCAAGGTCCACGAGTGCATCGATTGCAGATTTATCTTCTACCAATTTTTCCTTAACGTCAGCATCGAGTGTTAGATAGGAAAGTCCTTCTGCAGCCCAGCGCCGAATATCTTGGTCCTTTTTGGCACTCACAAGGAATCTAAATTATAATGTAATTCCAAAAAAACAAAACAGGAACAGTGTCAATATATTACTAAAAAGTAATAACATAATATTTTGTGGTGAAAATTAAAAGGTGATAATGTGGCAGAAAAAATACTATCATTTTCATTTCCTTTAAAAAAGAAATTACATATTATTGTTATTATTAACTAGCTGAAAAGTTTGCTTGCACAATGATAATAGGTAAAACTATGAATATCTCAAGATTTAAGGATAAATAAAAATCATCCACATGAAAGTTTAGTCTGTATTGTCAAATTTAGGCATTTAAGATTGTGCTTACATTTTTTACTATCAAAAGAAATAACTTATTTAGCAAGGTAAAGCAGAAGGCCTCCTTGCCTTAATTTACCTTTGGCATACAAATGATAACTATCTTCCATTTAAATAATTTCAGGGAGCATTCCTTAAGGACATAAATTAAACTCATATTAAAGCAAAAGAAGATCGCAAATCAATGAAATAGCATACCTAATGAAGATATGAAAGCAGAGCTAGCAAACCTTCTTGAAGATCAGTTGAGTTGTTAAAACTGACTACAAATTTATATTACACCATGCTAATTATAGAAGAAAAGAACAAATGCAAATGGAACAGTCTTAAATCTCTGTGATTAGCAGCATAAACTTGAGTTATGTATTTACATATAATATTTACGTGATTTAGGTTTACTACTGACAGCTGGCAAAGAATTTTTAAAATACCTGATAAATATTGTGCTTATTATACGAGGTGCTATCCAAAAGTTCCAGGAATTTGTGCATTAAAAAAATTACTTAGGCTAAGTCCTAATTTCTACTGCCCCCTTCAAAGTAGTCCCCTTGGGTTTTTATACAACGTTCCCAGCGTTTTTTCCATGATGAGAAGCATCCGTGGAAGTCCACAGGTGTGAGCATGTTAAGCACCTCTTGCAATTCTGCCCGGATCTCCTCAATCATGTCAAAACATCACCCTTTCAGCCGGAGTTTTATTTTGGGGAAGAGGAAAAAGTCGCAGGGGGCGAGGTCAGGAGAGTAGGGGGGTGGGGGATGACTCATGTTTTTGGAAGCCAGGAACTGCCTAATAATGAGTGACATGTGGGCGGGCGCATTGTCATGGTGGAGCACCCAGTCATTGTTGCGCCACTTGCCTGGGCGTTCGCATCAGACGTTCTCCCTTAGCTGCTTTAAAACATCACAGTAAAACTTTCCATTGACAGTTTGACCAGGTGGGAGGAATTCTTTGTGGACAATCCCGTTGACGTCAAAAAAATGATCAGCATGGACTTGACATTGCTGCAAATTTGACGTGCTTTTTCGGCCGCCGTGAATTTGGCGACTTCCACTGTGACAACTGCTGCTTTGTCTCAGGGTCATAACCATAAACCCAAGATTCATCACCAGTTATGACCTTGGAGATGAAGTTGGGGGTCATCTCTAACTTCATTTTGAAGCTCCCTCCAGACAGCAACGCGATGGTCTTTCTGGTCATCTCGGAACAAATTTTGCAGCAATGCGTCTCATGTTCAAATCCTCCGACAAAATGCATTGACACGTCCCGTATGACAGTCCGATGATGCCACAAACATCATGGATTGTTCGCCTTCAGTCTGCCAGGATAGCCTCATGCACTTTTGCGACGTTTTCCGGAGTTGTGCTTGTCGACGGTCGACCAGAATGCTCATCGTCGTCGAGAGACGTCTGTCCGTCCTTGAAACGTTTGTACCAAAGGAACGTTTTGCTTTGGCTTAAAGCATCATCACCAAATGCTTGTTTAAGCATTCTGTATGTTTCTGCTGCCGTTTTGCAGAGTTTGAAGCAGAATTTGATGCAAATTCTTTGCTCCTTAATATCAGCCATTTCAGTTCGAAACGAATTCGCAGAACCACTCAAACATGACGTTACAAAAATGCTCAGAACTTGCGAACACGTGCACTCAGCTAACCGCCACGTTGCACACTTATTCACAAAGGATACTGCCAGCATTACTTAGCGGCAAGTGGCCGTACTACAAGCGGTTCACGTGCACTAATCAAATTCCCGGAACTTTTGGGTAGCACCTCGTATTATTCCACGCATTTTTGAAAAATATCTTGTTAAATATCAAGGAAATAAAATGTATGGCAAATTGTGTCTACCGAAAAAAACCGCCTGAGTAGGCGTTTCGTAGATGGCTTACCCTCAAGAGATGAATGGGAAAATCTCATGTAATATCCATGCTCCCTTTTTTGATGGGAACGTTTGGGGGGAAAAGAGCAGGTATTACATGAGTAAATACGTTGTCTTAATGTAAATAAAAAAGAATTTTGCAAATTTCTACTAATAAGAAGATCAAACACTGCATTTAGAGAGATTGTGCAGGGCAATGTATGGAAGCTCTATATGATTTTCAAGTGCCTTACCTTCTACATGCTTCAGCAAGTTTTTGGTTAGAGCCCTCTGCAAATGGCCTTATCGATGCATCTGTTCCACCACTGCTACCAAGTTTACATAGTCCCACAAGTGCACGGACCTTCAAGTAATTAGAAAACACTACATTAATCATGCATTACCTTTACTTCCTAACATATTTAAAAGATTTAAAATTCTTAACCCTTCCTCCAACAGTGAGCAAATTGAGTTGATGTTGCATTCATGCTATAACTGCAGTGAACAGACATGATTTTTGAAAGACGATTTTCTCACAAACATACCTATGGCTATAGGCAAGAGATGGCAAAACTGTACTGTTTCCAGATTCCAAATAGGTTCTAGTTCTTATTTTGAAGTTTTTTTCCAGAAATTGTTCTGATCAGGAAGGATTTATAACTTGGAGTTGTGTTACTCAAGATTCTTCAACAAGCATGGATAGCCAAGTTAATATGTAAATATGTAATAACTATTATACTGCATCAATGTAAGTGATACATAAGTGCCTATAGATAGTAGAAGTGAATTTCCTTCTTATCTGATGAAGACTTATTTCTATGAGCCAAAATCGAATTGTAACAGTAGCAATATCCTCACATCATCTCAAAGTGATGTACTATCCACAAGATTAGATGTCAACACCCTTATAAACCTCACACACATGCAATATGAAATGAAAATGGCTAGGAGGGAGAGTGAATACCATGCTTCAATTGATGATTCCTCCAATTTAGATATTGATTGATATATTATTACCACAAAAGGCCAACAACCAAATACATTTTACATGCATCAGAAGCATCTGTATATGTTACTATTACCTGTTCCTACAGTTTCCCCACAAAATAAAATGCTTTGAAATTTTGGAAGTTTCCCATGTAAATTTATACTAAACCTAATGATACTACAATAAGTGTCATGTCTAGCTATAAAATTATAGTGTTCACAATCATAAACAACATTAACGTGGACAAAATAATGCACTAATTAAAATACCAATAAACAACAGCTAATTTTATATCTCTGCATCAAGTACCAGGTTCAAAATACAGTAGAATCCCGATTTAATGTTTCTCCATTTAAGGTTTTCCTGCATTTAAGGTTGTCTTTTTTTGTGGCACAACCATAGCTCCATATAAGTAATTTATTATATTACCCAATTTAGCATTTTTTGATTTAGTGAATTGCCTGCATTTAAGGGACAAAATTCTCGTTCCTAGTCTGCCATTGCCTCAATTTAAGGCGTGTTTACATTATGCGATGCAAAAATATATTATTTAATGGAGATGTAATGTAGTAATTCACACTTTCCATCAATGATGCAACACATACCAGCTTTGTTACATTAAATTAACTCAAATAATTAATATTTTGTCGTGCCATGTTTTCTCGATCCACCTTTAGTCCTTAAGTCATCTGTTATGCACATTACAAAAGTCGCGGTGATGTCATTATGTGAACAGGGATTTTTTTAATACATCGGTTCCAAAGCGCTCATGGCTCATTCTTCTTTTTCAAATTTGCCAAATGGAATCTACAGCGTGTATCTGAAATTTTCATTTTTTGTGTGTTCTTTGCACGAAGAGAACGCATATAGGGGTCATTTCCATCCATCCATCCGCATGTTTAAACTTGGGAACTGCTGGAGGTCCTACAATAAAAATTGGTATTTGGGAGTTTTGTTAAAATTTGTTGACTGATTCCAATTTTGGTTAAAATCGGACCATAATAACGACCACTTGACATGAAGACCTACATGTATTCTACAATGCATTTCGCATCTCATTAAATACTCATCTGAGCAAACAAAAGTACAATAAAATAATTAAATACACATTTTTTGTCAAATAACTTTTCCAGTAAAACGTAAGGTTTACAAATTTAAAGAAAAGGAAATTAGCATGTTACGTAATTTTATGATTTTTGATGTTCTTTTGTTCATTCAAAAAATATTAATCAAAAATTTTACAACTCGGGAACCTCAGGAGATATTTTAATGAAATTTGGTATTAGGGAATTTTACTAAAATTTGTCAGTCAATTCCAATTTTGGTTAAAATCAAACTGTAATAATGACCACTTTACATGAAGACCTACATGTATTTTACAACATGCCTCTTTTTCAACTCGGAAACCGCTGGACTTATTATGGGGATTCCACTGCATCACTTTTATTGGACAATGCAAGGAACAAAAAATTTAGACTATCTACAAAACCATAATAAGTACAGTTTTGTAGAAGCATGTATTTTTGAGAAAAATGTCTGGATTCTGTTAGTAGCACCAATGCTCAAGGCCCAGCAGGAAAATGATTCATGTAAATTTCATAAAATATATTATACATAAATGAACTAAAATTGAAACTGTAAAGTACTAAATAATTTTTATTACAGATGACAAATGCAATGGCATAAAAACAAAATAAATAAGGAAATAGCTGCTGAAGGAGACAGTGAATTGTGGTTTTTAAAAACAATTTTGCTAATAAAGTGTTAAAATTCATATATGTTAGTATGATTAGTCCGAAATAATATTATAAAAACAAAGTATCCAGCTCAGTGGTTCTCAGAGAAAAATTCGTCATGGCTGCAGATGCGACCAGCGCTATGTTGCTGCATCGTTAAGTTTAGGATCTAAGTGATATTTGTTATTATACATAAGGAACCTAAGAAGGTTAACAAAATAAAATAACAATTCACTGAAATGTTTACGAATTTTGATGTTTTAAATTGCGTTTCAAAACATAAGGGCAAAAATATATAACAATCACATTAACTAACTAAACATGCATAAAAATATGAAAAAAATTTTAAATTATAGCAACTTGTTAAAAGGAAAATTGCCTAAAATTCTTTCTTCAAAAGCAAGTCACAATGCCACCCCAGGGTTTTGATTAGCGAGTAATTTTCCGGTAGCCACATGCAGCCACAGTGGCCACACTTGAGAATCACTGCTCTAGCTGCTTTTGTTTACGAGTTATCGCATCAGACAGACAGTCCTCCAGAAGGAAACATGCACAACAAGACAGAATAGTAAATCGATTGGCGAAAAAAAATGTAATCTCTATCTGCTTTTGTTTAGGAGGAGTTAGCCAATCAGACAGACAAACCAAATGCTTAAGTCAATGTTTTCTTTGAAAAAAGCACTAACAAAATATTTATCAAGTAACAACAGTTAAAATAAGTACTTGGTTTAAAACATTTTCTTACCCTTATAGCATCATCCTTGGACTGATAAAGTTTTTTCAGAATGTGGACACCTTGATCTATGATGATTTTGATCTTATCCTTCTTGGAAGCCCCAGCTATAATACATTCACAAGCCACTTTCTGAAATTATACAAATAACATGATGAAGTTTCCTTATAACTATTAAAAACAGTTTATTTATATATTATATATTATAGCAATTCCTTCCAGCAGACCAAATGAATATTTTTCAAAAGACAGCTATGTACTCCTTGGATATTCAGGTTATATTAGACAGAGTTCAAGGAAATGATACAATAATCAACATATATTTATTGTGTGCCAACTTACCTCTTGAAGGAGATCGTCTGAGTTTGCCATGACAAGAATCATTTCAATCACTCCATCACGAGCAAGTATAGTATTTCCAACATCCAAAGGACCAAGTAATAGTGATGTAATGGCTACTGTAACACGAACTTTTGATTCTATATCTGGCTGCTTGAGTTTATCACTGTAAAAATTCAAAAGATTTAACACATATCAATTTAAATTATCACTAAAATAATTATTAACATGAAGAATATCTTAATGTATGTTTATCATATTTGAAATACATTGCTCCACTTCAAAAAATAATTTTAATTTGAAATATTTTAAACAGTCAAGTAGCTCTTTCAATTAGCTCTTTCAAGAAATTCAAACCATAAACAAATTTCAATAAAATTTTCATAAGGTACACATATACAAATACTAGCAGATGTACCCGGCTTCGCTCGGGATATTAAAGCGGTACAGTATTTATTTTGTTGAAGCTTAAAATAACATAACTGAAAAATAAGTCCGAGAACGAAATAAAACACATACCGGAGGCTGGGATGGTTAAGTTACATGGGCTTAAATCTAAAATAAAAATCTAACCTGGATTTATTCCTCAACTTTTGCACAAATGTAACACTCAAAAGGACTGGTGCACTTTGGGGGTAACCACTTTTTAAAAAAATCCAAAATTTTCTGCCTGCAATACACGTTTGATGTTGCTACAACAATAATTTCAATGCTTCATAAAAAGCGCAAAGCGAATAATGTAATTTTTTTCGTCTATGCTAATTTAATCAGAGGCAACAATGCAGAATGCCTTGGCAACACCCGGAAAGAGTATGAAAAGGCGATAAAATTTCGAAAAGAAATGCGCATTTCTGACAAATTCTTCCATATAACATTTAAACATCGCAAGAATAAGATATTTTATAGTTTTAGCCGTTGAATAAAGCAAAAATGGAGAAAATTGGCCGATATTTACGTATTTTGATGAATCAAAGAAAAAATCTTGCACCTTGAAAAATCGAAAATCCTGCATAAGTTTCAGCTTGTTCGACTTAGTAGATCCAAAGATATTAAGCGAGAAATATTTGAAGGAAACGGCAGACTCCCAGCCAGCCAGCCAAACAGGTTGAGTTTTATATAGATAGAAATTTTCATTTGGGAGATTTGTCAAATTAAATAGTTTTTAATTCTTCATCTTATGAGTTGAAAAGTATTTCTCAATATATTATCCTCAAAGTAGTCACGCTCCTTGTTAGCTTGACCTTATTATATAGTATTCCCTCACTTGAAACAAGTAAATGAATTTGAAGTTGAATTATTGCTTGAATAACATAAAAAATTATGATTTGACAAGAACAAAGCAATTACGCGAGCGTAAAACAGACCACCACAATGAGGCATTCCATGAGCAAGAGCCCTCTTTCATTTGATGTGAGTCTGCTCTCACAAGCTGATGATTCTAATAATCTCCACCCTTATCTTCCCGGATATTTAAAAATCAGCCATTTTGTTCTGTATTCACTATATATTGAAGTATTATTTGTGAATGCTACATTACTGTGACAAAACAGCAGAACAGTTTTGGATTCATTCCACAGCCAATTAACTATTACAATCGAAACACAAATTTTCATCTAAAGAGAATCCTGAACTATTACACATCTTGAAGAAATAAAATACATAAAAACTCAAAATTGGAGATTCAAAAATTTTATAGCATTTACATCTACTGGAAGTACTAATTTAAAACACAAAGATGTAATAATCAACAGTAAAGTCACTCTGTTTAAATGGCATTAGTTAAATTATTTGGATACATTATATAAAATATAATCATAAATAATTTGAGATATCCTTTGATTAAAACTAAAATAATTACACAACCATTTTCCTTTGGACTGATAATTCTACCCCATTTTCACTAGTTTGGTACCAATTCATTTACTTCAAAATAAATTTTTATTTAAATATGAGACAAGAGGATCCATACAATCAATTATCAACAAAATAACCATAGAAGAAATATATTAATCCATTATATTAAAAACGCTATGTCTGTGTGTATGAAGCCTTATATGGGTTAAATGAGAGAATAAGAAAAACACACAACTAGGATATGAATTTTTTGGGTTCAGCCCAATTTTTTCCCCTCCGATTATGATTTAGTCATTTCGGGTTAAAGCCGATAAAACCCAAAATTTAAATTTTTAAAAATGTAAATTAAAAAATCTAGCATATACAAAAAAATGTATTAATTTTAATTGTGTAAGACCACAAGCAATTAAAATTGTCTCAAAAGAAATGAAATATTACCTTCCTTATATTTCTAAAATAATTTTTTATCCAAAATGGTAATTTCAGGTAGTTATATTACAGCTTCTCTAATTGTATCCGACAGTTTCTCTAATTGTGGCGACAGGAATTTGTTAGGCCGATTAATTAAGATGTTTGAAAAGGTCATAAAAATAGAAAGGAGACATACTGAGAGTATCGCTTCATGTGGGCGTCTCGCAAACCTAATCATCCTCTGTGAGGGTCACAGCAGCACCACCATTGTAGCTATGCTGGGCACTGAGTCTGCTATCTCAGGAACTATTAATGATAAAACTTTTAGAGTTTGCCAGTTCGGATTACTGGTATTCGAAAACTGTGGTTTCTAAAACCATATTTGAAAACCGTAATAAAAACCCACGGCTTCGGTTTTGAAATTTCTGAAAAATCACATTTAATTTCAACATCACATAATCCGCGAATTTGTAACTGCAATTTAAAAATTGATCAAAACCAATTTCTCATCCAATAATGTACGTTTTCACCACAGATTGATTAAAGAGTCGATTATACATAAAATGTTTTATGAAACGACTAAGGTAAGGTGTGGTAAGTGCGACCTTCCGTCTAGGAGATCGTATTTTCGTCTGAAGAGCAGATGGCGCATGTGTAACATATTAAACACATTGTAGTCAAATGTTAATTCACTACTTTGTAATGCTGACCCTTTTAGTTCGCAAACCGCATGCATATGAAATATATTCTTCAGTTCATCTTGTGGTCGTAGTTGGCAGTGAGGAGTGGTTTCCTGCGGATTTTTTAGAATCGACGTATTTAAAGTGTTACGTAAGTACTTTTTCTTGATTTAATTTCTCAATCGATTACTTTCCTTTATTTAAGTTATTTATCGTGATCCTATGAATCCATAAAAGTAGACTCAGTGCCCAGTTAAATCTATCCACAGCCACAAGCAACCACATTAATATCTTAATAACTATGCCAAAGTAACTTTTCAATATTTTTCCTATAAAATGTTTTTAATTTGAAGGTTTTATCATGAATAGTTCCTGAGATATGAGAATTTATTCAAACATAAACATATTGTATTTAAATATCCAAAATTTATCCAGCAATGAGAAACAATGGTGGCATTTAAATGCTTAACATTAAGGTAAATATAGTCTGAAAGTCCAACTAGATGACACTTCACTAGGGCTAGTTGCACCAGTTTTATTCTTCATCTTTTACATCATCAAGTATGGTATTTTCTTTCCTCTACTTTTTTGGGTAGTAAGTTTTTCTCCATTCATTAACACCGAAAAATTTTTCCCAAAACATTGCCCCTGGTATAATCCCCAAATCTGTCATGTAAGTATTGTACCTCAACCCCGCAGTGAAGATTTCTTATTTCAAAATCTGAAGATAGTGTCATAAGCAGAGAGACTCTCCTCCCTTCTTCATCCATAAAATACTCTATTCTGCCATTTTTTGAAGTTTTACAGCCATTCTTGATGTTTGAAAAATTACATGTGAAAGAATATACAGTAAAAACCCCAAATATACGTTATCGGAATGTACATTTTCCCACTACTTACAACATTTTATATGGATCCCATCAATTTTCCTATGATTCCAATGTAAGTAAAACCCTGTATTTACATTATTTCATTTTAAGTTTTCCCACTATTCGCGTCATTTTACATTAGAATTTCCAATTTTTTTTACAATTTAGCATGCGATTCCCAACAGATTTTAACATTTTTCGACGTAGCTTTGAAAAAAAAATCTGCTCTTCGGGGCGAAGATTTCTAAAACAGCGGCAGAGTAGGAACTATTTCTTTTCAAAACAGTGCACGTCTGTTAAGTGATACAAGATACTTGTTACATTGTAGACACATTAGGCATACATTTTACAATGTACTTGAAAA
The DNA here is from genome assembly GCA_028673005.1 of Tanypteryx hageni. NCBI lineage: Eukaryota > Metazoa > Arthropoda > Insecta > Odonata > Petaluridae > Tanypteryx > Tanypteryx hageni. The sequence goes on along the minus strand of CM054115.1, from coordinate 43,781,924 downwards.
GCGTCTGAGGCAAGAATAGATCAAGTTCAGCCGGTGGCTGAACTCCTCATTAGTCATTGAATTGAAGCTATCAATGGGTTGGCATATTCTTTGTGCCTACCTTAGCGAGTTTTTACCTATCCGTTATTTTAACAATGGATGACGGAAAGGATGTTGATCATGTCTCATGTTAACAGAGAAATCCGACGAAGCTATGACATGAATTTTAAAATAGTCATATCAGAAGAGGCAGAAAAAACAAACAATATTTAAGCTTCAAAAAGGTATTGTTCCTGAAGTAAATATACCTACGTCTATGTACTATTTTCCAGACAAATGTAATTTGAGGAATGTAATGGAAACCCAAGTATACTATACATACTAGCATTTTAATTGGGCACATATTTTAATATAATTATTTATTATTGAAAAAGTGTGCTGGTTAAGTAAACGAATAAATAGATATACTCTTTATAAACTTAGCTCTTTTAACACTCATTTTATTGTTAATCTTACTGTAACAAATGAGCGAGTTTAAAAGTAAAATCAGTAGCTATTTTTCTTATTCCCTCAATTTGCACTTTCCCACAATTTACTCTTTTTCCCAGGTCCCTAGAAAAGTTCAAATAAGGAGTTTTACTGTAGCTAGATATTTACTATAAAATACAAAATATTATTAATGACTTCAATGTATTAATGTCCTGTCATAAAGAAAATTTGCCATGTGTTTAAACCATCTATGTAGAGCAACAACTTTCCAAAAAATAATTTTTCCATATCATAAAAACATATATAAACAGAAATATTTTTTAAAAGAAACCATTAATAGTAAAATGGATTAAATACAAAACTACACCTAAGGTGATGCATACAATAAGGAGAAGGAAAAGGTAGGATCTCCGTCATCAGTCCCAACAAGTTAATATGAGCAAAAGACATCAATGCAACTATAGCAATATTTGTTAGGCAGCAAACTGCTTTTCTCAAAATTAAACTTACGTTATGAATTCCTCTACAGCCTTCAGGTACTCTCCTCGAGCGGCATCATAGTACATGCTCTCGTAAATGCGAGCCAAGCAAGCTGCTACAAGTGGTTTTGTTGAAGGGGTCACCTCCATCTTTGACTCGTAAGTGTATTCCTCCAGCTCACTTGAAACTTCCAAAAGACGCTGCAGACCTGATCGAATAAAGAAATTAATAATGAAGGACTACAATACATTCACATTTAAAAACCCAAAAGAAGAACTAACATTATTTATTTGCATTATCATTCAAAATATGGAAATGAACACTAATGAACATTAAATTTATGAGCTACTTAATAATTTCTGAGTAAGACAATCATGATGGTTTCAATAGACATTTTCTTTGTGTATATTGAACCTTGAATCAGACATGATTGATTTGGTCTTTATTTGGGCCGAGATTGAGACTAAGAAGTCCCATCTTCCACATGGGAAGATACTTTAACATATAAAATTTATTCCTGCATCATCATTCTGGGTAATATTATGCCTTTACTTATTAAATTTAAGTGATTACTACCATGACAATTATAAGGCAATTCACCAAGATTTGTTCACTATGACTATATTAGTCATGGTATTTATTTTTTTTAATCTGCCAGTTCAAGGATTAAATTATATATGCCAGTGGCGTGTCCAGGGGAGGCTTTGGGGGTTATAACCCCCCCTTCCCCCATGAGCAACATATACTTAGAATATCCTCTGGAAAAGGTATTGACGCCCCAAGATAATTGCAAATGTTGGAACGAGTAAATAAAAATCATTAGTGTTTTACTTGGAGTCCAACAAGTTAACTTTCTTTAAAAGATGAGTTATGCAATCAGGGCTTCCAAAACTGAAGCAGTCTCATGAGAAAGGGACCCATTTGCATGGCACTCCGGCAGACAGATAGGTAGGGTGAACGGAGGAGTGCCTCTCTCGGGCTAAGTGGTTGATTCTATTCAGGCTTTTTTCAGGCCTTAAATGTGACCCACGTTATTATTTGCTGAATGTAAACGCCTTAGCTCTGCTTGTTGTTTCTCTCTTTATTAATACCTAGCTCTTCATCTTATTTTCCATAAAGGCTTAGTAGAGAAAGAAATGCAATGCGTGTAGGAGGGAAAGGCACTTAGTGGGGGAAAAATGCTTGACACTTAAGTGTCTTCCCAAGAAAGAAATTTGGTGCTGTGAGGATGAGCTAAGATAAACGAAGAATTTATTAAAACCACTCCATAAACAGAGAACATGACTAAACCTAAGCAAAAGATTTGAGTTCATTAAGCATCTACTGCCCGGCTAGTAAATCAAAGCGCGCATATGTGTATTTTTAGCTAATCAACCTCTTGGATTATTATAGAAAATAGAAGTGCAAAAACTAAACATCAAATACAGAGACCTTGGAAGAAAGCTGTAGATCTAACATGTTCTGATGCTGCATGTACTCTCACTCCAAATAATTTCCAGTCACTTTTCGTCAGTAATTCAATGCTAGCGGTCGAAGAAGAATCTCCTTGATGCCTTTAAGGTTTGTACTTTTACATATATATATATAACAGCTTACGGAAAAGGAAAGGTAAAATGGATATATGGATGTCCATCAGCTACAGAGGGAGAGTAGTTCCGAAAGCTTCTACGTTTGTGATGTTTCTGTGTTTTAGTGTTCTTTTACGTGTGTCGCTTCGACATCCCCAGGGCCTCGCCAACCTGAAGTCGTCTGATTGGTGAGTGTTCACTGGGTTTCCTCATCCCAACACCTTGTTGACATCCATACATATATATATATAAATAACATATTTCTGCGAATGTACCGCTGTGTGAAATTTAGTGAAATTGCTAATTTTTAGAATGAAATTTCCTAAAAGTTTTATTCCAAGTTAAAGCAACAGATGACAATGTTTGCTAGGTTCTGCAATCATGCTTTACAAGTTACTGACTTTATTTTATTTAAATATCAACATGACGTGCCACGTATCTAAGCCTTTCTCTTAAATTAAATTACTAAACATAGACTAATTATTTTTTGTTCTACTTTACGAAAAATTAGCTCGTTATATTGAATACAATGTTACGACAATTGACGTAACACAGGAGTGGGGAGACGGCTTATTCGTGTAACACAGCAGATGATCTTAAAAAAACTGTAGTTTATTCTTACCTTTCCCTTTCAATTTTTACTACTCCTTCATAAACAATTTATTGTATATTTACACTTTGTCCCTATGTGTATAAGATATCTCAAGAAATTCCAGAGGGAGTAGTCATTTTTTCAGGATTAAATTTCTCATCCCTTGTTTTCGGAATGGTAAAATTTTGGTCAGCCCATTAGGCAGAGTTCTAATCCCAAAATGATTTTCTCAACACGTTTAACACAGGAATGACTGACATGTAGGAACTTTTTTAAACTAACAATAAGATTAAAATATTTTTAAAATACAAAATCAAGACATTGACGTAGGATTGCACAAACAATTGGATTTTCATTTTATCATTGCCAAATAAGAATCTCATTCTATAACTCATGTAAATCGACTAAGAATGCGAAAGTAGATGGATTTCAATGTTATATCATATCTATTGGTTTATTATACTTAATTATGATCAATCTATCATGTCATTATCTACTTATGCAATGTATTTTGTTGAATCTATAAAAAAAGAAAGGTCAGTGGAGATGTTAGTGATAGGGCTGATAAACCCCCCCTTGAAAAATTCCTGGATACAACACTAATATATGCCATAGTTTTAAGCAGGATAATTTTGAAGATATTTTACACTGAATAACATCAGGAAACAATAAATACTAAATATACCCATCATATACTAATAATGGCTTATATATAAAGGTATTATAAATCATTTTAAAAAACAGAAAAGATGAGAAGGAAAGAATTTTAGGGTATTACATTTAAACAATATATTATACACTTTCAATGAAGTTGTAATTATCGATTAATGTATTCAAATGAAATATTCCGAACACTAACCTCCATTGCGAACGAGCTGTAGTGCCCAATCTAAAGCAGAGTAGTGGACATTTTGTGTGAGAAGAAGAATTAGAGCATCACGGCCATCTCCACTAGCCAATCTTGCAGTAGTTGCCATGGAAATACACATAAGAAGCGCGTCGATCTCCTTTTTGTACTCTAGAAAAAGAATTATTAGAAGAAAGAAATGAATGAGTCCTTCAACCAGCACTCGGTAAATATGCAATAGTCCTTTGATTTATTCAAAGAATGTACTCCTGGAAAGCTTCAAGCAAATCAAAGATTGCATGGAAAATTGGGGAAGGAATAACTGATGTTTTGTGGCTCACCACCATAACACCTCCTGCAAATAATTCTAACAATAAATTTAATATGCCCATAACATCCCCCATTCTTTCTAAAGTTTGACTTTAAAAACAAAAATAATAAGATAAAACTTCTCATTAAGTACATTCTTGCATATTGAGTACCCACCATAAATAAAACAAAAATTTGCTTATTAAATTTCACTATTGCAAATTATTCAGAAAAAGCGACAAATAAGAAAAAACATAATAACTGTAATTGAATATAAACTACAACAATGCATAAAAGATAAATAATTTATCCATGTGCATAAAGAAAGATTATGACCACACATGGAGTAACTGGAAATTAAAAAAAAATTGCAATTCTCAAAACAAACCTTCAATCAACTTTGCATCTGGTTTCTTTTCATCCTTTCCTCCAGATGTGGCAACTTTCATGCCACTTAGAGAGTCAATAATTATCTGAAGACAGTGCTGAGATGCATTTACACGGCGTTCATTCTTCCCAAGACCCTGACCGACATTTCCCAAAACAAGTTCCACAAGCCATGGGATACCTAATTCATGCATCGCCTTTGCAGTCTGCAAGGAGGAAAAAATACCTCTATATTTTTCCAACCATTATCATAAACAGAATGAGACAAAATAATTTAACCAGTATAGCATATTAAAACAACGATTTGATCAAAGAAAAATGCAAATTATTTGTGTGAGCTAAAATATGGAAAATAAGCATCTTAATTTCTGGTATTGATTAAAAAATAAAAAAATTATCCATTGTTTGGATCCACATATACATTATAAAACAATAACTTTTTGGAAATGGTATAACCTAACCTACCAAGGAGAACATTTAATTATTCCAAGGATAACAATAAATGAGGAAAATTAAAATTTAAAAGCACAAAGAATTAAATGAAATCCATTTCTATCTCTTTTCCTAATAAGATAAAATCAATAACAACTTAAAAAACTGTGCAGGTTAAAGATAATGACAAGCTTGGAAAAGCCAAAAGTAGCTTACTTGTGAAGGGTTATGTTTGCAAAGTTCTCCAATTGCACGGATGCAATTAACAACTATTTCTTCATTCTTCTCCACCTTAATTAACCTCTGGATCTTTGTCAGAACACCATTCTTCAACATCATCTCAGAACCTGCATAAACCCATTACAAGAGAGACAATGAGTAAAGAAACTTTTAAGACAAGCTATTTCCAGCAACTGCACATAATTACGCTATAAATTTATACAAGGTTGTAACATAAGTAATATCGTTCTTTTACATTGTAAACAGTTCAATCCAAAAGAGTAATAAAGTATCACAATTATAATGTCGACAACAATGAAATGTGAGTAAATTATAGTTGAGATTTCTAAACCCTCATTCTCGAACAATCAACTATGAGCAGCAATAACCTCCATATCTGTCATTGTGTGCTCTACGAGTTTAAGTAAGGTAATATTGCAACTGAAAATATTTGCAACATTTATGGTGATGTTCAAAAGTGTTAGCACTGGTTTGTCAAATTCCGATCAGGTGATTTAAACCTGTGTGATCGCACCTGATCAGGACGACCAGTCGACTTCAACATTGATGCCCTCCGAGTTCTCATGAAATCAGATCCACATCAAACTACTCAAGAAATGGCCAAGAAGCTCAACTGCTAACAAATGAGTTTGCAGACACTTTCGGAAGCTAAGCAATGTCAGTAGGCATGACATATAGGTTCCAGATCAACTGTCAAAAGAGAACCTGTTGCAATGTGTCTCAGTATGTGCTCGAGAATCCTTTGAGCCATTTCTGGAGCGAATTGTGACTGGAGACAAGAAGTGGGTACTGTATGCGAACATCCAATGGAAGAGGCGGTGGCTGGGGAAAGGCCAGACCCCAAAAGGCGGTTTGCAGCCTATTAAGACCATGCTATGCATTTGGTGGGATATAATAGCTGCCATTCACTTTGAGTTTTTGGATCCAAATCAGGATATCACCAATGAGCTTTACTGTCAACAATGAGGTAGTTTCATAAAATTTTAATATCTCTCAAAACCTGCTGTGACAGTATCATGAAAGACATAATGGCAGCACAAAAAATTAAAGTTTATATTCAAATTAGAGGCACTGCGATGGGCACCCGAATGGCGCCTTCATATGCCAATTGCTACCTTGGAGAATGGGAAAGACTCTTCCTCAACGTTCCACTCAGACCACTTTTGTGGCTGAGATACATCGACGATGTCTTCCTCATTTGGACGCATGGACCTGACTCTCTCCTTTCCTTTCTCTCGCGTCTCTCCTCCCATCCTTCACTGTCCTTCACCCACCAATCCTCTACCTCCCACATCACATTCCTAGATGTCGATCTTTACCTTCAAGACAGTAAAATCCGCACCTGTGTTCACATCAAACCCACCAACAGCCTCCAATACCTCCACTTTGATAGCTGCCATCCCCTTCATACCAAAACCTCTATCCCCTATGCCCTTGCTCGTCGAGGATGGAGGCTTTGTTCCGATAGAGCATCCCTTCTAGAGTATTACTCTGTCCTCGAGGATGCTCTTCTCAAACGTGGTTACCCTCCAGTCTTGGTCCGCGAACAGATCCATAGGGCGATGACGCCTACCCACATTGGATCTCATCCTCACACACCCACTATTCCTGCATCTACCCCTCCACTCACTCTTACGACACTTTTCCATCCTGGTATCCACGAAGCTCTCAAAACAATCCTTCATGCTGCCCACCCAATTCTTACCTCTTCCTCCCATCAGTCCCTCTTTATCAACCTTTTTGCCAATCCTCCGCTCCTCTCCTTCAGCCGGCCCCCAAATTTGGGAAATATCTTGTGGAGGAAGGATCTTCCCACTTCTACCACGCTTCTTGCAATAGGTTCCCACCCCTGCGGAAAACCTCGCTGCCTCACTTGCCCTATCCACCTACCATCATCTTCTTTCTCGAGTCCCTCCACCAACATCACCTACCCCATCACCTCCAGAAGCAACTGCACCACCCGTAACGTCATTTACCTCCTTACCTGCACCCTTTGTCCCGCGTTTTACGTAGGCCTCACCAGCAATCCGTTAAACATCCGAATGAACGGTCACCGGAATAGCGTTTCTCTCAGACGCCCCCTCCCAGTTGCATTACATGCTAATACCCACAATGTTCCCTTTAATAGTTGCTACAATGTTAGGATTATTCGCGCTTTACCCTATGACACTCCTGCCCCCCTTCTCCGACACTGGGAACTAGCACATATCCATCTTCTCGACTCTTTCTCTCCGCCTGGCCTCAACCTCCGCTAACCCTATTAGCCCCCTTACAATGTTTCCTTGTTACTTTGTAACTATTCGGACTCTACCTCATCACACTCCCTCTTTATTGGCTATCCACCCCTCCTACTCCCCACCTCCTCCAATCATCAACCTTCCCACATCACCCTGTCATTCCCCGCCCAGTGTGTCACTTTACGTTACTCTTTCGCTGAAGAAGGGCTTAAGCCCGATAAGCTTGCGTGTGTTTTTGTGTTCATGTGTTTTACGTGTCTCTTCGACGCCCCCAGCAGCCTGCCAGCTTGGTCCTCAACTTGGTGAGTGTCCGCTGGGCTTCCCTCAACACCTTGTTGCCACCCTCATCACTACCTTTTCTTTTCCTTTAGTTTATATATATATATATATATATATTAATTTGTAGATAATGACCAATCGATCTCAACTCATTGACTTTGTGTGACATCAGTACTCACACCTGCCTCAGGGTAGGTTTCGCGTCACTCTTGTGTAGCGTTTAAACAGTGACTTTTGTCTTAACCGACTCGCCAGATAAACCGACGTTTTATGCCCCTAGGTCTGAAAACTGAAATCCACAGTTAAGTGCAACATTTTACATAAAAACGACTAGATTAAAACAGTTTAAACCATTCCTTTCACTAATCAACAATTTCACAAGTTCTCCCTTGTGCTAAAATGTTTCTCATTACATAGTAATCCAGTCTATTATGCATCCGCTGTCAGTTGTCCACACAGTCCACTGTGGTCTGCTGTCAGTTGTCCCACATACTAGTAAAGTTCATTGTTATTTTAGTTACGATATTTAATCAATATTAAATTATGTATTTATATCTACATTATATATTTATAGAATATGGGTGAGAAAAGAAAGAGAGTGGTTGTTTCCATGAAAACTAAGCAGACTGTGTATGTACTTTTCTATTGGAAAATTTTTTATTTTTAAAATAAATGACTTATAACATAACATTTGTATCTGTATTGTCTTAATATATTTCAAGTACATAAAAATAAATTCTTAAAATACAGACTGTGTATATGTACTTTTCTATTGGTTCTCTGCTTTAACCGACCTTTTCGATTAACTGACTAAATGCCGGTCCCAACCACGACGGATAAGAGGGCTTCTACTGTATATATATTGTCCACTTGAACAATTTTTTCTCGAACTAATAATCGTATTTGAATTCTGATTTTAGATTTGTAATCAGGTCAAAAATGATGGCATTTTTAAAAAATGTGAAATACCTCATTCAAGCATTTACATCAAGCTTTGCTCTAAAAATGGCCTGCTCTGGTGAGTTGGAAGGGTGTCATTCTTCTGCACAACCAGAAAATCAGAATACTCTCCTGGTCTTGCACCATCCGACTTTTTATGTTTCAATCCCTACAACATCGTCTAAATTAAAAACAATACAAGAACGTTGATGAGGTCACTTCTGACTCAAAGCTGACTAGCTTTTACAAGCAAGGCAGTGAAAAATTGCCATATAGCTGGTACTATGTTATTAAAAAAGAGGGTGACTATGTTGTTGATTAATGTTCAACTAAATAAAGTTGATTCTTCCATTTACAAATTTTTTTAAGAAAAACAACATTACTTATGTACAACCTAATAAGTCACAAACATCACACTTGCTCCATATTACATCATGATTTCAATTTTCAACAGTTTTTAAGCAAACTAAAATATTTAATTTTAAAGTTTAATTTTTAATACTAATTTAATTCTATTTTATATAACTATGACCCCTGCTTGATATTTTAAATATAAAATAATTACAACAAACATTTTACCTACCTGCCCTTTCTCTAGCAAGTACAATAAGGTTGCTGGCAGCTGTTTCTCTCTTCTCTTTATCTCCAGCAAAATCAAAAACAATGTCTGACATGCTCTGTAGTTTATTTCCAGTTTGAGCATTAAATCTGAACTGTAAATACAGAAAAGCATTCTCTATAGAATAATAATACCCAATTACTACTGCAAATGCCATACACTTATTGCAAAATGCTGAGAATTACATGAAATGATTCAAAATTAAGTACATTATATTGGAAGTAAAATAATCTTCCCGCAATTTTACTAATTTAAAAGGGACTACAATAAAATTTTTGTCCAACTTAAATAGTATCTGCCACACAAAAACAAGGCTTCTCACAAAAATTTAAGTATGGCATGCTGACAAGAGAAATAACTGTTTACATTATTTTAAAACCCAAAATAACTCACAAAGTTGTCAAAATCCTGTCATTACCATAAAAATCTTAAGTTAAAGCCATTATCATATTTAAAATAACCAGAATAACGCACAATTATGAACCAAAAATTGTGTACCAATGTTCTTTGAGTTAATGTAAATAAAAACGAATGTTGTAAATCTCCACTAAACTAGGCAATTTACATCATTCGTTTTTTTCACATTAAGGAATCGATCCACAAAGTCAAGCCTTCCCAAGTGGTGAAATTTGTTTTTTGAGTTAAATAAAAAATAATTCTTAAAATGACTGTGAATTACTATCATATTAGAAAAAGAAAAAGGTACACAAATGTTAATGATCAAAAACTGAATCATATAGCTGATAGGTATAGCTCATTTTATCAAAGAAACATTAGTTAACATTTAAAAAGGTCTGGAATGCTAAATGGAGTTGCTGCTCAAGTAAGATGTATTTAATCCCAATATTAAATTTTACTAATGCAAAAGTTTACAAAAACATTATAATAAAAGGTCAATGCGAGGAGTAAATTTAAAAATGCTAAAGTCCTTCATAAGAGTTCTATTTTATTACTTATAGAAAATAAGGTAAATTTTCATGCAGAATGTGATGCACACAAATTTTTGGAATTTCCAAAAAAGAAAACTTTATCCTCCAGTAAAATAAGAGAAAAACTTTTAAGCACAACCCAGCCAGCACCTTGTTACTGCATGGCAAAAAATAAGATGCAAAAGTTAATGAGGAAGTATGTAGATTTTTTCTCTCATTGGTTTCCCATATGCAATATTATTAAGGAGAATGATCTTTGCATTAGCAAAATACTGTTGTTTCTGTATGAAATATAACGATGTATTGATAAATACAAACGCATACCGACCTTACCCGTATCACTAAATAATTATTTGATACAACTAACCTTTTCTTGGACTTCTGCATGCAATCTGGTAAGGACAGGCTGAATTGCTGAATTTGAGGGATCAACAGAGTGAACAGCTCGAGCATCAACATAAGCTTCTTCGAGACGATCCAAAGCTTCATAAGCTTGACAACGCCGATACAGTGCTTTTGGGTCATTTGGCGTGATTTCAAGGGCTGCGATTTGTTCAAATTGATAAATAAGAAAATAATTTCCATCAGATGTCATAAATAGGAGAAATAAATCTAATATTAAAATACACATTCAACTTACAGGCACTGCAATCTTTCACGGCTTCATCGTAATTATTTTTCTTTAAATGTGCGGCAGCTCGATTTTTAAATAATATAGCTTTCTCTTTTGAATCTTCATTCATTAACGCAATTGCCTGAGTTAAGTGAAAAAATTAATTTATATGCCTAAAAACATTATAATATACCATTAATGTAAATTTTCATTGAACTCTACCTTAGAATAGCATTTGAGCGCCGAATCCCAATCTCCATTTTTGAAGAAATCGTTACCCTCATCCTTCAGTTTTTGGGTATCCGAAGATACAATGTCTTCAGCTTCCGAACTTTTTGTCATCTAAAGATACCAAAATGACGTGATAAAAATTTGTTAACGAAATATATACGTTAAACAGAATTATAAAATCATACCTTGAGTGGATTAATCCCTTGGCAAGTCTGAGCAACTTTCTAGTTAATTACTTGAAAGGTTTCCCAAGAAGAGCTTCTTATAATGACAACGAATTTCTAGACGAGTCGACAGCAGTACTTGCTGGAATATTCTCCTCGTGGAACACACTTCCATTCTATTTTAAGCTCTAGAAAGGGAGAGCCCATCTACTTCGAAATAAGTGCAAAAAAACGTACGTAAACGCATTACTAGATTCGTGTGTTTTAATCATGGTTCAATCGAATAATTTCTCGCGCTGCAATCGTTCTCGAAGTTTGGCGGCAAAACTTCAATGAAGTAAGACTGATTTTATCGAATTTAGAAAATACTTACATCTTAAATAATGTAAAATAATAGCAGAAATTGAAATTATGTTTGATAGACTAGGAATTTTTTCAATCAGTTAAAGCTGCTTTGCAAAATGAATTATTTAGTAAAGGAAATAGTCAAACGGTAATGGTTGATCTAACAAGAATTAAGAAATTATTAGCTATTCAAAAGAACTTACACTTAATTTACGAAAGTTATTTTAAATATTTGAAAATAATATTAGTATTACTTTGTAAACGGTACATATTAATTTGTTTAATTAACGCGATTTGGCGACTCTCCATAAAAATTTCCAGTAATGAATCATAACTCTGTCTGAAACTCCTTCCTCCTTGCTTTCCTAATTTGTGAATATAAAACTACATAAGAATATAGTTATAGCGTACTGTAAATGCAAACGGCTATTATTTTAATTAAAAAAGTTTGTGTCCGCTTCATCTGCCTGACTCATGATTTTAATCCCAACGAAAATATTCGAAGATACGAACATAATTTCAATTCATCTTAGAGAATGATTTTGAATGTTATTCCATATGAATTGTTATTTATCTGAGTTAGAATCAAAAAAGTTATACGTTAGAGGGAATGTAAAATAGTCTCCACAGAAACTATAATATATTTTTTAAATCAGGCATTCTGGAGAGATTATCTGAAAAAAGTCTTCATATATCTTTTCTAATTTATGGCTTTAAATTAATAGTTTTATGATAATATTTTTGCTTGAAACTAAACGTGATATTTTTCAAGCATAAAAAATTGAGAATGTCAATATTTTTAAAAATAATAAAGTAAAGGAGGAATTGCAGACCATTCCTTGTGCAAGTGGCGAATCATTAATTTGGTAAGTCAGTAAAAGTATAAAACTAAATCAGTGATATACCTAATACATATAGCTTCTGCTAGAGTGAAAGCAACAGCAATTTCCAGCCTGTTTGACTTCTTTAATTTTTTAATTTATAAATATTATTAATGATGAATGCATTTAAATATTTTTCACAATATTCTCAGACAATTTATCAAGAAAAGTAGAGTATAACAGTTAACAATATTTACAAAATATTATTTTTAATCAACATCAAGCCTTGTTGCCTTTGCTGCTATTTTAACCCTGGATTGCCCACCATTTGTCTCTCAGACAACAGTCAAAATAAAAAGTCTTCCCACCATATTTTTTTCTCAGACTGAGGATTGACCCTTTTTGTTCTATAAGTTGAACTTGAGTCTTTGTGCTGTGACTGTTTATATAAGTGATAGCTTGCTTTGGTTGAGAGCTACGTAGTTGTGGTCATGTGCATTTTGTCAAGAGGAGAATGACATGATTCTACTGCTGAAAATTTTCATGGGCAATATGTGGAGAACATCATAGGAACATATGTGTGGACTTGACTGGGAAAATTTAATTATTTCAAGAACTTACCTTGTTTGGTGTTAAAAATGTAATTTTATAAAGTTGTTTTTAAAAATAAATATCAACATAGCATATTTTCTCAGACTAAAGGTTCATAATCCCATTCCTTGCCGATAAGGTTAGTAATCCAGGGTTAATAAAAAAATGAAATCTTAGAATTTTTGCTGCTTAAATATTTGGAAAAAACAAATATTTTTTGTCTAATTTGGCACCATAACATTTACTTCACTAAAAGTCACCAGAACAACCATTTTAGCATTTGAAGTTTTTATTATGAAAAATACAATCAAATTACAATACTTGATAAGTATTTTAGTAAGTTTTGACGGTGGTTAAAATGAAGAGAAAATGCTCTTTCTTGGATGAGTTTTCTCTGAAATTGAAAATTTTTGGGAATGGAAAATCATTCAATTCTTTTGTATCTGTTCTTTGATATCTTTATTTGTCCTCTTGCATTTTTCTGTTGCCACTTCCACTGCACCAATAAGAGCAGCTCTTATCCCTGCCTTCTCTAAAAAATGAATCCCTTCAATTGTGTTTCCTGCAAAGATAAAGGTGTGCATTTTTTAAACATAAAATATAAAGGTTGTTCTTTCAGCATAAAGTTTATAATATTTTAAATGCAAGCCAAAAATCAAAATTAAATCATTTCAGATGTGCAATAGAGGCAGCAGTTAATAAATTTGGCACAGGAATTTTTCTCCTTTGGAATGGCAACTCAAACTGTAGTTGTTTTCTCAATACAAATCTTTATCCATGGAATACAACTAATATTTTTTTAAATTGTCATTCATAGGCAAAAAACTGCGTTTTCTGGTGTGATTTATGGCCGATTAAATGTAAGGATCTGTACAAAAAATCAATTACTATTTTATCACTTCTAAGTAAAAACGAATCTTACTTAGTGATGGATTTGGAAATTTCCCACGTCAAGCGAAATTGGCATTTTTTTCTCAATGAATTGCTCATCTATATAGTTTGTCTGTCTGTCTATGGATCATAATAGTCTAATTCGTCAAAAGTTGTGTAATATTAAGTTTTCTATTTCCATTTTTATTGCTGCCCTGAAATTTTGCTGCCCCTAGGCCATTGTCTACTTTGGCCTTATTTCAGATCCACTGATGTGCTTAGTATATCATCCATTGAATATCTGTACTGACCTCCAGGAGATGTGACCTCATCACGGAGGACAGCAGTGTGTTGACCAGTTTTTTGCATCATGGTGGCTACTCCAAGCATCGTTTGAGATGCCAGCTGGATGGCCAGCTTTCTTGGCAAACCCATTTTCACTCCTCCATCAGCCAAGGCTTCTGCTACAGTGAACATCTGCAATTATTTTGGACATTAATCCAAATAAACAGAGAGGATTACCAAATACAGGTAAATATTTTTATCTTATTTTAATCTTTTATATATAATTATTCAATGTCCGTCCCCACATTCATCCCACCTTTTATCTCTTGAAAAGCTTGTCATAGAGAAATGCTGTAAATGCCATTTTGTTTCTGCCAACTGGGAGACCCTGGGAAAACTATTTTCATTTATGGAAGTGTCTCACGTTTGACTCCAGGAGACAATTGTATTTTCCCATATATTTACACAGAAGTTTTGATTTTTCAAGGGGCAAGGCTTTTTTCCTTCATTCATTAAAATATGTAAATATGGTTGGTATTTTTCTGTTTTTGCTTTATTTGATTAAAACTATAAAATATCTTATTCATGAGATGTTTAGATGTTACACGGACGAATTTGTCAGAAATACGCATTTCTTTTCTAAATTTTATGGCTTTTTGTACTCTTTCCAGATGTTGCCAAGGCGACTCTCATTGTTGCCTCCGAATGAATTAACATCTATTAAGCCTCCAAATAGACGAAAGAATTGCATTATTTGCTTTGTGCTTTTCATGAAGCATTGAAATTACAGTTGTCAAACTTAATAGATGGCAACGTTAATAATTGCAGATTATTATTATTCAGTAAACTGCATGTGGACTGTGGGCATTTTTAATGACTGACCAAAAGAAAAAGATCTTCTTTCTTTATTTCAATACTGGAATGTTACCTTTTTCGTAAGGGAGAAGGAATGCACATATAAATTATAAAAACAAACATGAAATTCAAATTGTCAGTTGTCTAATTTTATAAGGAGAGATAGGCTATTATTACTTTTAAACATGCAGATTTCTGAATGACTTCACAAGTTTTTGTGGATACCACTAGTTAATTTTAATTTTTCATTTACATCTATGCAAATTAATATATTTTCTCATCCATCAAATATCCAGAGAGGCTATAAATGTGGATACTATTTATTGTCACTTTTTTATATAAGTTCACCATGCAATTCACTGTATCATTGGTCATTAGGTGATAATGCAATCCACCCAAAAATCTCCAACACCTATCACCCACAATAATGGTTCTGCTATTGGGATTTCTAATGGATCTTTGGAAAAAAGTCTGTAGCTCTCTGTGCTTCAACTGATCTCAAGCAATTTCTCTTTGTCCTAACACTTCATCAGCTGCCATCCTATCTATATTTTGATAGAGGGTTCAATCTAACACTCAATCAGAAGTCTTCTATAAAAATAATAATAAAAATATTATAGTCACTTGCTTAGTTATTTCCGCAACACATTTTAAGTATTTTCTCTTTTTACCATCTGTTGAAAAAAGATATGCTCTTTTATCACTCAGCCAAAAAGGGCAACCAGAGGGGAAGGGCCTCACCTTTATCAGCAATCTAATGCATTTTTAACTACTCCAGCTTACTAGGGAGGAGTAAAATATTTTAACTTAATTTATCTTAGGAATTCTATCTTTATTTGTCATAATTTGAATGAAAATTTAATTATTATCGACTCTCATGTTGTTGATTACAAGTGAAAGCAATATTTCCTGGCTCTAGTTTTTTAATACTTTCCATGTTGAAATAATGCTAGCAAGTCACCTTGTTGATGTTGCAGAATCATTTAAATCAAAAAAGGTATAATTGAGTCTTCCGTTGAAAGCAAAGATATTATTTATATTGCCAACTTTAAATTGGAAGTTGAAGAAATTTTATTTGAATTCTTCTACCTAATTCTTATGCCAATTTAAGTTCCTTGTTTTGATAACTGGACTAAATGTAATTATGTAAATACTGCACTTAATGACTAAGATAAATTGATTTAATACCAGCTTAAAACTAAAGAGTAGATTATTCAGGCTGTACACTTGCATGAAACAATGTCAAATACCCTGAAAAACTAAACATCGTCAAGTGCCAAAAACAAAGAAAAGTGATTCAATAATGAACGAAACTCTCCATTAGCCAATTACTTTCAATGTAACAACAAGTAGGATTGCCTAGCTGTGCTCTTTTCATGCAACATTTGGAATAGTTTCCCCGATTAAATTATCACTAGCACACGATAGTAAATGTACCAACGACTGCAGCCACTTCTTTAGTCAATAACTCCTTTTGGCATAGGGTTACTAAACGTCCGGTTTTCCCCTGATATGTCCCCTTTTTTAGAGTGCCCGTGGTCATCCAGGCAGGATCTACACCTGTCTTGGGTTTTTATTATTTCCCTCTATTGTACGTTTTTATGCATTCTTTGCACGAAGTGCACGCATATATGGGAGGTCGTTTCCGTCCGTCCGCATGTTAAAACTCGGGAACCGCTGGAGGTATTTTGATGAAATTTGGTATTGGGGAGTTTTACTAAAATTGGTCTACCGAGTCCGATTTTGGTTAAAATCGAACACCAATTACGACCACTTTACATGAAGACCTACATGTAATTTTCAATGTTCCTTTGTTTCAACTCGGGAATCGCTGGATGTATTTTGATGAAATTTGGTATTGGGGAGTTTTACTAAAATTGGTCAACTGATTCCAATTTTGGTTAAAATTGAACAAAAATGATGACCACTTTACATAAAGACCTACAATGTTCCTTCGTTTCAACTCGAGAATCGCTGGACGTATTTTTGTGGAATTTGGTATTGGGGAGTTTTACTAAAATTGGTCGACCGATTACAATTTTGGTTAAAATCTGATAACAATTACGACCACTTTACATGACCTACATGTAGTTTACAATGTTTCTTTGTTTCAACTCAGGAACCGCTGGACGTATTTTGATGAAATTTGGTATTGGGGAGTTTTTCTAAAATTGGTCTACCGAGTCCGATTTTGGTTAAAATCGAACAACAATTACGACCACTTTACATGACCTACATGTAGTTTACAATGTTCCTTTGTTTCAACTCAGGAACCGCTGGACGTATTTTGATGAAATTTGGTATTGGGGAGTTTTTCTAAAATTGGTCTACCGAGTCCGATTTTGGTTAAAATCGAACAACAATTACGACCACTTTACATGAAGACCTACATGTAGTTTACCATGTTCCTCTGTTTCCACTCGGAAACCGCTTGACGTCTTAGTAACGCTCCTTTTTCTTTTCTTAATTGTTGGAGCTTTGTGGCTATATCCAATATCAGAAGGCTATGGTTTGAGTTTATTTCTCTTCTTTGTAGTCTAAAATTTTCTTGCAGTCTCTTAAAATATTTATTATTATGTAACCTATTTGGAATTTTTAGAAACATTACAGATATAGAGAAAGTCATGGCCACATAAGATTTTTGTATATATTATACAAGATACATATGTATACAAATTTGTATCTTCCTATGTATTATATATATATTTAGTCTGCATCATCAGAATTATTGTTTCGTATCACAAGTCATCATAACAAGCAATTTAAGATGATTGCATTTAATGATATTTTTTACTTAAATGTTTAAATAATAATACTAACTTGAAAATCCGACAATTTAATTTAATAATGTTTATTTATATAAAACCACAATACAATTTTTTGTTTAAAAATATTAAATTTTAAAAGTCCGAGTTTCATCTGGATTTTTGGGCTCTGTTGTCCGGTGAGTAAGATTAAAAATATGGTAACCCTATTTTGGCATGTTTCTTTTAAACACTGTATAGCATTGATAATAAAAGAAAATTAATTTTAGCAGCTAAAAAAGTTCCGAATCGCCTAAAATAATCTAATCGGATGCGTTTTAGCGTTTTTTTTTAAACGCTTGTTTTCACTTTGTTCGTCCGTCCGCGCCTAAAATTTTGAAGCTACAAGAACAGCAGGGAAGCTAAGATTTTGACGAAGTTTCGGCTGGTGACAGAAACGAGCCTTATTGATTTTGGGGTCTGTCCGTCAGTCCGTTTTTCTTGTAGCAGGATTAGAAAAACCCTTATGAACTATCTATTCGGGTCCGTTACTATGGTAAAGTTTCGTTTTGCTTACGCTGCTACGACAATAAAAACGAAACGTAAAGACGTAAACACGTTGAATTTACTTTCGAAAAGAGATAAAGATCATATTACAACTGCGGTGAGACATGTTTTAAATAACAAGGAGGGAGAGGAAGTCGAAGATCCCGAAAATTTACGTGAACATTGTAAATACGCGCTTTTGGTCTGATTTTGCAGTTTCATCTACATCTACATATTACCTTGACGGTGGATGGCAGGGGGTGCCGCGCACCAAGTTCCTAACTAATTATTATTCACACTTATCTATTGTGGTCACGTATTGTCCTAGGAAAAAAGGACTCCTTATACCTCTCCGTCCTACTATCTATTTCGCGAATCTTGTCGTCATTATCCCTCCGTCCGATATACGTTGGTTGTCGAATAATATCCTTCATTTCATTTACGAATATCTCCGACCTATATTTATCTAGAAGTTTAAGTCTCGCCTGTAATCTACGATCTTTCAACGATGGCCAACTCAAATCATCAATGAGTAACGTAACGCTCTGTTTTTTATCGTAATTCTTTTTCACGAATCTAGCTGCTCGCCGCTGTATTTTTTCTAAATCCTTTATGAGTCCCCTCTGATATGGATCCCAAACCGCTGCTGCGTATTCCATTTGAGGTCTAACCAACGATAAATAACAGGATTCTCTCACCTTTTCCGTGCTTTTCCTGACTATCCTACGCACAAAAGCCAACTTCTTATTTGCCGCACCTATCACTCGTCTTATGTGGGTGTCCCAAGACAGGTCACGATTCAAGGTTACCCCGAGGTATTTCACGGATTCCGAAACAGGAATGCTCTCACCATCTATCGAGTAGGTAAACACGGACGATGGGCTTCTAGATTTCCAAAAGTTTAGAACGTTACTCTTTTTCTGATTGATTTCTAGCTGCCATTCCTTGCACCAAACAGATAACGCATCCAGATCATCCTGAAGCTGACGATGGTCGCTAGGACCACTAATTTCTCTATAGACTACGGTGTCATCCGCAAAAAGCCTGATATTACTTTTTACAACTGAGCTGATGTCGTTTATATAAAGCAAGAAAAGCATAGGTCCGATCACACTACCCTGCGGCACTCCAGAGACTACATCTGCCACACTCGAGGACTTACCATCGATGACTACTTTTTGTTTTCTATTCCTAAGGAAAGCGCGAACCCAGTTAATGACTTTAACATTAACGCCAAGATTTCCCAATTTTAATAACAACTTACGGTGGGGAACCTTGTCAAAAGCTTTTCTAAAATCAAGGAACACTGCATCGACCTGCTTATTATTTTCGCCGCATGATAAAACATCATTCACAAACAGACCGAGTTGGGTGTCACAGGATCTACCTTTTCTGAAGCCATGTTGACAGCTGACTAAGAGCGATCTACTCTCAAGATAACGCATTGTGTTGCTAACAATAATGTGCTCCAAAATCTTACATGATAATGATGTTAGAGAAATCGGCCTATAATTTTCGGGGTTTTCTTTGTCACCTCCCTTATGAATGGGTGTGACGTGTGCTAGTTTCCAATCATCAGGAACCTCACAGAGGGTAAGAGATTTCTCGAAAACTATCCGAAGGAAGGGAGCTATTTCTTCTGCTAGTTCTTTTAATACACGCGCGGGAATTCCTTCTGGTCCAGGATTTTTGTTGGGCTTTACCGCACTCAGTTGCTTCGCTATTCCTGCCTCAGAGATTTTAATATTATCCATCCGAGTACATCCATCGGGAATAAGATTGTCTTTAAGTATATTTCCACCTGCCGTGAACGCCTTCGCGAAGTAAACGTTTAGTAGATTAGCTTTATCCTCCCCATCGTGAAGGATGTCTCCGGAATCACATCGCAGGGAGGGTATTGAAGGACCCACTCCATTGACTTCTCTTACGTAGGACCAGAACGCTTTTGGATCCTCCTTCAATTTTGTATTTAATACCTCATTCCGGAAGGTGTTAAATGCGTTACGCATGGTTTTTCTCGCTAGTACGCGGGCACTGTTATACTCATGGACTATAGCTGTGCGATACTCATCGGAAGCGGTGGTAGGTATGTTTTTCAATTTTGCGTGGCTACGCCTCTGTCGTCTTAAGGCAATCCTGACTTCCTTATTAAACCAACGAGGTTCTTTCTTATCAGATTTTAACTTACTGGGGATAAATCTATTGATACCTCTTCCTAGTATATCCTTAAATAATAACCATGATGGCTCCATACCTAATCGTTCTGTCTTTTCACGATAACTGACAAAGGTACTTTTGAGATGTAAGCTGAAACTTTTAAAGTCGGCCTTGGCGAAAGCGTATACATTCCGAAGAGGCTTAGGATGTCTTTTGAGCTTTAATTCGCACTCCGCATACACAGCTCGATGGTCGCTAAGTCCCTCCTCTGTGGATACCTTAGTTATCCTATGCGGGATGTTAGAAGCAAGCAAGTCGAGAACATTGCCCGAACGCGTGGCTTTTTGTACCATCTGGATTAAGGAATATTCATGAAACGTGTCCATTAAGGCTTCACACGATTCGCGTTCTTTACCTCCCGTAACGAAACAGGTTTTCCCAATCGATTGACGGTAAGTTAAAATCGCCTCCAATTATCACGTAACCGTCGTTCATAATAGATCTAAGCTCGGCTAATTGCCTCTCTAAACTTAAAATATAATCAACTTTGGCATTAGGTGGTCTGTAAAATGAGCATAAATATATCTTTTTCGAATTATCCTTACCTAGGCGGCACCACACGCTCTCGGTCGTTTCATCGATAATAGGGATCTGACAACTATCGTACTTTTCACTTATTGCCAAAAATACTCCGCCACCTATTCTATTGGCGCGGTCTTTTCTGTATACTCTATAGCTTTTCGGAAAAATTTCTTGGCTAGCGATATCTTCAGTGAGCCAACTTTCCGTACCTATAACTACATCCGCATGCAACGTGCGAATTATGTGTTCGAGTTCGGCAGACTTCCTACGAATGCTGCGACAGTTTAAAACTATAATATTTAATTTCTCGTTATCGCCCGAAGCATTAACTGCTCTATTACGGCTTTCGCAGGTAGACTCTCTTACTTTGCGACCAGAAACTGTATTATACTCGATGCCCCTATGAAATCTCCTAATACGCCTACACCCTACCCTACTCTCTAATCTAAAAAAGACCTACCATGGTCGAAGATCCTACACGCTACACTCTGTGAAGCCTCGGTCGTGTAATGAACTCCAGAGCCGTTTAGGGGTACCCTACACGATCCGAGAACCGGCCGGAGATCAACGAAGTCGACTCCCATGCCCACACAGAAATTCCATAGCCTTTGGTTTAGCCCCGCCACGCGGCTCCAAACCTCCGAACCACAGTCAATCCGCGGGACAATACTACAAATGGTGAGCCGCACATCAGAACCCGACTCCTCTCGGACACGAGTGACCTCGGCGACCAAGTCCTCAAAAGAACTTAGAATCTCCTCGGACCCGCGCTTCGAGGCGTCGTTAGTCCCAACATGGACCACCATCCGCAGCCTAGAGCAACCCGTTGACTCCACCGACTCCCGTACCGCCCTCGTCACTTGGGGGACCGTTCCTCCTGGTATACACCTGGAGAACACCCGCTCAGCCACTCCCTCCCGGCGGGCCCGAGTTAGCAAGGGAGCCATAACTTTTTAACTTGTTAATTCGATGTTTTCGAAAATAATATTGAACACAAAAGATTGAGAAAACGAAACCAGATAACACTAATTTGATAAATATTCAATACCTTATCATTTAAGAGAAAGCCTAGAAAAAAACTTAAAAGGTGTGACTTGAATTTTTAGTAGCCGAAAATATGTGTGACTTTTTTGAACTCTTGAGGCTATATATCATGAAAGTTTTATTAAAATCCGCCATAAACGAGCGGTAAATGTTTTACGTCGGTCTACTGGTTGGCATGCGATTCGAATTGGCGATTTCGTAATCCTTCGCCTTACCCCGCTAATTCGAAGAATACGCTACACAGAGAGGAAAATCGCCGGGCCCGGTGCAAAATGTGCGTCTTACGCACGTCAAAAATTGTAATAAATAAACCTCTCTCACCATGTTAGTATTGGATATTTTTCCAATTTTTTAAAATGGCTGTACTTTATATGCACAACAAATATCTTTTAGAGAGCGCGGGGTCTCGGTGGGGCCCGGTGCAGTCGCACCATTGGCACCGCCGCTACGTCAAGCTAGGTTTTAGGACCGAATTGTGTCAACTCACGTAAGCGGGACCGGATCCACTTAACGCAGTCACGGCGTCGAGCTGGCTTTCCTCGGAGAGTCGGTGGCAGGATCCTACTGCGGAGAAGAGCTTGGCGACCATGTCCGCAGAAGAGTCCTCCGAAGCAACGAATGCTGAGGCCCCTTGCCCAACGCACACGCAAGTGTTGGGCATGACACGGGCGACTCTCGGCTCACGAGGACGAAGAGCCTAAAGGGGAAAAAACGAAGAGATCTCGCTGAGATTGATTCAAATGGAGGAAAAATTATAGGCATGATATAGCGCGGTGTTTTTCAGACTTTTTATCTCCCAGTGGACGGGGATACAAAATGAAGAAACATACGTTTTGACTTCATTTTCAATTAACTCGCAATAAAAAGCTTGTATGTATTAATATTAAAATTCTGTCATTTATCCAATTTCGTTCCGTCATCAGGACCGTCCAAAGCCACGGGCGAATCGGGGGGCTGCCCGGGGCTCTAAATCTTTGGGGGCGCTATCCGTATCATTTATCTATGCATTACTTGCATGTGAATAAATATTGGATACCAATTTATATCAAGGGACAGGCTAGAATTTTGATGCATTCCTTTTAATTTTTCATTATCGATAATTTTTACAGAGCGATGAATAAATGAACATGTTCTTTGTAAATATCTCAAAAAAATTAACGGAGGGGGGCGCTGGAGTGCTATCTCGCCCGGGGGGCCAAAATTCCTCGGGCCGCCCCTGCCTGTCACTTTTGATATATCTCAGTTGGTTATGTGTTGAGTTTTTCATTTTATTCGTTACCCTCGCGACCCGTAATTTGCAAAGCACTGATATGTTTCCTTGATGTAATAGAGCAGTGTTTCTCAACGCGGGGTACGCGTACGTTCGAGGGCACGCAAAAGAATTTCTGGGGTACGCCAACACGAATAACGCCAATAACGAAATAATATAACTAATTCTAATTTTGTTTATAAAAACAAAACAATTGTGTACATAAAATTCTGAGTAAAGCAAAATTGTTTTGTGGGCAGCTTAATGGAGATTTAACGATGATTAGCATTTCCGTGCATTATTATGACCGTGGGGATAGAATGCGTTAATTGCATTTCACTTCAAGTCCTTGCGATAAAATTGTGAATAGGGATAAAGAAGAAATAATTCAATCAATTTACATTTAAACCAACATGGGTTTTTTTAATTAGGCAAGTGCAAAAAAATCTCTTGCCCATCCACTTTCATTCGTCAATTGTCATTCAAATTTAATTGAAGCGGGGCTGCGACGAACTACTTGAATGTTACCGACAAATTTTGCGTAATAAGGGGATAAAAAGCCAAGCAGTCGGCCCTGGATCCTTTTTTTAATACAAGAGATCCATAGATCTTCATACGTTTCCCAGGAAATATTTTTAGATTATGTGCTTTAATTATAAATTACGCTGTTTGTCATTTTGTTAACCATGTAATTTTATTGTTTCTCTAATAACTGACAATAAAATCCGGTGATAATATGCTTTTACATTGAATTTGGATCCAAAAATACCATTGTAAAATTATTACCCTTTGGGCGTTTAAGGGTACCGCCGTCGAACGCGGAGTTTCATTCCTTCCCCATCCTCTCTACTTCGTTCGTTTCCTAGCTCCGTTGATATGCATCGTAGAATTTCGTTTAAAAAACGCCAATAATCAGCATTTTTACCGCAATTCAATGATATAACATTCGATCGCCTTATTTGCAAAAAAGTATTGCAATTTTGCAATGATAGATCGGTAAATTCACCACCCGCTGTGAGGGTAGACTACACCGAGCAAGGGTCCGAGACTCGAGTCCGAGTGAAGGACGCTAATCCTCTTTAATAAGGGTCGAACGCGAAGAGTAGGTAGTCTTCCCAGACATGGCCCCACATCTGCTACATGAACCGTCGATTTTTTTCATGAATACTATACTTTCCCCTATACTACGTATGGAGAAAGTAAAAATAACGCTACGCCTCTTTTAGGTCTCCTTTTAGCTCTCTATTGTTTACGGTTTCGTCACAGTTTCAATTTAAGCAAGTGCACAGACAGACAGACGCCAAAGTGAAACTATAAGCACATTTTATTAAAAACGCGCTAAAAATACAGTTTAAAGAAGAGAACATTCGTCAAAACTTATTCAGCTTTCGTAGAAAATGTAATCGAAATCTTTTTTTATTAATTCAGCAAATTAAATCTTTATATCTGAATTCAAAACACTTATACACCCAATATCAATGAATAGTGGGATATTTATTTATTTTTTACTGTCGTATTGTTTATTGTTACCAAGGTATTGTTTATACTGAAAAATAGCGTCGAAATATCGTGAATAGGTGGACAGACCAACGCGAATTAATAACTCCAATCAATCATTCGCAATTAGACGAAACCGGCAACAATGCAAATCACCTTGACAACGATAGACTTTCATGTAAAATACGTCAAATTTTCGCGTTAAAAACCGATTTGTAAACCGATTCGCCTCGTATTCGAAATCGACGGCAGGAAAATGAAATTTGTTTCTTTTCGGCGTTCTTTGGTTCAAAAGTCAAACTCCTACGAAGATTCTTAGTAATTTTAAAATGCAAATGATTAAAATGCTACACGCATATCGCAAGATGACAGATTTAAACAATAAGTCCAAACCAGGACTAATGCAGGCTGGTTTCCCAAAGCTGACGTCCCGAATTGATTACTTATATTGGCAGATGAAGCCACTAGCAACATAATACGGCACAGGAGATTTTCCTGCTCTTTGGGATCATATTGTTTCCAAGGTATTATGGCCATTTCGATCCTCAGATCTGACCTCTCCTGATTATGGTACATTAAACAAAAAGTCCAAACCAGGCAAACTAATGCAGGCTGGTTTCCCAAAGCTGACGTCCCGAATTGATTACTTACATTGACAGGAAATGTTTCAGTGTGTGTTAGTCATTCCAAGAAAATCTGGTACCATAAATACCACTTGTAGTTAATAGTTTACCAATGATAGAGAAAAATGGAAAACAAATTAATAGAGCATTATCAGGTTTAAAATACTATAAAAATGTCAAAATCTCTTTCTGACATTGTTTATTTATTTTAGCTCATAAACAGCCGTTAACGTCCTTTTACAATGAGCGTAATGGCTTTAACAAAGTCGAACACATACAACCATGCCCTAGACAGGATTCGAACCCGCATTGGGAGCCAGACACGCTAATCACCCCTCTACCAAGGCCGGCATGTATTTTTTTTAAATAAACGAATTTAATAAATGTTATGGTTTATACGCTAATATGTACAGACCAACTGTCCATTGCTGGAGAATATCGAGCGAAAAAAAAATAAACCATTTGTTCACTCGTCTATGTTCAAGCCGAGTTCGGTAATAACCATCTCCATGGCAACAATCCGATAAAAAGCGATTTAAAACGCAAAACCGCCTTGTTTTAGTAGAAATTCAAGAAAATACAATCAATTATCAAAATTCGGTGATAAGAATTAGAATCTACATTCTTTTCCCTTTAGAAACCTCGCTCCGATATCACAATTTTAAGATATTTTAATGTATTAAAGAAAACATCTCTGCACGATGGATTTGAGATTTCCTATGTAAAACAAATAGGGAAAAAACGTTCCTGGAATCGAACCCGGGACTTCAATCTTCGCCAAATAAAATATAGCTTGGAGGTGGGCCCTGTCAGCACAATCCTCATACCAAGTTTCATGAAAATCGGTTCATTGGTGCAAAAGTTGTTAGTAGGGGACACAGAGATAGTACCATTTCATAAGGCTATGTTTCCTTTGGAAACCAGCCTAAAAATACGCGTTTTATTAATACAGATTCCATATTTATGTTTACGTTGGACTGAGTAACTGAATAAATGTTTCTTTATATTATTTGTAAACGTTGTCCGAAATCGTGTCCCAAGCATTTAGAGTAACGGCAGTTATTTTTTCCATTGAACGCACTGATTATAAAGACAGTTTTGAAAGAAGACAAACTCCTGGCAACGATGTGGCATTTATGTAAGTCCTATCTCCGGACATATTAAAAAAAACTCGTTGAACCGTGTGAATGCCCTTTTTGTGATTCCCAGACGAAAAAGATTTTTTTATCGGTAGTTTTCCGTTTTACGCGCAACTCGGCCTTGAGATAGCCAGTGGTGGATTCCTCGCCCTTTCAATCTCCTAGGCTGAATTCGCGGGTATGACTCCCTCGAAGGAGAATCGTTGCCCAGTGATACTAGAAAAGTAATAAGTTGGACAATTTTTTCAGGTTGGTGCAATCTCTTCTCACGATATTTCGTTCTTACGAAAAATCGCCGTGAAAAAATATGCTTATATATGTGTATGAATAAATATGCTGCTCCATTTCAATTTCAAGGGCACCAAGCTCGTTGAACTTATTATCGAAATATCGAGGTCAGAGAGTCATCAGTTCTTATTTTAAACGTCTTCTGTGAATAACTGAAAATAGGAGTGGGGCATAAAATAACGAAAAAAACTCCTCACGGGTCACACACACACACACGTGTGTGTGTGTGTGTGTGTGTATATATATATATATATATATATATATATATATATATATATATATATATATACACACACTCTACTTTTCTGTTGTTCTCTTTAGTAAAATTTATTGCATAAAAACATCTACGACGTTAATAAGTAGCATAGTATGATATTCTAATATAATGTTGCCAAAGAGGCTCTTGAGGTGAGTTGCCTTCCAGATATCATTTTCCATCTTGAAAAGTGTACCAAGAAATTCTTTCATTGCATTGCTGTATATGCGTTCAAGTCATTCCGTATTTTGAGCGAAGGAAATCAACTGCTTTCAACGGCGTTCCTCGACTTCAAAAAAGGAGCCGAGACTTTTTTTTTACGGTCCGGACCGCAACATGCGCTTTAAGCTCTTTAGCTGATCGTATAAAATTTTTTGATGGGCTAATTTCGAAAAATTAACTTTTATGAGCGAAAAATGTCACGCATTCGAAATCAGGCCACGCGTGCCACATTCCGTTTTTAAGACCGCAGTAATCGGTTTCCTCCGTCGCTTCTGAAACTTTTAGGCGCCGAAAGTCTGCAAATATCCAGGCGGTCCTTAAGACCGGGAATTTTCCACCTCCTTGAATTTCAAGAACTTTGAAAAGGCATGCGTCCATTAATCACTCGCAGTCACGAATGAAGCTTTCATGGCAAGGAATTAGCGAAATTTTAAAAGGAAGTCTTCCATCGCTGCAAGATTATTTATGTAACGTTGAGAAGATACTCGCATTTCTTCAGAAAAAATCGAGAGGGGTGAGTTATTATCAATGACATTCCTTCATTGATGAATGACTATATGATTAATGCAAAAATATCACTTAATAATTTTCTTCGGAAAACTCGTTGATTTTTTAAATTATCATTTTCACGTGATCAGTTGACAGAAAATTATGTTTTGTACGTGTTAATAAAAGTAGAAATAAAATTTATCGATATAAGTGTTGCTTTGTGGGCTCTTTTCGCCTTCGGACCCCAACGCATAAGCATCGCTACGCTCAGGGGCGGATTTATACCTCCGGCCGCCCTTAGGAATGCCGATAGTCTCTTCCCAGCACAACTTTTGTGTCCCAATGTTTTATTCAAAGTAGTGCAAAGAATAAATACAGACAGAAAGACCGTTGTAATAAGATACAGTCAGACTCCGACTTAATGCTCCCTTATATAGTGCCCCCCGCATACCGCCCATGAACTGTTGTGAACAGAACTTCCATGATTGCATGGCGCAAGCATATAGGTACCTCGATTTGCTGCCACCCCCGCTTTAGCGCCAGTGTCAGTGTTGGACAAACGGTGGCGCTAAATCGTATTCTGACTATATTCCTAAATGTCGGTTCTGACTTAAAGAGTTGACGCCCGCTCAGCCACTTGTCCAGATAAGACGGCGCCTTAGCCGATGCTGTAAAACAAGTGATTCACACATGGCGGCCGCCCGTAGACACTTCCCTATTGGTAAATACGCCGCCGATTAATATTCCCTTCGATGAATATCTGCTTTTTGGAAATAAATTCTCGTTAGAGCCATTCTGAACATCTAAGTTCATATGATAAATGCTCTCATTTATATATATATATATATATATATATATATATATATATATATATATATATATATATATATATATATATATAATGTCATCCTTTTAACTTTAATACGTACCTCTTTGATGTCATCGATAGCCACGCCCATAGCCACCGAGATAAATAGTTTCTCATCAGACGCCGACGTCTGAATACTTTGAAGGGCTCCTTTCATCACGTTGGGCTTAATTGCTAGCACTACCACATCGCTCTTCTGCACGACCTCTTCGTTTTGATGGGTTGTACCGCAGCCAATTTCCTGTCGATAAAATAGGGATGGCGATCGGTTGAATCACTTAAGTGTGGTAAAGATCACTATGACGACGGGTAAACAAAACGATTGTGTGTATATAATATTTTATATATATATATATATATATATATATATATATATATATATATATATATAATCTTAAATCGAACTTCTTCGCGGGATGTGGATAATCGGGAATTTGAATTTTAAGTCAGCAAGAATATTTCTGAAAAATTCTATTCACAAGTACTCAAAATGGATGACCTTGAAAGTGTCGAGGTACGCTTGATCTTGCGGTGGAGAACTGGCTATTATTCGCTCAGCTTTCGTTAATCCTGCGAAAAGCAAAAGTGGAAGTATCAGTTTTTATCCTAGAAGTCCAAAGTTCATTGAATGTTTATAATTAAAATTGAATAACTTAATTAATTAGTGTTTTTCTTTTTTTAACGAACAAGCTTGACGTTAATTGTAAGAAGACGAATTAAAATTCGTGTTAAAAAATAATCTCTTAACCGTGGCTTAATAAAATAGTTTTTATGCTTATTATTCTTCAAAATGTTGTTCAAAATGTTTATGAACATATAATTATGTAACTTTTATATTTTTTTATTACTTATTAAATATTTTTTCATTAAAATAAATTTATATAAATTTTATTTATGCGTTTTCAGTCAAAGATTAAAAAGGTGCTCTGCTTTCGCAGAAGTTGATTCGAAATCTTTCAGAAACCTCAGCATTTTAAGCCTCTATATCTGACATAGGAACACTCATTAACACGATACAAATGAATAATGGAATCTTCAATTATTTTCGCTGCCGTCGTATTGTTTATAGTTACCAATATATCGTTTAAACTTCAAAGCACCAAGGAAATTTCGCGAATATGTGGACGGATGCGACGCGAAGTTATAATCACAGTCAATGATACGCAATTACACGAAACCAGGAACAATGCAAATCATCTTGACGACGAAAGATTTTCACGGGATAGTGCGTCAAACTTTTACATTAAAGACTAATTATCAGACCGATTCGACGTGTATTCGAAAACCAACGGAAGAAATTTCGTTCTTTTGGGCGTTCGTTGTTTCAAGTCTCGAACTCCTACAATAATTTTAAAATGCAAACGGCCGTGCCGCGCTCGTCCACGTGTTAATCAAATTAAGATAATAAACGTTCCTGGGATCGAAGCGACTTAAATTTTTAAAGTGGCATTGTCAAATAATTCCTGAAAATTTCATCGAAAAAGAGTGGAAAGTTTTCGACTTATCCGCGCTTTTCATCCGAACGTTTGTTAAATACGTTAAAAAATTGCGTTGCTAATAAACAACGTGTCACAGAAATTTTCCATTATTGTATAGGAACTGCTTAAAGCGCAACAGGTGGTTTCTGTTTCATTTTGTTTCTCATAAATATTTGAAATCGAAATACTAAACGAATATTTTATAGTAATCCCCGTTCAATTGACTCTTCATAAAAATGCAAAATTCTTCGAAGAGCAATACTAGATATATACATAGTACTAATAAAACAAAAAATTGTAATCCATTGCAGTACTTATCTTTATTAATTCGACAAAAACAAATCGATATTTTCCTCACGAAAAGTTCTACACAGTAGCGGAAAAAAGGGATGATAACAGGCCGCTGACAATTTAAGCGACAGTTGAATTTTCCGATAAATATAACGTCGTCCTCAGAATCAGAGTACGCGAAAGTTATTCGCCAAAATGCGTCGTTAATATGATAATGAAAAAATAAACTCATGAGATTTTATCTTTTTATCATTTCCGATTGCGAAAAGGAACGATACGCGAATAAAGCAAGTCAAATAGTTATGATTCCAAGCGAACTTTCTAAAAGTCGGATTATCTCTCCTTTTCGCGCTTGTTAAATTATTTTTAGAAAAAATATCTAAGATACGATGTATTCACGAAGAGTTCAACTATTCGGACTCCTTTTCACTTGATGCACATTATGGAATTTTAAAATGTTGTCCAACTAGAAACTATTATAAAAGGTCATTTGGGAAAATAACTATCGGCTTATATGTTTTTTAATTCATTTTTTGGCTCTACATTGGCATTATACCTCCAGCGACAGTGACTGGCGAGAAATTAATATTTCCTCCCCCCGGGTTGGGTTAAGTGGTTGGGGAGTTGGATTCGTTCCATTTCCTCCCCCCGGATTGGGTTAAGTGGTTGGGGATTGAGTTCGTTCCATTTTTCTCCCTCCGGTTGGGTTTAGTAATCAAACTGACGCTATTAACAATGGCTTTAATAACAAACAACATGGAAAAGTATACTCCATAAATGGAATACACAGAGATTTCAAAGGCGTTCTTAATGGGAAATACGTATGAAACGTTATCGAAAGATTGGGTCACTCTCGAATTTTTTATCTCCGAGTGAACCGTCTTAGAGATCGATGTAAACAAAATATCCGATGTTTTGCTCAGGATTTTCTCGAAGTTTATCTCCGAAACTATAACTCGTAGTTATGTGGTCTCGCGGACTTTTTTTTGGTAAATGAAGTCCTGTATACGAATATTTTTTTAAGCTATACCTTACAGATCAGATAAGAGCTGAGGAAAGAAAAATATGGCATTTAATCGTTGCTTGACGGATGCCATTTAATGATATACGAGTCTAAGTTTATCAAAGTATTTATTTCAAGTGGAAGTTCTAATTGACGGATTCAGTTCAAAATCACAATTGGGCGATAAATTTTAATAAGGATCACTCATACTTAATTAAATTAAAATCCGTCCAGCGGTTTAGGAGATGAAAATTACGACGGACGGACGGACGAGATGTGCCCATAAGGCGTTCTGCTACTACCGCTTCGCTGGTAAAGAACGCCTAATAACATACGAAACGGGATTGTTTGTAGCTGGAGGTATAATTCCTAAGTATCATTTCTTTCAAATTTCACTTACCTATCGTATTTATATTGAGTAACCAATAGCGTATAAAAATCGTAAATGTTGGCATTTTCGGCATGTAGGTACTCTCACTTGCTCATTCATTCCATTCAGTAGAGGATTATAGAGCTTATCTTATGGCTGAAAACAAATTCAAGTCCATAAGCTTGTTATGACTATTGGCAATACCTAAGATATGTACTTATTTTTTACTTTCTCATATACGTAGTATATTGTACTTTCTCATATACTACGTAGTATATTGAGAAAGTATTGTTATCGTGAAAAAATTCGACTTTGAGATTTTGACGGAAATACACGTTTTAGGTGTCCCTGAGTCCATAAAAGTGGTTTTCGCCATGCCGTCTGCCTGTCTGTCGGTCTGTTCGCCGATCTAGGGCCCAAACGCGCAATTGAAATCGAATGATATTTCGTTTTTGTGCAATATATCATCTTTTGCAGACACTTTTTTCATAAAAATCATATTGCGCACAAATTAAGGGTAGTTTATTCTTGGCGATTTTTGAAAAATTTTATTTACTCAAAATGTCTTCAGAGAATTTGTTTAAAATCATACCAATTATAGAGCCTGATGTCACAAATAATACTACGTAAGTCATATATCTCTTGAACACTCTATATGCCGTCCAGTGACATTACAATGTACGCTAAGCTACCTTACCTAAGCCTTATGACGTCACGCCTCCGCCGCGATCCATTCAAACTCTTACTACAGCCTTACGGTTAAACTAAATCGAATTATATCTCATATTTATGAATAATATCATTCATAAAAGACATTCTGATGAGATAAACGATATTGCGCAACAATTAAGGGTACTTTATTCTGGGATATTTTGAAACAAAATTCGATTTACTCAAAAATGACTCTAAGGATTTCGTTTAAAATGCATCCAAACGTACAGCCTGATGTCACAAATAAAACTAACTAAGCCATATGTCCCAAAAAAGTTACTATATATCTTCCAGTGGCATTATTTCTGTACAAAACGCTCAGCGCACACGTCCGAGGGGAGAGTTAATTTCCGGGCAAAAAATGTAGTGTGAATATACGTACATGAGAAAGTTTGTGCAATTTATATTGCGCCGTTTATTTTAATTTTTGATAATTATTCTTGAAGTCCTTTTACTCTATGTTGTGCAATCTTTAGGATATGAGCTTACGTAAGATTTTTAATGCACACGACTAACTTGTTTACCAGAATAATTAAAATCCAACGAAAAAGAGACACAGAAATCTTAGTGGAGCCTTAATGGTTATCAAGAAATCACGCCATAAAAGAGGCATATGAAGGTATTAACCATTGGAGTCTTAACCTCATTTGCGACGATTCATTTTCATCGTGAAAACAACCTCGTAGGAGATTTTTTAAAGAAAAAAATCTTGTTTATATGTTCCTTTTACCGATATGTCGTACTGAAGTAACAACAACACAAATCCATAGCCTTTTTCTTTTAATTAATCATTTCAATAAAAGTTGGATCCGTAAGACTTCTTTTTGTTGCTATCACGTATTAAGGCGCGGCGCAGGGGCGAAGCTAATGGCTGACCCACGGGTTTATTTTATAGAGTCCTGAATAATTACGGCAGAAAACTATTTCGTTCGGTAATTCCAGGTATTCCACATGATTGAGTTAATATTGCAAGGTTTTCCAGCTTTAAGACTGGCGGAATGTCTCCCACTTCTGGAATCAAACGAATCTAAGTTATAACCTGAGAGGTGAGAATATCGCCTATCTTTTCTGAGTAAATCTTGACTCAGATGAAATTTTTGTTTTTGGATGTAATCTCGTAAACTGATCCATAGGAGACTAAAAATAATTTCTTTTATTCAATCGATTTGAAAATGTTTTGGGAAGCGTTGAAAACGAACAGTTTTTGAGCACATTTGAACCATAAATGAAAGCACCAATGTGATGGGATCGGACTGATTTAGGTGTTTTTATTCCTACATTACGATAAAGCGATCAAGCTCCCTGCTGCTGAGATGTATTGGTTACGAAAAGATGGCATAGTTTTATCGTCGCAAAACAGTTGCGTAAGGGTGCATTCAGATTCATTCAGCAGTCGAGATAAAGCTCGATATATTAATCGATTCGCGTCAAACACTTCAATGTCACACTTTAACGGAAAACGCGCATTCTTTCCATCGGTAACGAATTAACGAGCTTATCTTACTACTCATTTCAAATCTACATATCGGCAATGGCAAATGTTAATGAATTGACACTGAGGACGGCTTCTCTGTAGTTGAATGGGCATCTTGTTTACCATAGATTCTCACGGGCATGGTAGTTACCTCATACATTCATCGGCATTTAGTTACGACATACACTGCCAAAAGTTGGACGCAATTTACAAACTGATAGCGAATTTTTAGTATCAGGTTAATCTAAATAAGTAACATCACCATTTGCCATTGACTCTACAAATCTGTATGGCATAGAAATCTGTCTGGTGTCTTTTGGAATATATTGGGAGAGTTCTAGAGATTTCTATGTGAAAGTTGCAAATGAATTTATTTTAGATCTGCTATTCATATTGCTTCCTAGAAGCAAGAGAAACTGCCGTTAGTTTGACAGCGATTTCTCTACCTTGAATAGCGTCAGCTGTTGTCATCACAAACGCACATGGGACATTTGGATAGGATCAAAGTGTCGAGGATAAATTTGAATCTCATGGGTCCTTGGAGAAACACCAACTGGCAATAAGATCACAGACAGATAGACGTTTGCATAAAGGCATGATTGAGAAAGGACGTTCTCCTCCTTGGGATAGAACAGAGCAACGGAGCGTATTTTAACTCTCCGGAGAGTGTATAAAGGCGGAGCCGAACTGAAAAGAAGAAGATAAATGTAGCGTCAAAAAAATGAATGGGTCGATGTATCTCTCATTTTAAAAGAAATATTTTTGGAGCTAGCAAAAACTGATGTTTCTAAACATGTTGTCGTCCTGCGTTTGGTGGACATCGTTATGATGACGCAATGAACGTAAAGCTACTAAGCGTAAACATCTACGTGTTAGCATGCCTAGTAATTAAAGCTATAACAGTAAATTTGATTTCTTTGACGAGATCATTTTTATTTAGCTATAGAATAGGTGGCCATGTCATTTTATAACTCGATTTCTTCAGTATATTAATTTAACCATAATGCGTTTTCATTGTCACGCAAAGCAGAAATATAGTACACATAGTACCGAATCGAATAATACCCATAGATATCAGCGGATATAATTGCATCGCATCATAGGTGTAAAAACACCAGCCGATGTACTACATTTAAAAAAATATTAATAAAATATTATTTTTAGTCTCTAGGAACCAATTGCCATTATTTCATATTGTCTACCACCAAGACAGTCGTAAGACAAGACCTTGAATCGAAGGTCGCTGCATCTGATCCGATTTATTCTTGTCTTATCGTACACCTGTCAGTTAACTTTGGATTGTTTCTTTTATCGGCACCAGACATCATTTCGATGTTTGTGTAGCACAAATATTGAATGGTGGTCACGGAAAAATTTTATCGTCCATAGAATTCATGAATTTGACTAACGTAAGAATTTCTGGTAAAAAACCAAGGACACAATCTGTCTCCGTACTTTCTAGGGCAGAAAATAGATACATATTTCTGAGACGCTCTTTGGCCTCAACTAGGCTTGATTGGAGCATCGATGAAATAAATTCATGGGAATTTAAAAAATAGCTTTTTAAACAAACACTATTGCTGGGAGTTTTGTGTATTTCACTCCAATCGAACTTAATTTATCCCAGCGTTAAACAAATGAACATCTAATCAAGCCTCGATAAAGGCGTTTTTTAAATGAAACCAAGGCGGAGAATGATTATTGGTCGCTAGCATCGAATCGTAAACCCAAAAACAAGCCAACTATTTCCCTCTGCAGTGTCG
This sequence comes from Tanypteryx hageni, assembly GCA_028673005.1. Classification (NCBI taxonomy): domain Eukaryota; kingdom Metazoa; phylum Arthropoda; class Insecta; order Odonata; family Petaluridae; genus Tanypteryx; species Tanypteryx hageni. The sequence continues at coordinate 43,746,029 of CM054115.1, read as the reverse complement.
GTATTTTTGTCGCCTAGTTGTACACAGATGAATTGTGCCCAAACGGAGATTTAGAAAAACGAACTGATGCAGAAAACTATTACGAGAAATCCGGATAAAATGTTCGACTGAGTCGTGAACATAGCCACACCTGTCACTGCTGTTGAAGCCACTTGCGTCCGGACGCACTTTCCGGTGGATTTAAGATCTTCGCGGTCAACTTCCTAATGAGTGCAAACGCTGTCGCGATCAGGATTCAAATTCATTTTCACCAACCCTCACCTGAAGATATGAATCCCTTTGCAAGAGCGTGGGCCATTTTCCCAGCCCCGACGAAGCCGATCTTAAGAGACATCTTTCTTGTAAACAACGTTGGCAACTGTCTTTATGCTCTCCGAGCGCAGCGGTCAACCGAGAGCTGGAGACTAAAGTTCATCACCGCTTCGAACAAACATCACAGCATGACTGGTGGTAGCAGGAGGCGAATCATGTCCACATCGTGAGTTTTAACCTTTATCTTCTAAATGGGAATTCTTAAGAAGGAGCCTTGGATCCCTTATCTCATTCCGAACTAATTATATCGGAGGCTCTTACGAGTGATCCTAGAGGATCAAGGCAGAGGAGACGACGCTAATACTTTCTTTTCACTAGCACTGTTGTTTATCAGGCGAGCGTTTAAAACTACATTTCGACTCTTCCTAATCGTCCGATGCTATGTCATTTTCGAAAGAAATTTCGCGCGTTTTTATGCACGCGTATCTCACAAGCTAGTTGATTTCGCCATTCTGTGATATCAAGTTTCTATTAAAGAACTATGTAGAGTCTTGTTCCCGGGAAAACGATAATGCTCGAAGCTTAAAAATATCCTAAAAAGAACGTCGTTGGATAAGCGATTTGATTGATATCTCGCGAGTACGATAGATAAATGTCAAAATCGCAATTTATCGCGTCGTCTAAGTCGCTTTTTGTCGAATGAGAGGTAAACAGAAGAAGAGCGACGGAGGGTTATTCACCGGAATTCAAATCCCATCCATTTCATTTCGTAATCTTTCATCCTTATCGTGGTTCCATAGTTGTGTTTTTCTTATCGACCAAGTCTCCTGTTTATAGACAACAAAATATCCATACGCAGTTAAAAAAGTTATTACTCTTTTTTCATTTGTAACCTGCTGTAAGAATACGTAACAATTCTGGTTTTAACTTGATAAAAAAGGGACAAATTTGCAATCGCGTCGACGTAACATGAAATGGCATCAAATTGCAAAATAGTTTTTTTAAATATTTATTGCCTCGATGGAATAGTCAGTTATAAAGAACGCTCTCTGATAACCTAGCAATAAATGAAAAAAAACTGCTAGGTGAAATACATCGCGCTCCACGAGTCCAAAGATGTACGTAAAGATAAGGGCGATTATGTGATCTTTTGAGTGTGATTATTCTCCGAGATTGGTTAGCGAAACCGGGCAAATAGTACATGCTCGCAAAACAGCCGCGATTGCGCCGTGTGTGTAACTAACGATAACCTCCTTAACACTAAAACGTTTTTTATGTCTGATTTTTTATGATATATTGTGCAACATTAGCTTATACCGAAATGCGCACATTTTCTGATAAAAATTTTCCACGAAATACTAAAGGAGAAATTTTACCATTCGGAATTATTGCCGATAGTAAATTACATCTTCTTCAAATGTTTATACGAGATTTCTTTGAGGCTTGAAAAAGGCTAGACAATGTTTTAAAGAGGAATATATTTTTATGTTACATCTCGCCAACGAAGAACTGAAGATGATCGCTCGTCTCTCGGTGTTCATGAAACGTAGCACGACGCTAGCAGTCATTTTATCCTAAGCAGTAGCTATGACAAAAATTAATGGAAGTCGCGTTTAAATTTGAGAAATCGATGCCAGCAAGGTTCCCTTCTATAGAATACTGCCTCAAAACAAAATTTTTACCAATAATTAGCATTTGTGTCCGTATTTATACATCTAAAACAGAGGTCCCCAAACTACGTCCCGCGGGCCAAATCCAGCCCGCGCTGTGATTTGATCCGGCCCGCCTTATCAGCAAGAGTATTCATTAGATATCAATTACGATATCTAAACATTTTTCGAGTGCTTGGGTCAAGTCTACTTTTAATATAAGCGAATTACATATTACAGAATCGAAAAAATTCTCAAAACTTGCTCTTTGAAATTTTCACACGGCCCGATCAGTCATTTGAAATGACGTATGTGGCCCGCACAGTGGATCATGAAGCCTCAAGTGGCCCTTTCAGTAAAATGTTTGGTGACCCCTGGTCTAGAACATCGGCGAAGATTATCAATGCTCGTTGAAGATAGAGTAATACATATTGATACTATAATACATGGGTCTCCCAACTTTTTTATAAGTGGACCACTTAGTCAATAAATTTTATGCCCCGAGTCCATATATCAACATGAAATATAGGCGCACAATAAGCAAATGTAGACTATTTTCGTATTAAAAGGTGGTTTGGTGAATTGGATAAATTACGATTTTCCCGGGAAATTTTTTGACATGTCCAATCTAACTTTTATTTTTTCTTCACCGAATACGAATCGAAATCAGACAAATGGAGAACAACTATTATTAATGTAGAAAATATTCAATCTTATTTCTGGAATGAAAATTACTTAGAAGTAAAAGCAGGTAATAATAAACAAACCTAAATTGAGATGATGACGAAATACATTTAATGAGACCTGTGATACTGTCCTTTGTAAGCTGAAATTTTAACACTTTGGAGTTCAAATTTTGAATCGCTGATCATTAAAATTGATTGCAAATGTCCATTAGAAAAACAATATCGGTATTTTGACTTAACAAATTTCATTCTGGAAAAAGTCTTTTCACAATTGTTGACACGTAGTACCAAAGATGGAAATCATTCTTCCTGCGAAGCTGCGCACATTCGAAAAATTTTCCTCAGGAAGACATTTACAGAAATCTATCATATTCCGTCTCTAAATTTATCTTTTAACACGTCATTAGACTGGATGTCTATTAATTCCATTTGTAAATGAATTTTCTACAACTTTTATTCCGATACATTTTTGCATTCATTAAATATTAAAGCAAATATTTCAAAATAACGGATGTAACAAGAGTAAACACCCACTTCCAGTTGACCGATTTTTACCAAAAACTAATCAGTTCTTCTGACTTTTATAAAAATGTTAAATATAAAATTTCGCGTTGACCTGATTAATAAATAGTTTTTGAGTTAGAGCACCCACAAAAAAGCAATCACAGACATCATCGAGAAAATGGTCAAAACGTGTTCCGAGGACCTCAAAACGTGTATTTCCGTTGAAATCTCGAACTCGATTTTTTTCCTGAATACAATACTTTCCCCTATACTACATATAGGAAGCAAGTAAAAATAGCAAAGACTTACTACAGGCTCGAGGGCCACATTAAATGGGTTCGCGGGCCATATGTGGCCCTGCTATATTGGATAATAGAATAAAATACAATTACGGTAAAATAACAAGAGTATACTAATTCTTATCGTCACGGAGAAGTAACTTAAATAGGAAAAATGAGATGTTCAACACCAAATGCCCACTATTTTTGGGTACAATATTGCTTTGTTTATGGAATATGTTTGCGGCTTACAAATTCTTATCACCACCATATAGGAATGATAAACACTTCAGAGTGTTAAATATCCAAGAAAACATTTCGGCCGGTAACTCTTAAAACTTGCAAAAAGGACTAATGAAATTGATTATAAATTAAGTAAAAACCATTAAGCGTGCGACTATCCTTCATATCAAAAGACGAATTTCCTAAGCTGAAGCCCTTAGACCTCAAACATTTCTTACCAGTTATATAATCTGAATAAATGCATTAAATTGCCGCGCAGTTCCATTTCACAGTTATAACTTACCAAAAAAATGAATTCAAGCGAAATTGCAGATTAAAAAATTGAAAACATTTATAAATTTTCAGTCCAACGCGCACAAATTGCGCCGAATATCGTCCTCTACAAATGGGATTCATAGCCAGTCTGCGGAATCGCCGCGAGAAGCATAGATGAGGCTTCAACATAGAATACATATTGGGTTACGTTCGGCCCATTTTTATGGCTTCTCTCGCATAAAATAATCTCGACCTACAATAGATTTTTGTCCAAATAAATATGCTGAGAAAAACGCATCAAATCCCAATTTGCAATCAATATCAACGAACGACATTCATTAGTTTTGCTTTGTTTTTAATCTACCTTAAGGTATTTGTACTGAATTAATATAATTTTCCGATAAAACGGAAAAAATATCGGTAGAAAAATGTGAAATATTTTAACCAACCGTGGTCTGTACAGTGCACCCTGGTTGTAACGCGGCTCGTTATTGTGCGGTCTCGGATATAACGCGGGTCTTGTTCAAACCCTCAACAAAAGTTTTTTTCACTAGATGGGTCGTATTTCTTACTTTAACGAGGGCCGGATTCCAGTTGTTGTCGCCCATAGGCACTGTTTCCGGTGCGCCTTCTTTAAAAATATAAAAATGATACACGATACTGAAAACAGTTGTGAAAACTTTTCCATTGTAGTCAAATTCTGGTGTCCCTTAGATATTTTGCGCCATTTATGATTAGAACGCATTTCATAATTTGGTGCTTTCACACTTATTGTTAGTGTTAGGCGCCTTTCATAATTTGGCTCCCTAAGCAGTTGCCTATGTGTAAATCCAGCACCGACTTTAACACTTTTGTAGTTTCATGATTTTACTCACATAGTTGTATTCCTGGTGCCTCTACGGCACAAGTACATGAACTATATTATTATTTAAATAAATATATTTATGCAACAGTTTATATGTAATTGTTTAATGAATATTTATTATTAGGCAGGATTCAATAAATACACAAAAGATGGATTTTTACTTTTATCATACAGATTTAAATGCCCGCCATGGGAATCCACAGCCGGATTCATTTGGGATATTTAAATCCAAAATTTTTATTTTTGCGTAAATTGTCATATCTTAATAACTAGCAATGAACTTATTGTTCCTTTATTGAAGAAATTATTTATTAGAACTGTAAGTTAACTGTCAAAAGGCCATAAATATTTTGTAAATTTAATTATAAATAAAGCTGATGTTTATTGTTTTCTTCTCTTTCCTTCCATTGTTTTACATTAATATTAGTGCATGCAAGTAAGACTAATTTCTAAGTTGAGTTATCTCAATATAACGCAGGCTTCCCTATAATGCGAGGCATCATTTTCCCCGATACCCGCACTGAGGGTGCACTGTATTATTGAAACCGTATCTTTAATGCAGTGCGTAAAAATCCGTAATTTTCATAATCTCGCAATTTTCGAGCATAATGGTTCACAATCTAAGTGAATGCTAGTTCATATAGTAAAACTACCAGGAGCATGTCCAATAAAGGAAATGTGCAACAAAGACCGGTTAATCAGCAACTGTGTGTGGCAGAACGTGCCCTTTCTGAAATGAGATTTTGAAATAATTTAGTTAAGATCTAAATTCTACAAATCATGTCTCTCCACAATACCCATAGAAATATCTGGAAAGCTTGATGCTCTTTTCAGCTTCACAGCAACCGTCATCAGTGACAATTCACTAATAGTAGATATTGGAGATACATTTTTCAAAATTTCATTTCAGCCTTGAATCAACTATGAAATGTGATTAACGATTGTCATTTGGAAATTTTCAAATGAAAATTGTTTATGCAAATAATCGATTACTGGCATTGAAACTTTATATAAATCCATAACAACACAAACTTATATGCCTCAAATACCAAATTCATTATTTCCACTCTTGCTTGCATAGTTACTATGAATACTACAAACTCATAATTAATTTCACCAATTAAACGAATTTCACTTAACAATTAAGATGAGACAACTTCCACATGCCAATAAGAGTACAGGCAATAAAATCACCAAATTATTTCATACAGCTTCTTTTTATTTCATAAAATACAAATTGGAATGAGATGCAACACACATTCAGCAGACATAAAAGAATAACAATACATGCCTCGTAGATTGCTATGCTCTTTTTTTTTGAGTATGTACAGTTCAGCTGCCCATAAAACTCCCTCCGATATCTCAATACAACTCTTTAAATTGAAATATACAACAGCAATTTGGATAACGCCTCCAAAAAGCACCGAGGGTCTCCATATATTTTAGCATCTTTGCCATTTCCCAACAGTTGATACATTGCTTTTTTTGTCTTTGGAAACATTTAAAAAAATCGAGACAGAAGGTCGAAAGAAACAAGAAGGGAGCACCACCAACATTTTCTTTTTGAATTGCATCACTCTTATGGGTATCTCCTGGAGGTAACCAGCAACACCCAAGCTCACCACCAAAATTTCCATCAACAACGCAAAACTCAACATTTTAAATTTCATGATTTTTTTTGCATTCTTTAAATCACCAACATTCGAAGAAAAAAGCATTCCCCTTTCGAGAGAAAAACAACGGGCTACCAACCAACGGTTCCGAGGATGTAACCAAACGACTCCACTTACAAAAAAGATAACTCTTTCCCGAGCACTTAATGAGTCATTCATTCTTCAAGCTGTAAAAGGATTTTATATTCATTTATTTCACTATACGGATCACTACCACTCTTCATTGGTCGCGAGATTAAAGAGCACAGCCAGAGTGTGGACCATGAAAATTATGGTCCGAATGTGAGATGGGATGATCAAAGAGGGCACCAACGTTTTTGTTACGTCCGTACACCGAGACAGAGAAGAGAGAGAGCAGACGCACTAGAATGTGAGAGAGCCGATCAGGTTTTCAGACCTCTTATCAGCAATGCTCTCGAGTGCCATGGGGTACAGTTCTAGAACAGCACCGATCCCCAGGATCCCGTCGCTTCTGAACGAGAATCGGGTTAGGGCCGACCTCGATAATAATAATACCACCGAGGATATCTATGATTTTAGTTCTTTTCTTACATGAATACTTGGAAGCCCACTCTGATAAATATTATGCTTCTTCATCCTCGGCCTGTACACGTTCAACTCACAAGAGGTACAGTTGAATACCCGTCCAACTATTTTATTTATTTATTTTTTGAGATGTTTTTCTTAGCTCACTCGATCAAAACCTCGAGCCTTTTTTGCATTCGTCGAAAAACTTCGCATCCACACAACCAATCACTCGAAACATGCACACAAAAAAGGAAGCGCTCTGAAATATGCCGACATTCATTTTGAGACTCGCCACCGTTAAGAAGTCTACTTTTTTTGGGGGATATGAAACAGTTTTTCCTGAATACACTTTTTATGTAACATACACCCAGTCAATGAGTCAATATAAAATCACAATTCAACCAGGAAACACCAAGGGCACTGTCAGAAGTCTTCCTTGGCAAGGAGATAGGCATTGAAGAAGAAGACCCTCACCCTGAAACATTTAGATTTATTATTAGAATAAACACGATCCAGTAAAATCTAATATATATGTTGTCAGTACACATTATAAATATAATAATCCAAGAGGTTGATTAGCCATATATATATATATATATATATATATGTGTGTGTGTGTGTGTGTGTGTGTGTGTCTGTGCGTGTGTGTATGTATATATATATATATATATATATATATATATATATATATATATATATATATATATATATATATATATATATATATAATGCAGAGGATCAAAATTCTACCAATAAAATGGAGACAATTTTTCTTGTAACTTGGATTAAACTAAAATTAGAAAGTTTATGTTATTAGATGAAAGTTGGTAGCTTGCTATACCAAAAGGTAGTGAAAAGAAAAACTTAGCACAATCAAGAACAATTTATCCGAACTTCATAATTTGTTAATTTTTCTAAAAAAACAAGCTTTTTGAGTACATGAACATGCAAAATGCTTGACAGAGCTATTAATCCAAAGTCACAAAAGTTGATCTCGGTTATAACTCTTGGAACTGTTTTGTATTCACAAGTCTAATTTAAAAAAAAATTATTATTAATTAGCTTCCCTAACTAAAAAGTAGCATGTTCTCTATTAATTATCTGTAAAATATTTCCAAAAGTAAAATAGTTACCAATGTACTTGCCTATAAGACAGACATTTTCAAAAATAAATGCCCTGGAGATGGGTCAATATACGAAGGACTGAAGTTTAACATTTCAAGTGTTTTTACCTCATTTTTTAATACTATCATGCAAATTAAGGAAACTATTCAAATATTAACAATATCAGTTGCATTAAATAAATCACGCTGCTCTGAGTTGAAGACTTCTTCTTCAGTTTCAAAGAGACTGTCAAACTAATAAGTAGAACAAGTATACATAGAAAGGTTCTGAAAATCATCTTTTATATTTAAAATTAGACATGAAGACATTCTGAAAAAGCAAGAGAATACTCCTGCCCTGACCGGTAATTGAACCTGGGTATTCAATTTGCCAGATGGATATTTAACCCTCACCATCTGCATTTAAGAAATGTCATTTCACCTCCCAGGGGATTTTTGACCCCAGCTCACAAAACTTTTTCAATTGATAAAAATATTTCTATTGCCAATTTATTATTATTATAAATGAATTATGTATACACAATGAACAAAAACACTTTTTCATTACATATTACCAATAAAAATTAAATTAAAAATTGAAAAAAAAAATGAATTCATATTTTTACTCTGAATCATTATCTTCAGATATGGGTTCTAACATTTTAAGCACAAATTTTTGTGTTCAACATGGACTTTACATATAAATTGATTGCACAACACAACAAATGGAATCGAAAAACAAAACACAAGAAAAAAGAACATACAGGATAGATATTTATTCAAAGGCAGACAAAATAGAAATGATGAATGGTTGAGTTGTTGAAGCTAACAGAATAAACTCATTGGCTAATGAGACTGCAATTCGCTGTCCAGTCGACACTGGATTTAGCATAAACAGCCGGTGAATCTCTGATTATGACAAGCATCATCTTCAAGATATTTATCTTGTAAACAAATATTATTACAAAGTTGAGATGACAAAGCTTACATTGTATACCAATACTTTAAGAAACCAGAGGCAATCAGTTTAGCAGTTACTATAGTTGGGAGCACAAATGAAGGCAGGTGGAAACTGGATGCGCAGAAGGCAAGGAATGTCACATGGTTTCTCTCGTTCCTTCACTTGGCCAATGAGTGTGTCAGTTACAGCGGCTCTGGGCATGCGGTACGTACATTGGTAGCGTGATTTTTTTGTTTATTTGCAGGATTTACGACTGAGATTTAAATAGTACCATCTTGTGGTGTTCTAAAATTGAGAGCGAAGGAAGTAAACACAAGTTTTTGCCAAACAAGCAAGAGACATTGTATATAAAGTGTTCCAGTACTTCAAAATTGAGTCGGCACATGCAGACGAAGCAACACGTAAAGCTGGTTACAATGTTGCCAGCTGTCAAGAGCGAACAGCGAGTGCTTGTGGCATAGAACTTCATGTATCATGCATTGTTTTCCGAGCGTAAGCTTATGCAGGCTGGCAGATTGGCAGCAATGTAACATGCATCACTCTCTCTCTCTCTGCGCAGTGATCTCGGCTCACTTGCCTTCGTTCGTTCTCCCAACTATAGTTGCTTTTGTAGTGAGGAAGAAACATATGAGTATTCATAGATCCCAACTGTGTTAATATCTGACCGCAGGCATATAAAGAAATATTTATCATGTTTCCCACAAGGAGGTAACAATAAAATAAAGGGTATATATGCAACAAAGTTCTCTTGAGGCATTTATAAAATATTAAAGAAATATTTCAAGAAAAAAAGAGTTATTACAGTTCTTCTGCAGCTGGGGTCAAAAAAGACCCCAGGGAGGTGGCGAGGGTTAATCATTAAACTACTGAGGCTGAATCCTGTTTCAGAATTGGGTATCCTCAACATATTTCTCAAAAATAACATCCTGCTGAATGGAAGACTACTCTTGGCTAACGAAGCCTGTGACAATGAAGCTCCTTTATAACAAAGTCCATCCTCTCATTAATTTTCGCTTTGTATAATTCCTGGTAAATTAGCTTCTAGGAATTATTTTTGGAACACTTTGGAAGGCCTGCCACTCTTGGTGCCGCCATTGTATGGAACAGATCACATATAGTTTTTGGGAGTGCATCGGTAAAATGATTCCTAACCAGATCTATGTCGCCGCATGTGTGCACAGTTGTGGAGGAATGTTCCATTCGCAGTAAAGATTCTCAGAATTCTCAATATTTGGCCTAATTAAATGCTTTATTACATGTATAAGTAATATACTTCTTGTACAGTATGTATAGCAAAGTACTGAAACATGCCCCCATACACTATATTGTATCTATCTCCGGTAACGAAGTTTCCGACAACATAGTGGATTCTAGGAATGCATCTACTTTAAGGAAGGTATGCCTGTATATTAAGGTGAACAATGAGGGACATTTTCAAATATTTGCCGACTTTAAGTTTACAGTGGCTTGCTTGTGGTGCATTTATTGACGAGTCTGCCGTAGATAGATAGATGTAATAGATACCAGATAGCTAGGTGTGATCAGTGAGGAGATTCCGGACAATTTAAATGAAAATTTGGGGTATTAAAAAAGATTTTTCAAAAAGCGGCACACAAATTGTGACATTTAACAAGGCGGGACGAGAGATGAAAAGGAGGGACTGTCCCTCAAAATTTGGGAGGGTTGATTACTCTGCTGTGTGTATGTATATATACATACACACACACACACACATATATATATATACACACTAGTATATTGCTTGTCATATGACGGATAAATAATAATATTCCCTCCCTTTCTTTCTCTCCCCCTCTCTATCCCAATCTATCCCTCCCTCTCCCTCTCATTCCCCCTCCCCCCTCTCTTTTAATTGATAAATCATTGCTTTTATTTGAGGAAGAATCACTATCCCCCCCCCCCCCCCCCTCTCCAACACTTTGAAAGTGAATTCCGGCGTTAGAAAGAAGACATGTTCTTAACGATCTATACAAAGAACAACTCGTTTTGGTTACGAAAGAAATAAAACAGGAAAATAAATCAGTAGAATGATTTTCGTCATCAACTAGCAGAGCAGATTCTATAGCCGTTGAAGTGTCTTAAATATTATTTTCAGGAGAAACTTGCGAAATACAGTAGTATGAATAAAAAACTTTTTGAATGATTCACTATTCAATCAGTGCTGCGCGTTATACATAGGTGCGCGTTATATTAGAGACTTCGGAAACCTGTGGAAAATGGGCTAAGATCGACCTGCGCGTTATGCATGCGTGCGCGTTATACTTGGGAATTTAGGTAAGTACATTCAATTGTTATTATGTAATTTGGGCATTATGTATTGAGTGATACCTAAGCTGCTGTGACTTGAAGTTAAGAAGTAGTATATAGTGTATAGGAAATGGTATCAAAAAGCTTATATTTTTGTATTAAGTAAACCCAATTTTTATTATGTAATTTGGGTATTATGCATTGAGTTTTGATGGGGACCCGCTGCCACCGGGACCTGCTCCCAATTGTAGCGTTTATGTGAATAATAATATGACACAATTTTATTTGCCGAAGACATCTGGCATAATCCGGGCATTGTTGGGTACTTTCAGCATATATATATATATATATATATATATATATATATATATATATATATATATATATATATATATATGTGATATACTGTGGACTAGATATTATAAAAGCTTATACAGTGTGTTCTCGATTAACGCCATTAATTCATTCCTGAAAATCGCGAGATAGAACAAAACAATGTTAAATGAATCAATATTTCCTACAAGAACACATTTTATACAACAAAATCGGTTCCAAAACCTCTTGAAACACATATTATACAAATGGTACCAGAGCATAAATGAATCCATATATTAACATAGAAATGACATAAATTAAAGAAATAGTATGACATAACTTAAGGTGCCTATAATTGGAAAAGGCTACATTTCACAATAGTGCCTCTAATTACATTGGATAACAAAAAACTTTTTTTTGTTACATGGTAAGAAGATGGTGATTCTTATAGAATTTTTCGCGCTGATTTCAAATCTGTTTACCAAATTTTTCTATCACCCAGGGTTTCAAATAATCAAAAGATGTATGTCATTCAAATTAAAGGTATTTTTATTATATGTAAAAAAATTTAGTATATATTTACTAACCTAAAATGTGGTTGATGTGGATTGTCTGCTGAACTTTGCTTGAGGAACATCCCTTTTAAGTGTCCAGCAGTAGTCAGCCAACATTTTTGGGCTCCATTTTCCCTGGTAGAGGTTTTCCATAGCAGAGATGTCCTGATGAAAGCGTTCTCCATGTTCGTTGCTCACAGCCCCGAGGTTTCCCGGAAAAAAGTCCAAATGGGAGTCCAAAAAGTGTATTTTTAGAGACATATTACATCCCATTGCTCTGTAGGCCACAAGTTGCCTGTAGTTTTCTGCCTTGTAGTTTCCCAGAAAGTTGGTGACTACTTTTTTGAAAGATGCCCATGCAGCTGCTTCAGTTGGCTTTCAAACAAAGCATCCTTCATCAGTTCCTTTATTTGAGGACCCACAAATATTCTTTCTTTGATTTTTGCCTCACTAATTCTCGGAAGTTTATTTTTCAAGAAGAGAAATCCACGTCCATTACAATCCATCACTTTTACAAAATTTTTCATCAAGCCTAGTTTAATGTGTAATGGCAGTAAATAGTTTTTTTCAGAACTAACCAGTGAGTGTTTCTCTTTTTTGCCATTGCTTTTTGATGTAATGGTTTTGTCTATCTCTGCTATCCCATTCACACAAGAAGCAAAAGAATTTGGTGTATCCAAGCTGTAACCCAAGTAACAGAGCAATCACTTTTAGATCTCCACAGACATGCCAAGAATACTTTTCATACTGGATACTGGTTAGCAGAAGTTTCATGTTTTTATACGATTCCTTCATGTGAGCAGCATGGGCTAGTGGAACAGATGGGTACTTGTTTCCATTGTGAAACAGGACTGCTTTTAAACTCACCTTTGAGGAATCTATGAACAAACGCCACTCCTGAGGATTGTACTGATGCCTCAAGGCCTTCAGTAGAGAATCAACATCATTCCAATAAACTAGATCCCCCTCTTTAGAAAATAGATGTTCAAATTGCTGTTGACGTTTATGGAAAAAACATATTTTAGCATCCTGATAAAGAAGATTCCATCCCTTTAATCTTGAAGCTAAAAGCTCTGCATGACTTTTAGATAAATTAAGATCACGAACCAAATCATTGAGTTCAGACTGAGTTATCAAGTGAGGGTTAGAAGAAGTCAGGCTTTCCATAAATGCTGGGTAATTCTGTATTTCATCTCCTGAGTCACTCCGGGTCTCGACATCACCATCATCTTCTTCATCCAAGGTCCATGTTTCGGGATGGCTTAGGTACAGGAAGCTCTGGACCGTGGGACACAGGTCTGATAGCTGATGGAAGATTTGGATATTTTACAGTATGTTCAGACTTAGATGTAATTCCAGGTATGTTAGTCAAGCAAAAATAGCAATCTGATGAATGGTCCTTAGGTTCTCTCCAAACCATGGGAACTGCAAATGGCATGTGACGGGATCCTTTAAGCCAGTCAGTCAGTAGTGTTACACATGAAGCACAACAGATGAGAGGGGGCCAAGATTTGTCCTGATCACCTACTTTGCATCCAAAATAAAGCTCATATGATTTACTAACTAGAGAGGTAATATTTCACCTCTGTGCCTTAAAAGTTAACTCACCTCAAATATAGCAAAAATTGTTTGGGTGACTTTTACAATTTCGAGGCATGTTTCCCTTAAAAAACACACACTACACACTAAAAATATTCACCACTAAGCTAGAACTCACAGACACTAGGCATGTTTCACAAATGAAAGCTGACACTCAACTGAGAGCAAAGAGAAGAAACTGAATCAGCCATTATGAAAGTGTCAGCATATTTACATTAGTAGCTGCCTACCCAAGGTGATGACTATGAGTCACAGACACTAGTTTCACAAATGAAAGCTGACACTCAACTGAGAGCAAGGAGATCCAAGGTGATGGCTCATAGCTTTTGGACTATGGTTATGTGCAAACAATGACCTCATGTTAGCAGTCAACACAACAACCAACATTTACAAACTAGCTATGTTTCTTTCTATGAACACAATAAGTAATATTTATTTATACGCTAATTTCTATATACATATTACTATGTCTGTTACACAAAAATGGTGGGTGATAGAAAAATTCTGACTTCATTTTTTTAAATCAGCACCTAAAAATACATAAGAAAGGGTTGGAATTTTACATTTAACAAAATCTTTGTTGACCAGTGTTATGAGAAAAAGTAATACTGTTTCTTATTCTTAATGTTGAATTTTGCCATCAATTCATAATCACTTAAATTTATCGTTTAAATAACATATTTTGGAAAAAAATTGTCTTTTAACCATTTGCTGCCTTGGCAACCATGTTATTGATGGAATAAAGTGATCTAAAGATTCCCAACCATGTTATTAACAAAACTCAAACCTCTATTGTTATCTCAAACTTAATATAAACATGAAAGAGTACATAATGATTTAACTTGAGAACATTTAAATTCATGTACTGTCATTTTTGATGAGCACTTACTTTTATATATAATTACTCAATGTCTGTCCATCCATCCCCCATCTCTTGAACAGTTTGTCATAGAGAAATGCTGTAAATGCCATTTTGTTTCTGCAAACTAACCTTGAGAAAACTATTTTCGTTTACATAAGTGTACCAGTTTCGACTCCAGGAGATGATAATATTTTCCCATATGTTTACACAGGAGTTTTGATTTTTCAAGGTGCAAGGTTTATTTCCTTCATTCATTAAAATAAGTAAATATGGACAGAATTTCTCCATTTTTACTTTATTCAACGGATAAAACTATAAAATATCTTATTCATGAGATGTTTAGATGTTACATGGAAGAATATGTCAGAAATACGCATTTCTTTTCTAAATTTTATGGCTTTTTGTACTCTTTCCTGATGTTGCCAAGGCGACTCACATTGTTGCCTCCAATTGAATTAGCATCTATTAAGCCTCCAAAGAGACGAAAGAATTGCATTATTCGCTTTGTGCTTTTCATGAAGCATTGAAATTACAGTTGTAGCAATGTCAAACTTAATAGATTGCAATGTTAATAATTGCAGATTATTATTATTCAGTAAACTGCATGTGGACTGTGGGCATTTTTAACGACTGACCAAAAGAAAAGTTTTTTCTTTATTTCAATACTGGAATGTTACCTTTATCATAAGGGAAGCAATTAAAATTGCACATGAAAATTATAAAAACAAACATGAAATTCAAAATGTCAGTTGTCTAATTTTATAAGGAGAAACAGGCTATTATTAGTTTTAAACATGCAGTTTTCTAACTGACTTCACAAAAGCTTTTGCGGGTACCACTAGTAAGTAATAACCATACATCCCATGTACAACAGAAAAGAGTAAAACAGTGCACATCCCATGACTTCGCATGCCAATCTCTTTTGGCTGCATTGTTCTGCGATTTAAACATACAGCTGATTAGCTCTACATAATTCAATGAAATACTTTTTCA